>JAOTQQ010000032.1:55300157-55338623 GCA_026546715.1 Gallinago undulata
GGTGTCCCTGCCCATGGCAGGGGGGTTGGAACTAGATGATCTTTAAGGTCCCTTCCAACCTAAACCATTCTATGATTGCAGTTGTTTAAAGTTTAACGTGTGTATGAAGTTCTGCAGTTTGGGAGATGCTGAAAGGCGTGTGGTGTTCTGTTTCTTTATCCTGTTTGGCATGGTGGAAGGGAGGGGATGATTCCGTACATGCTAAGGATACTGCTGAGCTAAAAAGCTTGTGCTCCAAAGTTTGTGGCAGATGTGTGTTCACTTTGTCAGTGTATGCAGACAGCACATCTCAAAGAACTGTAGCTACTGGTTGAGTAACCTTCCTTCAATCCGAAGAGAATGCACACAGTAACTCAGGCTGAATGAGAAGTCAGCTGCTAGCCAGAATGTTCAAGAAACGCATTTACTCTTTAAGTTTGTTGGGAAGGTTAAATAAATATCTCATTGGAAGCACATTATGTTTTTGAAGCATATGAACGGAATGCATTGCTGAATTCTGAATCTGAAGTAGTGCTATAGAATAGGAGAAATCTTATTATTATGTGTGGTGGTTTTAAAATTGTGCAGCTGTTTCTCATACATGTTTATCACTGATGAATCAAAAAGAAAAAAAAATTCTACTGATTTAAACAAGTTCGGGAAGAACATTGTTATTTTTATATGCAGAAGTCCAAGAAGAAAAAGAAGAAAAAAGACATTAATGAAGACGAAGAATCAGTAGAAGATTGTGATCTTGTTGAGGAACGTGTAAAGCCCATCCCACCTAAAATGGCCAATAGCCTGGAAATAGAGCAGCAGGTTAGAGAAAAAGCTGACAACTGCAGAAGGAAACCTGGAGAGCCTGCTCTAATTCCTGAACTGGTCCTGTCAGGAAGCATAACTCCAACAGAGCTGTGTCCTCGGTAAGATAAATGTTGGCCTGCAAGTTACTTTGTTCCTGATTTTCTGCTGTTATTTATTAATTAACTGTTTGCACAATGTCAGAAGCATGTGCTCACCATTCTGTTTAGCCTGGCAATAAAATTTCTGCTTCTGAAGCTGATATAATTTAATTCATTTTCAAGTCATATGTAACCTTGTATATAGTGGGCTTGGAGAATATGTGTCTGCAGGGTTCCCTTTGAACCTACTGATGTTCCTCGACATCTGCACAGAATAGTGGTGTATATAAAGAAGTAGTTTTCTGTGAGGAGTCTTGGTCACTTCTGGCAGTACCACTCTCACCAGCTAGTCCTTTATACCAGGTCTGTGCTACAGTCAACAAAGGGGAAATAAAGAAATCATTTTGTAAGCCAGAGATTTCACTGTGGATAAATAAATTTGCTTGATTATGTTCCTTTCCACATTTACACATGCAATTTAACATACATCTAGCAGATTTTAGTAATTTTAAAACTGCTTTGTTTCAAATAGCCTCATCAAGGAATGTTGCTTGGCAGGTCTAATGCCAATGACTAAAAACTTCAAAATCTTACTTCAATTTGATATAATTTGTTGTGCTTTAGAGGAAGGGAGTAGAAGAGAATTTTGTTTCCCTAAATAACTCTTTTTATATGGAGGAGGCTTTAGTGGATCTAAAATTTGATCTGTTCATTTTAAAATAATTTTATATTCATGAGAAGTTAAAACAACTGTTAATAGTTTTAAAGTCTTTCTTGTGTAGTGACATTTCTTGAAGAATACCATCTTTATTTAGGTGATGTCTGTTTCCCCTTGAGGAATCAGATTCTCATTAAAAATAACCAAAGAATAAAAATGTTATTAAAATTGATATGACAGCTTATTGACATATTTACAGAGGAGAAGTTTTGCGACGAGAAGATGTGAAGAAACGCTCAGCATTTATAAAAGTCCTTTTCAACTCCAAAGAAGTATCAAGGACTGTTACACGACCAATAAGTTCAGATTTTAGAGTTCATTTTGGACAGATTTTCAATTTACAAATATTCAATTGGCCAGAGAGTTTGAAACTACAGGTAAACAATGATTTATCATAGTAACTTTTAAAAAGTTCATATTGTGTAATTACTGCTTTAATGCTTGTATTTTGCTATATGGTAGAGTTGTGAAGACTGAAAACCCTGTGAAAGACCCTTTGTAAATCATCACTCTTGCACCCCTTCCTTGTTTCTCCAGACGCCAATATTTGACTTTGCTGCTAAGTTTTTGATGATTGTGCTTTACAGAAATATATATATTTATATGTATGTTTTTATATATGTGTGTGTTTTATATAACATGACTATGGGCTGCATGGGGGAAATTAAATAACTGGGACACGATTAAGTATGTTAGTAGAGCAGCCTCTTAATTTTAGAAAGCTGATTTGGATTGCAGATAAATTTTCTGAAATGGTTGTCTTAAAACATTATTGTCCACCCAGTAAAATAATCATAATGTTTGCTGGAGGGGAATAAGGAAAAAAAATAAAAAATTCATTGGCGGTAATGCACTTGACTTGATCAACAGTGCAGTTAAATCAAACCACCCACAGCCCCATTCCAAGTATGAATTAATGAATGAGTCACATGAATAATTTTCAGAGCCAATACAATATATTTTTAGAACAGACCTGGTCAGGATCCTACTTCTCCTGTTAGATGATTTTTCCCGTTAGTTGACTTATCACTGGTGGTTCAGAGGAGGGTCTCTACCCCTTGCCTGCTCCTTTTATGTAACACACAAATTGAAAGGGAAAAGCAATAACATCGTCTTGGATTAAAAACATCTGAATGGAGAAATCACTCGTACCACTCTGAGCCTGCAACTGGCCAGGGAAGAGGGAAGCAGCCTGAATGGGGACTGTGAGCCCTACCCTGCTTTTCGTGGTAAGGGTGAATTACTGAGGCAGAATCCCTCTGGCATCTTCACCTGATGCTGGTGACTGTCACAAGCTGTTGCACGTTGTACAGTGATGCTCTTTAAAGCCTAGAGTTTGTGGTACTTTTCTCAGGTGCATTAGAAAGGTGAGGAGGATGTACTTTTAAAAAGAATTCAGACCAAGTTAGCTGCTAGTAGATGAAATGTCTGCTAATTGGGTATTTTAGAAAGTAAAGTAATACAGTTGCCTTAAATGAATTATCTCATGCTTAAGTCATAGTAAAACTGCCAAACGCCCTACAATATGTTTTCAACTTCTCCTGAATTCATGTGAAAATCTTTTACTATGTCTGTCACTGTGGGTTTTTTCTAGATATATGAAACATCAGGTATGAGCAGTACCACCTTGTTGGCTGAAGTGTTCATACCTGTTCCTGAGACTACAATTCTGACAGGCAGTGCTCCTCTGGAAGAGATAGAGTTCAGCAGCAATCAGCGTGTGATGTTGGACCATGAAGGAGTCGGGAGTGGTAGGAGCTCTCAGTTTTTCTCAGTTCCATGTTTCTTCTTGTGCTGACGCCATGTAGCAGTAAAAGGCTGGTGTAAGATTCGGAGTAAATCCTTGTTGAGAGCGTTTACAGTTTCTGTAACTGAGTCTTATAAATAGTCAAGATTCATATTATTAAAGTTTGCTGTGGCATTTTTGTCTCTGACTAAATTTAAGCTGTATAGAATAAAAATGTGTGTGTTTACTTTTGGCTTTTAGTATTGGTAGAGCTCTACTACCTGTAGAAGGTTTTTTTTAGTATTTAAATAATCAGGCCTCTGGCACCACAGAGCAAACAAATTGTATTAATCAGTATGGCTCCAATGATTTTAATGTTTTGAACGTCTGAAGAACTGACTGATTAATTTTTTTGTCTTCCTATTTGCTTTGATGACATCCTGCAATGCATTTTATCCCCAGGACTTTATAAAGATGAAACAAGGGGGAGGTAGGAAAAGGGGAAACAAGAAAAATACACAGTAGCATATGGAATGTTCAACTTTATGTAGTAAGTTTGAAAGCATCATGAGAAGACTGACTTGCATAAATTTGCCATATGTGAAATACAGATCAAACTAGAACAGAATAATAGATACAAAGCTCTGGAGGAAGGCAATATGGTAAAAAAATCATTGCAACAAACGTGCGTGTAAATGTCATTGACCATGATGACTGTATACGCAATTGTGTATCTCAAAGCTTTATGACTGACTTTTCAGTCATGCATAATTCTTTTGACTCTGAATTTCTTGTTTCATTAATAACAGTATGCTGAATCTGAAAATTGCCAGAAATAGTGTGCATCTGTAACGTTAAAAAAGAAAAGCCTTTGGCATAGTGTTCAAGGCATGGCCTTTTCTTCCAACCCAAACAGAAAGCCCTTCTGTAAGTGGAATGGAGTCTTTCACTGCTTTTGTAGAGCACAGTCCTTCCCTAGAGCAGAGTCAAGTTGTTTCACACTACCCCATTTATATAAAGGCACAGGCTATCTGAGTACTTATTTTCAGGAAGTATTTTTAAAGATGTTTAGACATTGTATTTGAATGCATAAACATACGGCTTTGGGTTTTTTTCCCTTTGATAGGTGTGTCCTTTTCATTTGAAGCTGATGGCAGCAACAAAATGACTTTAATGACCTCTGGGAAAGTATCCAATAGTGTCTCTTGGGCAGTTGGAGAAAAAGGAATTCCCTTAGTTCCTCCAATGTCTCAGCAAAACACAGGCATTCCAAGGTAATATGATATGAATTTGCAGTGATTCATGGGAAACTGATTATACTAGTATTTTAAAAAACCCAGACTTTCATAATCGAGAATGTTCATAATTTTTTTCCTTAAATTCAGGGATTTTACTTTGTGCTCTGGCCCCTGTAGATAACTGAGGGGTATACGTTTTTGGTAAATAGATTTTTATTTAGAAATTTTATCGTTTAGTACATTATTTATAGCCAATATTAAACTCGAGCTGATCAATTCACTTTTTTATGATTTTCCAGTAGAAGGTGTATATATTAGCAAGGAACTTTTCTGCAATTGTTTTCCTAAGAACAGAAGCTCCAGCTTTTTCTTATCCAAAGTGCATTTGGGGAGGCTATTGAAAAACCATGCTTTAAATTCCTTTCATGTAATTAATGATAAAAATTATGCTATGAAAGCAGTGGAAGTTGGTATGGGGGCTTGACACTATTAGTGAGTTAATCAGTGAAAAATTTGCATCTGTCTGATCATTCCAAGATAATAGTCTTTCCTGGCTTTTTTTCCATCAGAAGTCCATTGACCTGCAAAAATGAGTATATTATTCCATTCAAAACCATTTAATTTGCCCTGTGGCTGCAAGTTGGACTTCATAGGTTATTTGTCTGTTTTGTTGCTTTTACATAATTCCAGTAAAGTCAAGGAGATAATAATGAGTCTGCTTTTGTAATGACCTCAGGTAACTTCACTGTAAAGCCTGAAGAGTTTTCCCATGCTTAATAACACTGAGCAAGTACATCTCCCAGCTGATTAGGTTCTGTCAGATTTTTATTTATTTAGAGGCTGACACTGGCATCCAAATCACCCTGTTACTATTTTTGACCCAGGCTCCAGCCGTTAAAGCAATTTGCTGATCAGCATATGAGTAACCTGCTGACTTCAATGACACTGGATTAGCATGAGATTAAAACATAAGGATGTGTTCCCAAAGCGTAATTTTAACTAATCACTGGAGTAAATGGAAAAATGGGGAGTTTTAGAGGAAGTTTGATGTAAAACACTCTTCTTTGAATCACCCTCTGGAGATGAACAGCCCTTTGTGACTTTCCATTGTCTGTTGTGAAAATCAGAGATGAGATTTTCACGCCCGAAGTTAGCTTTTGCTGCCCATTAGCTTTCCAGCACGACTGTGATTCAGTGTGCGTTTGTTCAAGGCCGGTGCCTGAAGATGCAACCTTGATGTTAGCGCTTCCTCTGCGGCTCCAGTAACTGCTGGATATTTGGTCGATTCTAACCAAGCACAAGAAATATCCATAAGTTCTTAAAGCTTTCTTGAAAACATTCAGATATGTAGAGAACAAAGATTCAAATTAGCACTCCTAACAGGAGAAGGGGCAACATCCACCTTCTGTGCTACTTAGCTAAATAACATGCATGCCCTGTTGTATTGGCTTTACCTGGCCAGATTTTGGTAGCAGAGGGGCTTCAGGAGTGGCTTTTGTGAGAAGGTGCCAGAAGCTTGGCCAACAAGTCAGTGTACAAATGGCCTCCAGACCACCTACCATACTTGCTGGCCTACTGTGATTACAAGAAAGTGAGGATCCAAGGGATAAGGAGTAGAGCTGGGACTCATAGTGTCGTGGAGGACCAAAGGCAGGGCTGCACCACCAGGGAGAAGGCTGCAGTCCTACAAGGAGCTGAACATGATGGGCAGAGCAGGGTGCTGGCAGCAGTCCCAGACATGGTGAGGGGCTGAATTAGGGTCTATGCAGAAACAGCAGAGAAGGAGACAGAGACCACGCCTATGATGCAGGTCTGAGAGCGCCATCCAGGAGACAGGTCAAAGACAGGATTTAAGACATAGTGCAAGCAAGGACTGTACATTGGAAAAGTTCTTCTCAGTATGGATTGTCAAAACTTTTACGTTAAACTACCTCACAGCATGAAAGTTATCATCTTCCTTCCTAGTAATCAGCAATATGGAATAGTGTAGGTGTATCACAAATGTACCAACAAGCACCTTCTTACCCTGTATAAAAGTTCCCTTCCACCAATTTCTTCATATTTCCCCTTTATTTTCCTTTGCAATTCACCATTCCTTCAGTTGCATGGCTACAACTAAGAACTGCATAGTGGAATTTGCTATTCAGTTTGTGGAGAGCTTTTTTTTTTAATTCTAAGATTGTTTAAAATACTTTTTTTAAATATTGCTAAATAATACCTGTTTTAGGTATAAGTTCTGCCAATTCTGTCTTTCTAGTGCCTTAAAAAATATTGATGCTATTGCATCCATTGGCACTTCGGGCTTAACTGACATGAAGAAACTAGCCAAGTGGGCAGCAGAAGCAAAACTGGATCCAAATGACCCAAACAATGCAGCTCTCATGCAGCTGATCACGGTAAGTGGCTTTTCCAGAGCTGTAGGGCTAAGGAGCCGTGAAACACCAAGTCACCAGTACTATCTCGGGCAAACTGCATGCATGCCAGGGAGGTGGCAGCATTTGAATTTGTGATGGATGTGCTTGTGTGAGTGTTAAGAAGCAAAATGTCTACTAAAAGTATGATTTAGTAATCCATTCAGTAGTGGGTTAATGATTTATTAATGAATATAATTTATTAATCTGTTCAGTAGCATTCTAGTGGTGAAAAATAGGTATAAGGGAATACAATAAATTTGTTTTTTTAAAGAAAGGATTTTGAGTTTGTTGTTTCCTTAAAGTGCAGGAATATTCCCACTGTCTTTGTATGGTACTAAATAGGAAGTTGCTCATTAGTGACAATGGCGCAAAAAGTTCTGGTGCATTGTAGAAGTTGAGACTTTTTCTAAACATCAAATTGAGGAGTTGCATAGCTGAAGTTATGTAAATGAATTGTCTTTACAGTACAGCTTCATTGGTTACTCTGCTATGTTACAGTTTTCCTACTTTTTATTGTTTCATTTATGTTACGAGGAAATAGAATCTTATTGTCACCTTAAATGTATAATCTCGTATATTCCACAAAAACCTACTTTAAAACACTTAGCATTTCAATCTCAGTTTGAGCCATCTCAATTGCTTTTGCTTAAATGAACATCTTTGTAATATGTATGTAAGACTTACAAGTTATTTTATAGATTTTTATCACTTTTTATGAAAAGATTAATAATATTTTGACTAATTTAGGTTGCCACAAGCGGAGAGGCACGTGTTCCCAATTTCTTCCGGTTGGAACAGTTGCAGAAAGAATTTAATTTTGTTTCTGATGAGGAATTTAATAGATCAAAGAGATTCCGACTCTTGCAGCTCAGAAATAACGAAGTGTCAGAATTCCGAAACTATAAGCAAGTTCCTTTACATGAACGAGAAATCAGTGAGAAAATCTTCCAGGTAGCTTGTTTTCTGAAATATTTCTTTCTGATTTTCATGCTAATATTTGACTTGGAGTTAAGTAAATTGTCCCTTAAAGAATGTAAAGCTCTACTGTAAAAAAGGAGTAAAAAAATCAGAATTTTATTCCTTCAGATTTTCCTGGTGTTAGCTTAATCCAATGAAGATTCCTTCCTTCCATGGCATTATTTGCATAGCTACAGTGTGGAAGGATACGAAACACAGCAACTGCAGTAGGCACAAATGTTCTAATATACTTTTTTTAAATGTAAGAGACTTTTTTTTTTTTTAAGGTGATTTCAAGTTTAGAAAGGTAATGTAAAGATAATTCAGGCTTAGGCTTATTAACTTTTGAACCCTTTCTGTGGAGATTGCCGGAAGGGATGATTCTAATGAGAATTAAAACCTTCTTAAGTTTTACAGCAGCCTATGTTGGAGTTTTTTCTTGCTTAGTACATTGTTCCAATTACCTTACCCTGTCCTGGCCTGTCTGTTAATGACTTTACTGAAATGCAACATGTGCATTTTTTTATTTGGGTTATACTCAGTTATTTTTAATCTCGATTCCAATATTAGTGTTAAGTAACGCATTCTTTTGTTCTTTAGCAATTCGTGTGGCTAAGGAGCATTTGTGTGCATTCCATAGTGGGACCAAAATCATCTCAGATTCTGGCACTGCTGCTTTGTCTCTACTTCTTACATAAATTTCTTTGAAGAATTCCTTTCTTTCATTTCTTTTGAATTATATCTTTTATTTATTAATTCAATCATGTCTGGCTCTTCACAATATTTATTCTTCTTTTTAAATTTTAGAGTGGTTTTGTATCTTGTATTTAAAGATGTGCCACATCTTTGATATAAATTTCTGGTCCAGTTGATCTTATGGACTAACTTTGTTCATGTCATGTTATCATTCAAAAGTGAAAACCATAGTTTAAGAATTGTTTTACTTGGTTGATTTGGGTTTTTTTTCATTAAGGGTAAATTGAATACACACATGAACACCCATTCCAAGTTCATTTTATATGGCATGGTCTTCAAAACTAAGTTTTAAGAGGTATTGTTCCTAGTTGGTCTACTGGCAACTTGGCACAGAGGTCTAAAAATTCATAGAATCATGGAAATATTGTTTGGAAAATATTGTCTGGAGCAGGTCGTGGAGTCCCCTTCTTTGGAGATTTTCAAGATCCGCCTGGATGCAGTCCTGAGTAACATGCTCTAACATGCTGTAGACAATCCTGCTTCAGCAGGGGAGTTGGACTAGATGATCTCTACCAACTCTCTTCTTCAACTTCTCTTCCAACTCTAATAATTCAGTGAAATTCAGTGAAAGTCCAGCATAGAGCTACCAGAATATCTACAGGGCTGTAGCACATGATGTACAAGGAGAGGCTGAAAGGACCAAGTTGGTTTTGGCCTAAGCCAAAGGGAAAGCTGAGGGGGGGGCGTATCTTATTGCTTCCTTCAGGTACTTGGTGAAGCTCCAAGCTCCAAAAGGGTAGGTTTAGACTGAACATTAGGAAAGAATTTTTCAGAGAAAGAGTGGTTCGGCATTGGAAGAGGCTGCCCAGGGAGGTGGTTGAGTCACCATCCCTGGACGTGTTTAAGAGTCGTTTAGATGTGGTGTTGGGGGATATGGTTTGGGGGAGAGCTTGGTAGAGTAGGGTAGATGGTTGGACTTGATGATCCCAAGGGTCTTTTTCCAACCGAAATGATTCTATGAAATGGCGCAGAGAAAACAGAGCAAGACTCATCTTAAAGGATGGTGATACACATAAGTTGCTTCAAGGGAAATCCCAATTAGATGTAATGAAAACATTTTTCACAAAGAATGGATTCAAATTCTAGCACACGTCCAGCAGGTTTGTAGAATTGCCATCTCTATAAATACTGAACATCCAACTGGCAAAGGCCCTGAGCATGCTTACTGGAAGTGTTCCTGCTTTGAGTGTGAGGGTTTTAATCAGATGACCAGCAGAAGTCTCTTCCAACCTACGTTATTCTAAGATTCTGACCCCTTCTTGTAGGTCATGTCCCCTAGGACTCTGACTGTCTTAATAATCCTTTAGTGGACCCCATCCAGTTTCTCCACATGCTTCTTGAACTGGGCGGCCCCAAACTGGATTCAGTATTTTGGGTATGCCCTCAGAAGTGCCAAGTTGGAGGGTCTAGTAATTTTCCATTGTCTGTAGGTCATGTTACTCCTCGTGGAGTAAACTGTGGTTTGCCTTCTGCCAAAAGACCACCTTGTTGGTTGTCATTAAACCATAACCCCCGGGTTATGGCAAAATCTTCTCACTCTGGCTGCTTAAAGAGCTTCCACTTTCTCACAATGTACAAACAAAGATTTTTATTACGCTATTAAATCTCTTTATTTCTGGGAATACAACTTAAAAAGAGCTCAATAATTGTTTCTCAACAAACTCTCCCACAAGTAGAGTTTCTTCCAGTTTTAGACACTATGAAAACTAGTTATGTGCATTAAAACACAGTTCAGATTTCAGGTCATCTTCCATGAATGCTGTGTCACTTTTGTTTATAAAGGATTCTCCTTATTGCAGCTGCAGTAAGATAAGCCATTTCCAGTACAAATGGAATTTCAGTTTACAGCAGCAGGTCACAGTTCAGCTTTAAAAGAAGAGAGAGAAATTTTCGAGTTATTCACAGTAATTCAAACCACATGAATCTTGTAACTTAATGGAATTCTTGCCTCTGTTCATGGAAGTTTAACAATACTATTGCTGTATACATTAGCATTAAATATAGCTTTATAAACCTCTGACATCTGTTTTGGTTTACTGTGATCCATACATTAATATTAATGAAATACTTGCCATTTTTCTTGTGTGTAATAAAGCACTGAATATATATATGTATTGAATCACAAACTCAAATAAATTTCTTCAGGACTATGAGAAGAGACTGCAAGAAAGGGATGTGATTGACAGCAAAAATTACCTAGATGCACACAGAGCAGTTGTTGCCAACTATCTACAGAAGGTAAGCACCAAAAATATGGATCCGCCATATTTCTCTAGGCCATTTATACTTGGATGCTTTATTTCCATGAATACTAAAAACTGTCTCATCTCATAGACATGATCTACAAACATCTCTAAAATTCCAGGTTAGGCCTGAAACTGGTCTAATTGAACAAGGGAAGGTTTGTGAATGACTCATTTGATCTTATTGAAAAAGATGCACTATATAAAATGATCAGCCTTTCTGGATTTTTCTAGTAGTTCTGTAAATTCTTTTTTGCTCTGGTCCCAGAGATTTGTGCTGCTGTTTCCCAGGTATTCTGATTTCCCTCTCCTCACTATTTTCCTTCTTGTAAGCTGTGATGCTAAGAACTGAATTATCTCCCATCACTGGAGATGGGGGGGCCTTAATCACTGTTAAAAATCATTTAATGGAATATACAGTGTCTTGTCCTGCTGCCTAAGGCGGAGGGCATATCTTCTGTCACGTTACCTTCATTCTGGTATAAGAATAACATCTTCTCCCCCTTATCTTGATTAAATTTAGTTTTCTAGTCTGTTCCTTCTGTTACGCTGATATTCTCTTTAATCCTTAGGGGAAAAAAAAATAACAGAGGAAAACATTGGCCATATAACCAAGAGAAGGGTGCAATTTCAGACTATTTTGGCAAAGTGCAAAACATGGAGACCAGTTTTTTACCAGTACTGGAAATATCAAAAAGTGTATCAAATCCTAGCCAGCCAGCAAAACATGTAATGTGATTGTAAGGTTGATTTGATGTAGGACAAAAGAAATAAAGAATCATAGACAATGAAGAGTGATTCAATCTTCCAGGCAAGTGCCAAAGCCCAGGTTCAGTATGAGAATATTAAAAAAAATATATATATTTTAACAAAGCTCTCATGTCTGTGTCAGCCCCATATATTTTTCATCCTATTTAGGTGTGTACTCCAACATACGGTTTATGCAGTACACTGAATAATAGTATAGTAGTACTGAGTAACATACATTATGGTGCCTTTATTTGTCACTCTTTTAGATACATACAAGTCGCCTTTTTAAAAATAATATTTGGATATTTTACACTTCTATAAATTGTAAGATGTCCTTGAAATTTAGATTGCTCGCCTCAGAACAGAAATTTTGTTTACTCTGAAATGTGATCTTTATATGCCTTTCACTTCTACACATATACTTCTTCACATCTACGTATAACATCTACAGATATTAGAATAACTTTAATAAAAGCTTATAAAAATAGCAAAGGGAGCTGTATCCCAGAAAAGTGTTTGTTATTGCTGTTCTGCAACTGATCTTGTAAGTGCATAATATAGAAATGAAGGGAACTACAGATTTTAAACATTTATTTCAAATCATAGTATTTGTAGTCAGGTTTCATGGATTGCTCTGCAGTCCAAAGCGTTGCTTTTATTCCCTGTAACTAACACCATGTAGATTATAGCCTTTTCTGCAACTTCATGTACATGTGGAAAACAGGTGTCTGATAGTATCATTTATTGTTGTTATTGCTTCTGATGATGAGCTGTAAGCAGATAAGAGTTCATTTTTCTGATTGTATGCTTTCACATGTTCCTACATGTGATTAGCCAATATGTTTCTAGAGAATCACTGTATTTGTAAAATAAGCTTATATTACATTCTCAAGAAATAACTAGTGAAAAGAAAATTTTCCTTGGACCATGACTCTTTTAAAAAAGTGGGGAAAGTGGGGAAAAAATAATGCATATTTGGGCATTTTGTTTGTGTTTAATGGACAGAATGCAAATATTTGTGGTGGGTTTGGATTATAAATGTACTTTGGTCTCTTCTGCCTCCCCGTTCACAGGTTCGAGAATCAGTAATAAACCGTTTCCTTGTAGCAAAACACCATTACATTCTCTCTGACCTTGTCAATGAAGAGGAGATTCCCAGCTTGGGGTAAGGGAGCTATCTTTATTTTTTATAAGTCAAAGCAATTAATGTAGAACATCTCTCCTCTTTTTTTGCAAAGTGTATTGATGTGACTACCTGATGTGACTTGGTGTTAAGTATGCTATATAAGCTTCCAATCGCTGTGTGCACCTCTGCCAGTACAGACTATGTATTGGTACACAAAGCATGTAAAAACTTTTATAAGAAAAAATGTGGTTTTGGTAGAAGTTATGTGACACCATGTAAATAAGATTTAGCAGGATATAGTGCATCAGGCTGTGATCTGATGAGCTGAGGGTAGCCCTAGCTGGTGCCAGATTGAATGATTTCAAATGTCAGACAAGCATCAGAGGTAGCAACACCACTGCTGGTTCTATAGGTGATGCTCACTTTGAGTCAGTGCACGTACCTTTCAAATAACGTGCAATAGATTTTTTAACAGTCATTTTCTTTATTTTACTGCTCATGTATTTCTGTTTGCTGTTGCTGAATGTTGTCAGATGCTATTTGCTTTCAGAAATGTTACTGGGTTTGGAAATTACTTCTATTTTTCTTGTAAGATTATTATTTGTTTTATTAATGAAGCACTTTCTTTGAGTTCTTGTTCCAGATCACATTTTTGTTGATTTTGACATTTATCAGTCATCACAGGATAGATGACTCTTAATTAGTGTTGTAGTGTTGATCACTTAAAATCTGTGTAAGCAAGCAGGTTGTGAAAGACAGTTATTTTTTCTTTTAGAAGTAGCTTGCTTGCTTTAGAAGAAGTTGCTTGTGTTGATTATAAACACGACACCCTTAAAGTACAGACAAAGCTTTTTCAATCGGCAGTATCAATCTAAACAGTTCCATCTGCTGGAGCTACAGAGATTTGCTGTCCTACAAATGAGTTCAGCCTGCTTTTTACTTCACATTTTCACATCACAGAATGGAGAAATCCTAATGAAACTCTAATCAGCTTTTTGAGCTGTTTAAAATAAAATGCTTCATTGGTATTCTCTTATCATCAATAATAACTTATATTGCATTCTACTTGCTAACTTACATGGTTAGTGAATTTAAAATACACCAAGATTTGTTTAAAGCATCTACTTAGTGAGATAGTTCAGTCTTATATAAAAGACTGGAATATAATAATATGATAATTGTATAATTATTATTATATTTCAGATATTCAGTGTTATTTTAACAGTAATTACTGTAATTTTTTTTAATTATGTATAAGGAAATAATGTCATTGGTTATCAGTTTTTAAGGTAAATTTTGAAATATCTGTTGTTAATGATAAGAAAAAACATACATCTGCTTTTTATTCTTTTCTTGTTTTGTTATTTTTGGTTCTGCTTTTCCTTGGGTTATAAGTTCTGAGGGTCCAGGGTATGTTGTGGCATATTCATTCTGCTTCCTTTCTATAACCTATTGTTTGTTGTACATAGCTGTGTAATTAGATTTTTTGCCTATTCTGTCCAGTGGTTGTCATCATCTGCTAGATACCTTGTGTAGACCACTGTAGTTTAGATCTGTCTTGAAGCTACATAACCGTCGTATTTGTACCTTACCTAGTTTTGGAAAAAAGAACAGTTATTTTTCAAATTTAAGTTATAATTTCTGAAATATAATAGAGAACTGGATTGTGTATTTCAAAACAATTAAAGCATATCGACTTTTCGTAGAGTTTTTTATGGCGCTAACAGGAGCATATATTTCCTTGTTTCTGTTAGTGCATAATTTGCATGTGTGTCTTGGAGACTCTAGAATGCTGGAGTCTATGCAAAAGTGACTAAATAGCTCTTTTATGTTTATTAGTATTTTGGGACTCAGCCTCTTTAAACTGGCAGAGCCAAAACGACCATTAAAGCCAAGAAGAAAAGAAAGAAAGAAGGTCACAGCACAGAATTTATCAGATGGAGACATAAAACTGTTGGTGAACATCATTAGAGCTTATGATATTCCAGTGAGAAAACCAATGATGAGGTATGTTTAAATGCCTGTTTCCAGTACAGATTCACTTTCTGGTTTCTGCTGGCTTGAGGACAGCTGAAGCAACTGATGTTGAAATTCAGCCATGTGTGTTGTTTTGATCCTCATGATAAAATGTTATATACCTTTATCTTTTTATTTAAAATTACAAAGAACTGCTGATTTGTCATTTTAGAACCACAGAATCATAGAATAGTTTGGGTTGGAAGGGACCTCAAAAGGTAATCTAGTCCATCCTCCCCTGCAATGAGCAACCTCCCTTGCCGTTCTGTAGAAGAATATGAGGATTTATCCATAACTGCTGAATTCAAGAAATGTTGTACCAAAACCTGCATTCATCTGCTTGAGGAAAAAAACATCTGGAAGATAACTTACATTATATTCTAGTAATATCAGATGAATTATACCTTAAGCCAGCTTGCTAGTTAAGGCAACTTTAACTCATAAAACCAAAAATAAGTATTTAAAAAAAATCCAGTTCTTCATTGCAGGATACTATATTTGCCTCCCGAGTGCAGCATGTCGGTCTTCTCCTTCATTTACCGTTTATTTAAGTTAATGGACTGAGCCTAATTGGGCTCTGACTAATTTTAAAGGTGACAATTACCTTCAGGCACATTGAGGCTGTGTCTTGTAGAAATACTGGAGTTGTGAACAGTTTGGGTCAGTTCCAGGAGCAACATACTAGTGCAGCGTTTTCTCTCTTTCTCCCAAAATGAGTACAACTTGCATTTACCTCCGAGGTACTTTCAAGCTGACCAGTTTCTGTGCATACAGGTTTTAGCATCTGCTGCTGGTTTATCTCTTTACTATAATAAAGGTTCTGTTGGATTTCTGTGAATAAATTCATACTGAGAAAAGCAATTTGTATTAGAAACACATTGACAGGAAGGAAAAGTTGAAAATTTCAACTCATTATCAGTATTACAAAAATAACTTAAAACTCTCCCGGTATTTTTGCATTATATGATATTGTATTTTGAGCTGCTTTCTCCATGAATAGTTCCTCTTTATAATCTTTACTGTGGTGTTACTACAGAAAAAGTTATATGGAAACACTATAGACATAAACACATTAACATTTATTTTATTTCACTCATGGTTTGCCAATTGTGTAATATTCATAAGGGTTTAATTTTGTCGTAGAGGCTTTGCCTGGATACCGTGAAGTCTACACTGATTATGAATTCTGTGGGGATTCATCTCCTTAAACTGAAAAACCTGTAGCTCAAGGAGATCGTGCAGCAGAGGCAAAAAAATTAAAGGTCTGGGGTTGATAAGCTCTTCAGAAAACAGAGCCTCCAGGCACAAAGCACTTGTTTGTGATGAGGCTTACAAACGCTATACGCTCACCACCCCTCTCTGGCATTCTTCTCATGTTATTTGATCAAATAAATATCTTTCCAAGGCTGAAGTCATCACATCAAATATCAGAAGTATTTCCAAAATTCTATATAGTTAATACAGAATGTGAGGGGTTGATATTTTGGAATGTGTTCACTGTCTTTTCTTCTTCTTGTCTGTTTCCTCTCACAGCAAACTTCAACAACCGTCCAAATCTTCAAGGTCCTTTAATGAGATGTTTGCAGCCTCTCCGTCAGCTCGGAGCCCAACTGATAGCCCAGATTGGGTGTTCAACCAGGTACCTCACAAAACTAACATCTCCTGACGTGTAGTTGTGAGCATTCCTCTTTTCCACAAACAGTACCATTTACCATCAAAAAGATATCTTATTAGTGAGGTTGGCTTGCCCACTCCTCAGTCTCTAAGAAGACAGTAAAGCTGCAAAAGGTTAGGGGAGGGGTGCTAAAGATGTCAGAAATACAGAATGGCTACTGTACAGTGAAAAATGGTAGGGCTTTTCAGCCAGAATGGCAGTAACTGTGCGTAGGGGAGGAGGAACACGGTAGAGGGGCACAATCTCATGAGTCATACAGAGAACACAGAGAGCGATTGACTGTTCACTGGCTCTTCTAGTACAAGGGTGAGGGATGGTCAAGTGAAGCTGGTAGGAGCTAGGTTCAGAAAAAACAGAAGGTTCTGATTCCTCATGCAGCAGTTAAATAGGTGCCCAGAGAAGTTGCTTACATGTATTGTGGAATAAAGAGGTTTGCTTGCATTGAAGTGGGTATTGGACAAGTGTGTGGAAGGGTGATCCATTGGGAGTTACTAAGTAGAACAATCATCACAAGATTAGGAAAGTCCTTCATCTGGAAACGGTTGAAGTCTGGAAGAGTAATAGGACAAAATATCATATATGCCATCTCTGTTCTTACTCTGCTGCACGTATCTGCTGATGGCCGTTTTCACAGCCTGAATTTTGGGCCTGGTGCACTCCTGCTCTAAGCCACCACAGCCATTCTTAGGGCTGATACTAGAAATACATTTGCTTGCTATTGAGAACTAAATTCAGGATCCTTCTGAACGAGGATGTAAGTCCTTCAAGGTTTTTTTTCTTCTTTTTCCTATCATCTTCCTTCTTGAAAAGTAGAAAATGTTTTGTCATATGCATTTGAACGCTAATGAAATGCTCCGTTAAGGCATTTTTAATCACATTAGGGGCTTGTTGTGTCTAGTTGGGAGTTGCTTATCTGCAATGAGGCCCAGTTGCAGAGACGAGTGGGACTGCAGCAGGCGGGCTGCTTGGATTTCAGATAAGAGGATACAAGTGCACTTTTGTCCACTGGTGCCTGGATCACTTGTTATGTTTCAGTGCCCTTCTTTGATTAGACAGCCAGCAGCTGTCCCTCTTGCAGGTGTAGTTTTGCTGCTGTATATAAATATAGAAAGTAGTCCGAATACACATAATTTTGGAAATGCTAACATATAATATGTTTCTAAAAGCTCCATAGATGCTTAGAAACCTGGGATAATGTGTGCAATATTTAAGATATATTAAAGTCTTAATGGCTGGACCTGCCTGATCTCCACAAAGTATACGCTTATTTTTCTAAATACATGAAAATTTGTAATTTAATATGTTCTGATTAATTTTTATAGAGAGCTGTGTCCTTTGTTTTTATCTCTGTTTATAGGTTTTAGTCCGTCCTTTTGTAGAAGTTTCTTTTCAGCGAACAGTCTGTCGGACAACAACAGCAGAAGGTCCAAACCCCAACTGGAATGAGGAACTTGAGCTTCCATTTAGGTGTGACAAAATTAAATAAAATTATTTCCGAGTAATAATAATTTAATTTGAGCATGCAAATTTATTCACATTTTCCTGTTCAAATCACTTTTTTGATTGATTTAACCTTTTCAGAGCTCCTAATGGTGACTACAGCACCCACAGTTTGCAGTCAGTGAAGGATGAAGTTTTCATTAATGTTTTCGATGAAGTACTTCATGATGCTGTAGAGGTGAGTTCATAGTGGAAGGACAGGGTCCGTTACAGAATATTGTGAGCTTTTTTGAAGTTGAGAGGATAAGTCTTTTCAGTGTAATAATAGCTTTCACCATCCTCTGCCTCTTTTTTCTCTATTTTGTCATTCATTATGGTTTTATATCCAGTCAATCCTGCAAGATTGTTAGAGGGAGCAGTCTTTACAGTGTTAACCTTTGTCTGTACAAATTGAGCTTATACTATATAAGCTTCTGCTAGAGTTGAACATGTGTATGCAATCTATTTTACTGATATTTAATGAAATTGGAGATACTAAAATTGAGAGGCAACATATGATTTGTAATCTGAATCCTGTTCTTCTTAAACTTAATAAGGATTTTTACTAAATCCCAGATAAATGATCCTAGTTCCCGTGATTTTTATTAATTATCTTTTTATACTCTGTCTCATCCTGTTTTACAAGCTGTTTGGGGAAAAAAGCCATCTTTTGGTTGTATATATTGTATTTTTCGGATGAGATAAAAATTGCAAGTACTAGTAACAAGAATTTTTTGTAAGCTCTCAGTGCTGGCATGACTCCTTCCCCTGCTGGAACCAGTCAAAGCTTTCCCAGTCAATTCAGTGTGCACAAAAATAGCAGCGCTCAACATTCTTGAAAACATAACCCAAAAATAAATAATGCACACACTTCACTGAGAACAGAATTCTGTCCTCAACACTGAAATGGAATTTGATGCAGCAGAAGGAAGAAAGATACAGTCTTGAAACTCAGACGTCACTCTAGCCTTTAGAGAATTTTTTAGAAATATTTTTTTTTAAATAACTTATAGGCTGATCATACTGGATTTGAAAATCCCTGATAGGCAATATACATGAAAACAATATTTCCATTCCACATGTTAGTTAGATTTCAGCTTCAAAAAGCTGTTTTTAATACTAGTAAAATATTTTATTAAAAGATCATAGCTTAATTTACTTTGAGAAGTCTCTTGTGGATTCCCTGTCAGATTTTTGAGTTTCCCATCACAGGTTATACAGGAATCGAACGCTGAAGCGCAAGCACATTGTATCAAGGACCATGACATCCCTGTATTTGTTGCTTGAAAGGCATGCAGAATAATCATAAATAACTGAACTTACAGTAAATTGTTAAAATAATTCAGAAGGTTTATTAATGTCTTGATTAAACTGATGACTGAACTAAAGGAAATGAAGCTGTCTGACAAAGTTTTATGTCGGGGAACTTTTTAATAGGATGATCGTGAAAGAGGAAGTGGAATCCACGCTCGTGTTGAGAGACACTGGCTGGGATCTGTTAAGATTCCATTTACTACAATATATTTTCAAGCAAGGGTAAGTGTCAGTAACTTGGAGCAAATCTCTTAAAATACAAAGCCGGAGAATGGGAAGGGGCTGGTAATGGAATGTCAGGTTTACCTCTGTACCTGTTAGTTTATCTTTGTGTTTGAAAATGACTTTGAAACCACTATTTTTTTGTCCAATTTGGTGAGTATTTGTCAGTAAGTTCAACGTTTTGAAGGGAAGATATAGACAAATGTACTTCTACACTGACAATTCAATCTGGCTTCCTTCAGAAAGCCTTTATCTTCTGTTTGTGGTGGCAGAGGGAGGTGCAAAGGGCTGGTGAGTCTATCAGAGCATTCTTCCACGGGGAAGCTGGCTGAATGAGCCTGGTTCCAGTTGCACCCAAGAAGCATCAGCAGCTTCCATGTGGAAGATGTCCATCTGTGAGACGCTGAAGCATCATTCCCATGTCAGTCAGATGCAAAGGCCTGGTGGTGTGGTGCTTCCCTCAGAAGTCTAGTCCCACAACCTCCATTTTGCTGTTTTGTCATTTTCCCAGGTAAATAGTGCCATGTGGAGGTTATTGTTTGACATAAAAACAGTGAAGAGCTGTCATTCTTTGTTTCTCTAAGAACTAGTGTGTATTGTTTCTATTACATTAACTATTAGTGTCCATAATATGCATGAAAAGCTGAAATCCAGTTGTAATGAATATATTTAACGATAAGATGTCTCATGTTTTACCCACAGGTAACCAGTATGTATGTCATGTGCTCTGATTTTAATTGCTTTGCAATTCAGAGAAAAAATCAAAGGAATAAAATATTGGAATGCAAGTAGCAATGTATTTGAGAAGGAAGTTTTGCATTTTTGCTTCTAACGAGAAGTATTTTTCTGTATATGTTGTAGATTGATGGTACCTTTAAGGTGAATATCCCTCCTGTCCTCCTTGGATACAGCAAAGAGAAGAACCTGGGAATCGAGCGAGGTTACGATTCTGTGCGCAATCTGAGCGAGGGCTCGTACATAACACTCTTTATTACCATTGAACCACAGCTCATTCCTGGAGAGTCAGTCAGAGAAAAGGTAACTCATCCGTAATTCATCACCTTCTTGCTTTTTGTTTCCAGTGGTGCAGTTCTCGAGATGCACATGAATAGGTGTGCTTAGTGTACCGAAGGACATCCGTACAGGTACAAAAGGTCATTAGTACGAATTCTGATTGTTCTCCTTCACATTTTTTAGCTCAGTTCAATTTAATTGGATGCACCAGTAAATTAGATGGACACTTAATCCACAAGAAATAACTTTCATCGGGTATCTAGTTCCAATTTCACTAGAAAACAAATTTGCATTCCTTATCTGTGACCGTGTAATTTCCCCATTTACTTTTGTAAACAGTGAAGTGCTCGTGTGAGTTACTTGCCAACAGCCGATGGAAAGGAGGTGGCAGGTGCAAACACAGTATTTTCTTCTTTCTGTGTTCATACTGTTCAAATACAGCATTTATTATTTATGGCTTCATGCATGCTTCCAGATCTTGAAGATAATTATTTCTAAGCAGCAGCTGGTTTTTTTTTTTTTCAGTTATTTTACTAAACCAGAAGTGCCTCACACTAACAACAACAATATGTAGTTAAAATGCATACACCGCTTCCTATTTTAGGTAACATTATGCAATGATTTTGAGATTCATTCAGCAATTTACTTAGACACAAACATTTATTTTAGCCATTTATTAGAGACAAACAGGAACTGGATAGTTCCATCATTACATAATTTCTTTTGCAGAATAAATATAAAAATGTATGATGCATTCAAAAACCCCTTTATCTTGTTAAATTATAGCCTTGGAAACTATCCAGTTCTCTGCTTTCTTGCTCTTATGGAATACTGTGGGAATTGTTTGCAATTTAGTACTGTTGAAAAGAAAGAAAATTAATAAAGTGCATTCATGGATACTTTTTAAGGTTAATTACTTTGAATGATAAGATCATTACTGGGACTTAAAACCATAAATATAAACTGAACAGGCTTGGACCACCTTTAATAGATGAGACCTTATTCAAGAGTTTCAGTTTTAATCTTCGCATACAGTAATTAGTTTCTGGGGGGAAAAAAAAGTACTGAAATTAAAGGAAATGGGTCTCTGTTTATAGAAAGATCTGTCTCCAGTACTGTTTTAGAAGAAAAATTGTAGATGTTCAAATAAGGGGTGAGATTATTGTAAAATATGATGGACTGTATGAATGTTGCAAATCTCGACCTCTTTAAATAATGAGGAAGTGCTCAGAATTTCCAAAAGGTTATGTATCATATTAATGCTTAGTAAAATGGTGCAGTTTGGTAGCTATATTTAGAACTGATTTGAACATTTCAGAGGGAAGACAGGAATAAGGACAATATTGCTGAGGTAAGACAACTATTAGTACAGAAGATCTGTTTTCAAAAATTTGAAGAGCAGTGGAAAAAACAGCTGTGACTAATAAATCAGTAGTTTTGCCAGATTTTTGTTCACTCTTTGTGTTAGAGATTTCTCTAAACCTTATAAAAATTTTATTTAGCAGCAGATGATTTGTTTACCTTGGATACTACGCCAAACTAAATTACTCCTTTAGCAAACATTGTATAGGATTATCAAATAATCCATTTTTTTTCAAAGCAATATAGAAAACAATAAAATATAATTTCATGCTAGAGGAAACTAAATAAAGCAGGACCAAATTAATGAAGAGCCTCTTCCATTTTACATTGTATGTATGTAATGAAATCTGTACCTAAAACCACTACTAAAGTGACATGTGCATGTAGTCTAACCATGACTGAAAAAATTATAATTCTGCGCTGCAGCTTCCCAAATGTAACACAAATACTAATTATAGAAAGCGTTTGGCATAAAATGACAAAAATTAAGTACGTGGTTTTGCTGTCCCTATTCCTAGCCATTGTCCATATTCCTAGCCATTCCCCTGTAGTTGTCATTTGAAACACTCGTGTACTGTTTTAGGATGCTAACCTTAATTTTAGTTTAATTTTGCAATAGCTTTTTTTTTTTGTTATTTTACCTATTTTTCCTCTCTTTCCTTGCTGTCCTTCCTGAATCTCTATATAAGATGAATGAAATGCTTAAGGTACAATATGAATAAATTAGATCAGTTGACAGATTCCTGTTGTTCCTTGTTTAAGCTTTAGCTTGGTTTTGTGCCATTGCAGCGATCTTTTTGTACTTTGCTTTACTTGACTCTGATGATTTGTTTGTTTGTCAGTAATATTTGCAGTGAATTACTATATTTAAATTTACAAAGTGCTGGAGGCTGTGTAATTTGGTTGTTAATTATGGTTGAGAAGAATCACCACTGTGTGCCTCAGAGGTCTCGTGGCAGGGCCCTGCCCAGCTGTTCCACCTCTGGTTGGTTTGAGAAGAAGGGTAGCAAATGACAAAAAATGGTTTATTTAGAACAAAAATATTATGAAGGGTGAGCTTTAATTCTCAGAACCACTAGAAATACATCAAGGGATTCTAAGTAGATGTACAAAAAACTATTTTGACTGATCCTAAGACCTTTAAAAGACATCTTAGGTGACGTATGAGCAAATAATTGTCACAGTTATATAATTTATATGTGCTTTTGAATCCTAGATTTGCTTCTGAAAATCCTGTCTAAAAGCATTACAATTTTAGACAAGTCTGAATTATAAGGATTTATCTAAAAATGTCTTGGACCTTCTCTGCAAATATTTTGGCATTGTGCAGGGCTATCGCAGTATTAGTTATAGAAGAATTACTGGGATTTTATGCATAACCTCAATTGTGTTTTTAATGGAGTGTGGTGTGAATAGCGTGTAGGGTTAGTACCGAACCATAACTGTTTACCTTTGAATTAATACATGCTGTTACATACTCATCCCTGCACTTTTATTTGTCCATAACTTTTACTACGTTGTCAGTGCTTTAATAAAGTCAGCTATAGGTACAGGTCATTAAATGTGTTCATAAGTAAATGCAAATGGCCTGATTTTCCATTACTTTGACGTTTCTTATACGTCTGTGAACCAAAGTATAAACCACAAGGATAGTTCACAATGCTATTAGGATAGAATTTTACAATCTTTTATGCTCCTGTAAATGGTGAAATAAGGCCAAACATAGTGAAGACCTAAGCCCAAATTATAAATAAAACTATTTTTATATAAATTCTACTGTCTTTTGAAGTTTGATACCCAAGAAGATGAGAAATTGCTCCAGGCAGCAGCAAAGTACGAAGCGGAATGTACATCGAAGTTTCCAAGCCGCCAGTGCCTAACGACTGTAATTGACCTCAACGGGAAAACAGTATTTATTACCAGATACATCAAACCTCTCAATCCACCCCAGGAGCTGCTTGATGCCATCCCAAATAGTTCTCAAACAGCAGCAGTAAGTACTTAGAAAAGAGGTGAAGTTTCTGGGATATAGATTTGTGAATGTGTGTTTGCATGGACACACGTACGGGCCACGGGCATGGAATACTTTTTTCTGAAGAGGTGACTTGCTCTATGTGGGTTTTTTTTGCAGGAATTGGTGGCTCGATACGTTGCTTTGATTCCTTTTTTGCCAGATAGTGTGTCATTTGCTGGGATTTGTGACTTGTGGAGTACATCAGACGTAAGTAATGTATTGATCAGAAGTTCTTTATCCTCTTGAGTGTAATGTGACATCCGAGCAGGCCCTGCTTTTGGAGGGAGATTGCTCTATATGAGCTCTTGAGGTCCCTTCAGACCTAAATTATTCTGTAATTCTATTATTGGGAGGACTATTTTTCTTTGTAAGCCATTTATTTCAAAGGCTGAGGACCAAAGCTGCAAAAAAGTTGCTCCTGATATGAGCCAAAATTTTTTATCTTTGATAGGCTGCAATTGATTGACCCTAAGAACGAAGCTTTTCCTGAGGTTTTTTCAGTTATAAAACAATCCAAAAAGCTTCCTGAGGCACAAGTGAAGGGATGCTGACTGATGGAGACTGTAAAAATAGACTTAAAATTGATCATTGTAGTTTCAAGGAACTGCAGAAAAAACATTGTGTGTAATGGCAGCAATAATAGGACTGTTCTTCATCACATACAAATAAATCCTGTCATCTACAGAATAAGAGCAGGCATCAAGTAAATCATAGATAACGTTTTTACCATCTCAGAACTTTTCTGCAAAATTTGGAATAACTCAAAGGAAAAAAGAACTTGGTTCTTGTGGTAGAATCTCAGATCTACATCACAGATTTTCCCAGCATTCCTTCTGCATCCTGCATGTTGACACAGTGCCCAATAAGCCACAAAGATCAGCTGTGAAGATCCGAGAGGGCTCTTTTGCTTCAGAAGTGTTAAGAAATATTAAGTAAGTTGAAAACACAGTTGATAACTGCACAGAAATATTGTGTGCTTTTTTGTTTTTTTTTTTTTTGTATCTCAATTAGCAATTTCTTTATCTTCTGGCGGGAGATGAGGAAGAACACGCAGTGCTCTTGTGTAATTATTTTCTTGGTATGGGGAAAAAAGCCTGGCTTATCATTGGAAATGCTATTCCTGAGGTAAGAGGATTTTTTTTCTTTGGTCTGAACATTGACTGTTACTCTCAGATGCCTTTGTTTCCCACCAACGGATAGAATTGTTTTTTACCAGCATGCTTTTCCAGGGAAGTATTGAAACCTTGGAGCTGCTGGAATGGATTCTTTCCAGAGGGGATACAAAGTAAGTTGAAAGCATATCTTGGTATAAATGTATTTTTTTTTCCTGGACCCATGCTTCATCTGGTAGCAGGTGTCATCCTTGGAGTATGATATGAAGTGTCTGTAAACCTTGACTGGCCTTACCTTGTATAAATGGTGTGTCCAGGATGAAGGCAATGGAGTGTCCAGTCCTGAGTGGTGAATACATGGCCTGTGACAGAGCTACAGATAATTGGGCTGCAAATTTCCACCACTAATATATCAAATTATCAAGTACACGTGAAAGTCTTTACAGATTTTGGTAAAAATCCCTGTCCAGACTAGTTTCTTTAGCATGTTCTCCGGTGCTGCACAGCAGGAATGGGTACTGGGGTACCTTCCTTCCACTCCATCAGAGTGGAAGGATCTGGTGGAGATGGTGGTCCTTAAATAAAGCATTCACCTTACGATTGCTGTAAGGAGGGGGATTATTCCAGGTGTACCTGAAAGTGTGGAAAATAATAACAAGAAAATAGCAGAGCAGTTTAGGGATTTGTGATAGAGAATATTAAAAAGGCAGCTGGGAAATGCCTTTATGTGCCTGAATGAGGGAAGGCTGAGGGATGAGACGCGATGTGGGCTCCCTGGGTGGCAGTGCTGCAGCTTGGGGATGAGAGTGCTGGCAATAGCCAAGCAGGACACACTGCATCCATTAAACATTCCTGTACACAGAATTGCACATCAGTTGCTGGATGAACTAAGAGGACTTTCAGAATCTGCATTTGAAGAATGGCTTGAGGCTGTGCTTGTCTAACATTTCTCTGCAACCTAAAAGCGACATCACTTATTATTATGTAAAACTGTTAGTTGGGTGAATTGTAATGAGCCTGTAAATTCTTCCCACCATTTTGCCCAAAAAAGTACTGTTTATCTCAATAGTAAAAATTTAATATTCCAAGGAATACAAACTTCATTGTCTTTGTAGCCTGTTTTAAAACATCTTCCTCTCATTTTTCTTCTTTCCAGGGACCAACTGCATATGTATTAACTTTGGAGCACAGTCAGTACGTAATTTGGAACCCCAGCACTGGATGTTTTTACGGCCAGTATGATACTTTCTGCCCCTTACAAAACGTGTACTGTCTGATCAGCTGTGACAATGTAAGTGTTCTCACATTTCTATATGCATAAGAGCTGATAACTCGGTATTTTTCTTGACCTTATGCGTCATTTGTTCCTCAGTGTAACTATATTTATGCTGTCATGTTATGATTTTGTTCAACCTTAAATAGGTTTTTGAGCTACTTTAAATGAAGTAAGCTATTATTTTCGTAATCAGCGTATAGGTGGATCGTGACATCCATTCATTTATTTTTTGTTATTTGGTTTTACTTAAATGTTGGGTCCCAAGTTGCACGGCCTAAGATTACTACTGCTTAGCTGAGGAGTAGTAATTCAGCAAAGTTAATAGTTTGCAGGTGAAATGTAACCGAAAAATGAAAAATAAGGCATATTGGAAGGAGTCAATTGGGTTGCACCATAATGGCAGGCACAGCCCTGAATGGTCCAATGAGCAAAACACAGAGCTGGCACTACAAGGCACACAAACTGCATTGATTTTCTGCCTGGCATCAAGTTCTCCTGTTTATTTGCTATAAAAGACAAGTAATACTCGTGCCTGTTCACAATATGCTATTTACTGTGTGGCTGGAGACCCTCTGCGAGCAGCAGTGGGGGAGAGCAGAGAGAAGAGGTGGTGAGAGCTGTGTGTTTCAGGGCAGAGCTGAGCCTGTGTCAGGAGGGACAGAAACCGAGGGCATTCCCTGGCTTGGCTGGAGGCCAACCCTCAGTTTCTGGGGACAGAAACAGGGAAAGGATAGTTTGCCTCTTTTTTTTTTTTTTTTTTTTGAGCCACTGTTAAGGAAACCATTAGCCAGGCTTCTGTTGTGCACTAAAATGCAGAAAACATTTGCTTTTTTCTGTACTGACAACATGCGTGGAGAAGTAATTCAAAGTGTCACGCGCTGTAAGTTTTGTTTTGTTTTTTAATCTTCTGGGGTTTTAGTCTAAACACAAATCATGACAAGGTAAGAATTTAATATTCTAAAGATGTGTATTTTGAAAGTGTCAGTTCTTTCTTTCATTGAAAGCATTCTGGGAAGTGGTTGAGCTTGTTTGGGGTTGCGTTGTGGGTTTTTTTTTTAAGTAGTGCTAAATCTACAGTTAAGAAAAATATAACTTAACTGTTAATTACTGGAAGAAGCAATTAGGGACTTCAGCACTGACCTCTGATGAGCTAAGCTTGACCTACAGAGCTCAGCACTGTCTGTCAGTCTCCACCTGACAGAACATGTGTCCTGCCAAGCAGAGTGATGCCACTTCCTACCCAACAAGGGAAAACCAGCTCTGCTGCGTCTTAGAGGCCGTGCACAGAGCCCTCAGTCACAAAAGGTTACATATTAATTAGTACAGTCACATAAAGGCAGAAAGTTTGTGAAAGCGTTAAGAACTGCCGTAGTGCACAGCGCATGGGGGTGCTGAAAAGGAAATGCTGGAGCAGCAGGAAGAGTTGCCAACAGCCACCAGTAAGTAGCTCTGTTCAAACACTGGTCTGCATCCAGACTCAGCAGCACAAAAGATGACAGACCAGCACCACCCTCCTGGTGTTGTAACCCAGAAGTTGCCAGTCGGCTGTGACTACACAAGATTGCTTTGTTTCCTAAGAACTCATGCTGGGAATTGCTGCAGGAGGTCAAGATTACATATTGCCATGTAAGTAGAACCTGTTCCACAGCTGTGATCATACACTTCAAGACAAACTTGCTTTTTTGTAGATTTGGTTTAATATGCAAGAACGTGATTCCCCAGTAAGGATAAGTTTTGATATCAGCAAACCTAAACTCTGGAAGTCTTTCTTTTCAAGAAGTTTGCCATACCCTGGGCTCCGCAGCGTTCAGGTACTGATGTATCTCTCTATTCCTGACTTCATTTGGGGGGGGCTGAGAGATCACAGACGTAACAGAAGCAGCAGAGACTAAGTTCTTAAGTATATTTATGTAACAGCATTGAGTTTTAAACAGATATTCCCAGGCACTCCTTAAAAAAAAAAAAAAAAGAAAAGCAAGAATACTGCAAAGTATTTGGTTTTATACAGAGTGAACGTACATCTGTTGTCCTCTAAATATCTATGTAAGAACGCAGGGCAACAGTGAAGTAAATGGGACTAATTTTTAACAGAACCGATCGAAATTACTACCTTGGTGGTATAAAGAAAATGACAACTTTTGTCTTAAAAAAAAACCCCACACATCTAGTTAAAAGTTTCTATTAAATCTCTACTAAATAATAGTTTCTTTTAGCATAATTGTGAACTCAAGGAAGTACCATCAAGGCAGTAACTCCTGAAGTTATTGATACACATTGAGAGAGACTGAACTTTTTAACATTTAAACTTTTTGTCTCTTGCTAGCCTGAAGAATTAGTTTATCAGCATTCAGACAAGGCTGCTGCGGTGGAGCTACAGGGCAGGTAATTCTACCTCTAAAGCAAATGCTTACTAGAGGTGGAACATCTTATGACATTCCTCGAGCATATTTATGCTTAGGTCCTAAATACCTGCTAAATACCATTGAGAATGGCCTAAAAAAAAAAAAAGCAATAATAATAATCAGAAGGTGTAGTTCTGTGAACTTTTTTAATTCTAATAGAGATTGCCAGAAAGCAAAATGCTGGGGGGGAGGGAGGGGGGGTTATGAAATAAAAAGGGCTGTAAAGCCCCTGCCCTCCCACTCTATTACTGAAGAAAAAGCTACCTTGGCATCTTTGCTGTGCTTTTCCACAGTGGTAGATTTAACTGAGGTCATTTGTGTTCCCCATAAACCTCCAAGAGAGGTATCAAGGGAGATCAGCTCAGGTTTCCAGTAAATATCAGAATTGTAATTATGGGTATATTTTATTGCAGGATTGAAAAAATATTAAAAGATAAGATTATGGAATGGAGACCAAGGCACCTAACCCGCTGGAACAGATACTGTACCTCTACCCTGCGTAACTTCCTGCCGCTGCTGGAACAAAACCAAGGCAAAGACGTAGAAGATGACCATCAGGCAGAGCTGCAGAAACAGCTGGGAGATTACAGGGTAGGGCTGGGAACACACAGGGCTTGGGCACAGCAGCAGGAATCCGAGTCCCGAGGATTTAGTATCACTACGCTGTGGTACAGGAGAGTGTCCCAGGCTACTTATTTCCTCTACTACCAAAAGTCAGAAAAGCTTTTATCCCAAAGCTAAACCATGGTAATATTTACAGAGTGAACAAGTGATGATCTATTCTAGTTGTAGATGTTGGGGATAAAAACTGTGTTGAACAGAGAGGTAGAAGAAATGCAAAGATAAATTGGCTGCACTGTTTGTGAATTATTGTTGCTGCCCCCAAAAACCAGTTACAAGGCAGAAAAGCAACAAAGTTATGCTGTAGGTGTTCAATAATACAACTTTATTCTACTATTTCTAAACATCTTCACTTCGAACTTAGAGGAAACACGGCAAACCTTTCCTGAAGTATATGAAATAAGGAGATGGTATTAAAATACAAAATAGCCTTTTTTAGATAGACAAGATAAATTTACATGCACAGTAAAACAGATTTTTGAAACTATGTATTTATTCAGGTGCCTTTACCTTTTCTTCTTACCTTACGTGTTGTTTTTCCTCTTTCTTTCTCCCAGGTCTCTGGATTTCCTATTCATATGCCATATTCTGAAGTCAGACCTTTAATAGAAGCTGTCCACAGCACAGGAGTTCATACCATTGACATCTCCAATGTGGAATTTGCTCTAGCTGTCTATATTCATGCTTATCCCCAAAACGTTCTTTCTGTATGGATTTATGTTGCTTCACTCGTTCGAAACAGGTAGTATAGACCAGTCAGAAAACCTCAAGAAATTTGCTTCTGTGAGGGTAAATATAACCACTTTTTCACACTACTGATTTGAGCTAGCCCAAAAACAGAGGAAGAACCTCATTTTTAGTAGCTGCAATCACCTGAGCTTTATTCATCCTACAACCACTGAAGATACTACTTACTACTGCTGAGGAAGAGACTGACTGCTTGAAATTCCAGTACTGAGAGGTGATTTTTATACAGTATTTTATAGCTGCCAGTGCGACACACACTGTTAAAGGCATCACACGTGCCCACGTAAAGTGACACCACAGAGTGAAACAGAGTTTGGCTGTCTTATTTTCAGGTGAAACTTGGTTTCTCGAATCACGCCTTGAAGACTATGTTTTAAACTCATCAGTGTATTTTATCTACAGACCTTCTTCCTCTTCAAAGATACTGTCATTCAGTTACAGAACAAATAGTTACAGTTTTCCAGTACCCAAGTTCCTGAATGAAGACTGGGACTATTTACCCATGAATAAAATTTCATGCACCAAAGCCATCAGTGAAGGCCCTACTTCAATTTTTAAGAGGCTGCTTCTTCTGCTCCTTTGTATTTTGAGACTGTATAAATGCCAGCACCATTTAGAGGTATAAGACAACTTTTCCTTTAAAAGTTAAAAGACAAAAGTATTTAATAAATATTCTTACTAAAACCTAAGTGGAAGCTCATTAATTCTACACAAGATCTTGATTAAATTACTTTCGAGTATGAAAACTTTATCTGCCAGTTATCCTGGTACAAGATTATCAAAAGAATAAAAATCAAATCTGCTTATTAGTATGTAAGTAGTGGTGCTGTTAATGCTGATACAAATATATATCCTTTTCCTGCCGTTACCTTACTAATGAAACTCTTCCAAGTGAAAGTGACAGTGGGCAGAGCTTAGGAAAGATGTTAATCAGAACATATCAAAGCTAAGATTGTTCTCAAGCTTAATTCCAATCTAGACACAGTCTTAGTAGATGACTAAGTGCTAGACACAAAATCTTTGGTTAAAGCCTCTGGTTGCCACAGGTTCCCTCTACAACCCTCCAGCAGCTATGCTGCCATCACACTACGCTTTGCCGAACAACCCTGATGACATCTCCCAAGTTTAGTCCCAACTCCCCTTCAGAGAAGGGTGAAGGAAAAATACAGTGCGAGTGAACACAATTTTCTGCAGCTGATTGAGCCTTCAGTTTTGTCTCCACCCATCTGCAGTGAGGAGGAGGACCTCCCAGCCTCTGAAATGTAAGTTCTGGATGGACAGAGGCAAGAAAGCCCACCACGTACCTCACTGCTCTCCTCTTGCCTCAGCCCCGCATTGCGGAAATGGCCACATCTCTACTCCCACCTTTAGGCACCAAAGTAAATACAATGCAGCTTACTTGGAATCATGGTACCTTTCTGTACCTCTTCTGTAGGCTTCTAGCTGAGCCCTGCACGTTCTGCCTCCAGCCCGTGTCCAGCTGTCAACCACAACCAACTCCATCTTCACTTGTGTTTTCCTTCCCTTACAACTCCTCAGTACTACTGGGAGCAAGAAGGTATCAAAAATTGTAGGTGTAGCTGGAGGTTACAAGAAACTGCAAGCTGACTTCCTAGACACCAAGAATTTTGAAAGCTACCTATGCCACCAGGATTGCTCGCCGAAATAACTACTGCTCAAAACAATGTATCCAATTCATAAAACATGTAAGAATTACCAGTCTGATATACTGTCAAGTCTGCAAAATTAGGCGGGGGGGGGAACCAAACCGGTCCACCTTCTACAAAGGCTGCCACCTGTCCTCCTTCTGTCCATGGGAAAAACCACCTGCAGCCACACCAGTCACACAAGCAGGTGGCCACTGTTACCATGGGCTACCAAACCCACTTCCTCTTGCAGTGGGCTCTTCCTCTACCACCCCTCCCCACACGCACGCTCACCTCTCTTCCCAGTGCAGGTTTCACTCAGCCCAACAAGATTTCCTCCCTGCCATACAGCGAGGAGTCTTTGTAAAAAAGAAGTGGGGAAAATGTATTGTCTTCCACACATTTCGTAAAAACAAAAACTGACATCCCTTGAAGTTGTTTCAAAAACGCATCTTAACACAGTGAGGAGAAGAAACCAACCCAGAGCCCCCACGCACACACTGCAAGGTTCACAGCTCTGCACCCACCACAACACCCTCCCGCCCCATCTCTGCAGCCAACGGCACGCCTGGATGTTACACCTTGAAAGCACATATAGTCAACCGCTACATATATTTTTTGTTGGTGGGAATGTTTTATTTGAGTACGTCTTTCAAGCCCAAATACAAAACCAAATGCAAAAGGAAGGTGGGAATTTCCCTAATTTTGCAATATAAAGAACGACTTCGGGAGGAAAGGAAAGGGGGAGAAACAAGGCTCCTAAAGATGTAGAATTGTTACCCAAATGCGAACAAATACATTTCAAATCCTCTGCAGAGCTTTATATTGTACTTACGGATTCAAGATTAAAAAAAAAAAAAAACAAAACCATTCACTTAACACAAAATAATCCTGTAAAGAAAATATTTAAGTGCCAAACTTGGAAGAAAGTGGCATTAAAAAAAACAAACAACTGAATGTTTTCCCATCTTCCCCAAATTAAGCAGAACAAAACCCAACACCCTTCAAACCCAATGAGATTTGGTGAGATTGTTACAACACTGTACAGTACACTCATAATTAAGATTTCAAAGTTGTGGGTGGGGTCAGGCTAGTGTAACGACTCTCACTCCGGGGATGGTTAACACAAGATGCGAACTGTAAGTAAAGTGCATGAAAGGAAGCCTGCTCAGCTAAATGAAGTCGACTGAAAGGGTCGGGAGTCAGCGGGTCACTCGCCAGAGCGGCAGCAGGCCCGAAAACCACACTGCAAATTCTGGCATCCACTGGCGGTTTCAGCATGAGGACCTGCACAAAAACAGAACAAATGTGAAAAGAAGAAAAGGCCGTTTATTTAGATGCAGAATTCTCATCACCCGGTCATTCAGAGTACAGCTCTTGTTCGGTTTTTTTTTTGTTTTGTTTTGTTTTTTTAATGCACTAGACCTGATTCAGGGCTGTGAAGCCTGAAACACTGCCAGGACTAATATAGTATGAAAACCTCAATTGGATGATATTTTTCAAGAGATTTTTGCTCCGACAGCTTAGTCCCGTGAAGATAACACATTCAATGTGACACAGATGCACGGTGAGCAACAGGGAATGCAGTTGAAACCAGCTCTCCCAGCCAGCTCTCAGAACTGAGGCAGACTTGGCTATCCAGATTTAACTCCCATTTTTCAAACTCAGGTGATGACTTCATGGCATTACCAAAGAAACCACAATCTCCAAAGCTATTTCTACTATAACGAAAACAGTGGTTTGTTTTTTTTCCAGTCTGGAAGGTTTTTTCCTCCATAAACACTTCATGGTTGGTGAGACCTCACGCACTCTGACTGGAAATTCAAAAACTATAGAGAAAATCACCTTCAGTATCGCTGCAGTTTTCAGAAGCCCATAAGGCTAAGAACCAGCCGTTCAAAGAGAAAGACAAAGTTGTGAGCACAGACAGGATAAACCAATGCTGTAATTCCACCCACCTCCACTTACCTTGGCTTACTGTTATCCCTTTCATTTGACATGTTAAAGTGATCATGAGATAAGAAACTATTAAGGTTATTACTACAGGCTTTGGTGTCCTGCAGCCACGCGCCTGCTTCAGAGACACAAACGGTGACATTCAGGTTGGCTGAACTCAGGCTCCCAACATAAACTGGAAGGAGGTTGCTGAGTTCACTAAAACAAGCTGGTAAAGACCTGATAGGGACAACCCAAATTTCCCCCTGACAAATTAAATATTTAAGATGTTTGTAATAAATTTAGAAAAGATGGACAAAATCATGTAATGAACTAGGGCACCATGCTATGGCTGGCTTAGTTTCTCCCCCTTGAAGAGTAATTTAAAGTCATCATTCAATTAATTTCCAAGACCCTGGTGTCTGGGAATCAGCCTTCTGCTTCATTGAACACACTGATGAGCAATATTCTACAAAGTGAAGTTAATATGCATGAGACTCCATAAAACAAAGCTAACGCCATAATGAAGCACAGTATGAAAAACAGTTATACTTTGCATTTGGCAACAAACTCTTCCCTTTTCAAATCTTTTTATTCAACTGAACTAAGTTTTGGTCCTCCAAGTCACTTACGAGCTAGAGTTTGAAAGCTGCTTCGTTAAGTCCTTTACAAAGGAGCCCTTGTGGTTCTGAACAGCAGGGTTCAGCAGAGCATGTTCTGCGTGGAGGCATTTCCTAAGTTGCAGCTGGCCTTCCTCACCACTACTGCTTCCACCCAGCTGCTTTAAAGCCACTGTCACCTTTCCAGTAAAAAGTCTTGCTGACAAAACCTACAGAACCACAGCATCCCGAGGAAGGGAATACTCAGTGCACTTTAATACTCAGTGTACTTTAACGGCATCTATCCTTTTCTTGCTCTTTTTAAGTTCTTTCCCATGCTCATAACTGGAACCTGCCCTTTTAGGTGTGAGCAATGGCCCACCTAACCCTGCCTTCATCCCTGGCAGCAAGCGTTATCTGGGGGGACAATATAAGCCCACTGTGCATCGCTTTTGTGTCTTCCCAGCATCCCTAACTGTTGCAGTAGGGACATTAAAGTCCATTCCCTCTAGTGTTTGTTTAAGGCTCAGTTCTGCCTGCATTTGTTTCATCTCTTTTTAAACCTGCTGATACTGACTGTTCGCCACAGTGAACTTCCAGAAGTTCACTACGTGGTGCATCTGCTTTCGATCAATCTCCTGCCCGCTTCATCTGCTGTTGCCCAAGGGTAATACTGCAGAATTTGGAGAGATCCAGTTGCACAGTCACCTCATCTACTGCCTTCTCAGTTCTGGAAAGTCATCCCACTTCCTGCCTCCTCATTCCCGCACTGAAACATTCCAGCCTTTTGAGTGACTCCTCACAAGCCAGCTGCTCGGGTGCCTATCTCTTTTTAGGGGACCTCTTCTGTACCTTCTGTACCTCCTTTACATACACTCCTCAAGACGGGGAGACCGAAACCGCACGCAGTACTCCACACGTGAGTGCCCCACGGCTTCCAGGACCGTGCAGCACACTGCATCTTGTTCCCAGCGCCCTGAGGAGGCACAACACTGGTGGCTTTTGTGGCTGCTGCTGCAAACAGGAAAGATCTCAGAATTAGCACCAACAGCTCTCTGAAATGGTCGTCTCCACGCTGCGACTGCCAGCTCTGAATCCGGTTTCATGCAATCACAGTTTGATTATTCCCGACCACCCAGACACACATCCATACATACAGCTCTACAGGAAGCTGGTGAGAAGTCCCTCTGGAAATCTTCAGCACCGGTACCGTTACTCGAGGCAGCTCAGTGCCACTCAAACACTTGGAAATCACTGCCTGCGTCTCTTACACCGCAACAGCAACAGAAAGGCAGAGTGAGACTGATCAGGGCACAGACATCTTAAGGGAGGGCAAATGGGGAGAGAGATGTCACCTCCCAGATTCCTCTCCATCCTGAACAGGAACCATTAAGCCCTGCCCTTTCTTCCTATCCTTTAATGAGCTAACGGTTTTTAAAGTTAAAAAGGTCTTAAAGCAACTTAAAAATCTCAAAAATTTAGAAACTTCTAAGCATCACCTGAAAAGTTTACAGCTTCATTTCCTAATTTATTAGGCACTGAGTGCCTAAATGATACTAACCACAGTGAAAATTCACCCTTCTTGCCATGCTGCATTTCTTGTCCCATGTCTATTCCTCACACCATCACTGATTTTATCACATCCTTTACAGCCTCTGATAAAATAAAAAACTCTGAGGAAATTAAATATTCGGAGTTCAAGCCACATCTCCCGCCATCTGCCACTCTCTGTTCTTTCTTAACATATACAGGCAATTCCCACAATTCAGAGGGCATTTAATGCTCTTATTACAACAAGGTAGTAAGTGTCAATAATGTTAGTTTTAACAGTGAGGCTACTGGGTTATGACAATTTATGTTTTGACACAGCAACCGATATCCTCCATCACAAGTCATTTCTCTCCTCTACAAATGCCCTCATCCTCCTTAGCTTGTTCTTTTTTACATTTCATACAAATAGCAAAATTGAAATGCCTTTGCTTTTCATAGCCACAGAGACTATTTTTGTTTCCTACAACTGACCACTGGCTACACCTCTCTGGCATCCTAACCTGTTTAAGTATGAATGGCCTCTTTAATCTTTCTTCTTAAACACTTTCTCCTGTTTTCTTTGGCCTCTATATACAAGGTCTCCAATTCATCTCACCTCAGCGATGCACTGGGTTAAACAGTATGGTAATGGTATACAGTTCCTTTTATACTGTCCAGTGAGATTGTCATTTCAGACCCTACAGTGGGGCTGAATCACTTTCAGAAGGGTCCCTCTTCTTCTACAGACTGTGATGACTTAACGAGCTCTAGCAGTGAAGTGCCTGAATTAAATGTGTTTTGGGCTGGTTCACCTGGGAAAGCAGATTAATCAGATTCTCACCTAACCTGCCACTGGTCGAGTTACTTCTAAACTGGATTATTGTAATGCTCTTTAGATGCACATCTGATTACTCACATGCTCCAGGTGACCCAGAACAGAGCTCTGCTCACTCATGATGAACAGTGCTCAGTTTTCAAATAAACTACATATAAAGAGGTGTTGCAATGTAAGAAAGGAGCACAGCTATTTCATTACTCCCTTTTGCTACGTGCACTAGCGAAAGAAAAATTAGTTAAAGTTTCCTATTAAGAAGTTCATCATTTCACCAAGAATGTGTGACAACCCAGAGCATGATGAAACAGCTGCTCCGGGCAGGAGATCTGACTGCCACCACCACATGCCTTTAGTCACTTGGCCTAGCTCTCACTTGTGGCAGCAGAAACATTCATGTTGTCTACAGCCATATGGATCCCTAACCTAGTTAAGAGGAGGAGAAAAAAGAAAAAAAAAAAGAAAAAAAAGAAGGCTTTCAGCTACCCCAGTTCTTGACTGAGTTTCCCAAGTAGCCACACAAAGACTAATGCTGGCCACAGGAAGGCAGTAGGAATGAGCTGGGAGGAACACAAAGGAGGGAAGGAAAGGCAGTTCTATTTCACAGCAACTCCCAGCGAGAGGCTCCATCATCAACCCTGCATATCTGATGGTACATTACAGGGCAATTACCAGAAAAGTGATCAAAATAAGCTTTAAATTATATATATGGCAATATTAAATTCAAATCTGAGTTTAATAAATGCTACTCTTTATCAACCTTTGGTAAAGTTACACTTACAGACCTTTATGAGAGCACCTTGGTTATCTGTAGAACTGAGAAAGACCAAACTCTTGAAGTCTTAACAATGATGTTTTCACATATAAATCTGCACACAGGAGTCCCTAAATCTTAACAGAAATTGCAAAGTCCTGGATCCAATGCTGTAAGACAGATCAAACTATGACCAATGAACCTCTAAATGCCAGAAGAAAAGAGTGAATCATCAGATTCACTACAACTTTATTTCATTAATGTCTTATTTCTTTAATTACAGCACCTGAAGACTACATCATTTAAAAACTCTAGAAAGTAAATCATACTTAAAAAGCTGCAAAGAACTGCTGCTGCAGAAATTAGGGAGCCCCATTTTTCTCCTCCTGAAGAGGATGGCACCCCAGGCTTCAAAACTGAGACCACAGTAAGGAGACTGAACACAGCTGGACAGAAACAGCCTATAGGAAACTGTAACTTCCAAGTGGCAAGAAATAACTCAAACATTAAACACTTCTTACTGAGTTCAGTGTGATTTTCAATCAGCTGTGTTATAGGTATTAAACACAATCAGCAATTAGAAGGAGCATACACTGACAGACTTGTTTTCAGCTGCAGCTGAGGGCTATATCCAACTCCAAGTTTCCAGTGTTGAGGTAGAGGTACCTCTCTACCGAGCAGAGGTAGAGATCTTCACCAACAGTGCTCAAACCAAGAACTGGAGTCATACAAACAGTAAACAAACAGTAAACAAATTTGGAACCGTGCACAAATTCATGGTCTCTGCTCAGAAAAACTGCACCATATTAGTGCCGTACAACAGCACAACTGAGTCTCTCTAACCACAGCTGCTCGACTGTTTTAATTTTAGTCTACTATATGCACTAGCAATGAAAATCTAAGAAGTGCAAACAAACATTTCACAGAATTATATGGGGTTGGAAGGGACCTCTGGAGACCATCTAGTCCAACCCCCCTGCCACAGCAGGTCCACCCAGAGCAGGTTGCACAGGAACATGTCCAGGTGGGCTTTGAATGTCTCCAGAGAAGGAGACTCCACCACCTCTCTGGGCAGCCTGTTCCAGGGCTCTGCCACCCTCAAAGTGA
>JAOTQQ010000032.1:55338723-55374058 GCA_026546715.1 Gallinago undulata
AGAAGTTCCTCCTCAGGTTTAGGTGGAACTTCTTATACTCAAGTTTGTGCCCATTTCCTCTTGTCCTGTCACTGGGCGCCACTAAAAAAAGACTGGGCCCTCCTACCAAACAACCCTCCAACAAAGCCAATCCAACAAAGCTGTGTGTAAGGGCCCCATTATGCTCAGTGTTTATACAAAAAAATATCTGAAAATAGGCTGTAGGTGAAAGCAAAACGCTTATGTGTCAACAGATGAAAGCAGTATCTTTATTTTTCAAAAATGGATAAATTCCATGCTTTGGGGTCCCATTTTTGTTCTGCAAGACTGAGGGGTTTTCCAACATGATCCCAGAACATATCTCCTTCCCCGAAAACAATCCCTGATGAGCTGGTGAGCAAAGAAAATTATGAAATTATTCTCTACATGCTTACAGACCAGTAATCTTTGTGCAGCCGTTAATAATACAATCTATACAAGTGCAAACAAGCATAAATGGATCAAACAAAGCAAACGGATGGATTTAAATGAAACAGCTATTGCTTTCCCTACAGTTACTTTAGAAACACCAAATGACACAAACAGTTCAGGCTGTCACAGAACTCCTGCTGCCCACAGAGTGGAATAAGGCATTGGGTTCACACTGAACAGCCCTATCACAATGAAGTTTGAGTGAAAATACAAAGAACAGTACCCAGATAAAGCCGCATTATAAAAGGTTCATTTCTCATTTCAGCACTTTGCTAGCACACCGCTGTTAAGCTTTTATCAACTTCCTTCTTAAAGAACACAGCAACAGGCTTCTGAGATGCTCCTATTTCTCAACAGATGTGAGGAGTCAGACCATTACAGCCTCACTCCCCTGTTGATTTCTCTCTACAGGAGTAACCGTTCATCCAAACGCACGCACGATGCTTTACAGAACCAAGCGGAGCTTATGGGCTCACAGCTTCCAGCAGGCAGTGAGAGGAAGGAAGGAAATAAACAGGAAGAGGGTCAGGACAACTTTACAGAATAATGCCAAAAAGTATTCTGGTTAAACATAAATAATTTCCTGAGGATATTATGGAATAGCCAAGCTTTACAGTGGTGGATTCACACAAGAGAGTGTGGACTCACACAAGGCTTTGTAAACTAACAGTAAAACACAGTGTACTTTAGGAACAAGGGGAGAAAAAGAAATGTCTGAAGGCAAAGCAAAACCATCAGGTCTGGTATTACTGCCAGAAGTGAAAACAGAGGAAAAATAGCAAGGAACCAGATGGAAGAGAAAAAAAGCCTGGTCTTTGAAGACATCTTTAAACTCAATGCAATGCAAGAAAGAAAGTCAGTGAAGGACTTTTAAAAAAGGAACCTTAAGATTTCCAGGTTGAAATGCTGTGAGATTTTTAGAAGCTGTGCTCTGGCTGGAATGGAAGTAACAAAAAGCAAGTGTCTCAATTTAAGAAAAAACAGCTGTTAGTGTCAAAAAAAATCTATGAAGCAGTGCAAAAATTATGGAACCAGAGTATCATCTAATGCTTTCCCTTCTAATATTCGGATCCAAGTGCATTATTTTCTATCAGTTTCAGCGGCTTGAATACCCAAACATCAGTATAGATTTACTTGCAGCAAAGCTCTGGCATCCTGTACCCCTGCCATGCCTGCATCCCAACAGAAATGCAAATCACTGCATGAACTACCAGGGAATACAATTTTGTTTTTACACACAATTAGATCTTATAATCCTGTGAACTCTATTATCCCCCATTTCCCTCTCCCTTTCTGATTGCACTTACCTGTTTTAAATTCACACATGGAATACAAGTCACACCACAGTTCCCACCTCATGCTATGAATGCTTACTGGACCCAATGTAATAGACTGAATTCCAGTGTGGTAAACACTGAGAAAACTTGCACCATAAACATATTTTATGACTTTATCCAGATGTTTCCCCAGCTTAGATACATCCCTAAAAATTACTGACTCAACCAAAACCAGAAAAAATGAATTACATTTTCCATAAGGACACATGATGGTAGGATCAAAAATACCCTATAATAAAACTACTGCAATCTTGGAGGTTTGCATGGCAAAACACATCATTCCTTTCCTAAAAATCACCACTTTGGTATCAACCTAATGAACCCTCTATCTTAAGTTACGACCATAAAGAAAACACAAAACTACATGGTTTACAGGGAAGATACGGAGAGGTCAAGTGTGTATTCGCTATATGGAGACGTGCTTTCTAGCCCCTATTTTTTATGCTCAATTAAATTATGAGATACAAGGACTGAAAAATGCTTTCCTAGGTAGTACAGAATGGTACTAGTGTCAAGCAAAAAAAACCCAGAAGAACAAATGAGGAATAACTGCCTTAACAGTTGTCATTTCATAATTAATCAGTGAAGCAAGAAAAAAAAGTGGAAAAAAAAGTGAGGTATTGGTGGTTCCTTTCTTTTTTTTTAAAAGTGTCCTGAAACCAAACATTGCTCCCCAGAAAAGCATCACATCTTCATAAAAGGACATTACCGTTAATGTTGTCACAGTAGTAAAAGTGTTCATCGTTTAGAGAAGGGCACGCAGAAACCAGATCCTGCAGGCCCGCCCCAGTGACAGTGAGACACCCCGAGAGGTTAAGGTGTTCCAAATGCGGCAGTCCTCCTCCCAGAGTCAGTGCCCTGTTAACAGACAGAAGAGAGGCGTTAGACTGACAAATATCCACCCTGTCACCAAGTCACTGACTGAACTGGGTCTCCTAACAAACCCCCACACGTCTCATCAACCATCTAGTTTTACATCTGGCAGTTTCACACCCTGTAAGCTGGCAGACCTGAAAAATGAACTGATTTCTAGGGAAACTAACAATTCCTTCTGACAGAATTAAACAGTAAATCACTTTGTTTAGGAATGACTTCAGAGATGACCAAGTATTTCAAAGAACTACCAGAACATGCTTCTCCAAACCACGCTGATTTTGGCAACTCTTCCAATGTGATGTATATCCCTCAACCCATCTTGAAAACACAACACTCAAGTTTGCTGCATTACACACTCCCAAACGTTTGAGCATCTTATTTTTTTTTTAATTAAAATTATTTTGGAATCTAAATTTGCAACTTTCTAGGGCTGATAGTAGAGCCCTTCTATGACAACACACCACCTTAGTATTCAAGTGGAATTCTCTACTTTTCCTCTGAGTGCAAGAATTTGGCTGCCGATGTGACAGCCTCATGGGATGTATCACACCCGAGCACACACTTCTCTGCGAGCTCCTGGGGGAGCCACCCCAAGCTCCACCACAAACCAGCTCACCCACCAGGCTTGAATCACTGAGCTGCAGATTCAAGCTGGGACATAAAACTGAAAATGCCCTCAGAGCAACCTTCTCCTCTCAGCAGGCAGAATTGGAAGTGTTGACCACAGCAGCAGCTGTGTGTTAACTTTTCTATGAAATGCACTGGCATGTGTTTCTATCAGGAGGTTTCATTCTCTTTCATCAAGGATTCAAACCTACTCTGGCAAGTGCAGGAAGCACTTGTTGCAGCCCACTCTCAGCTCTTAAATACCATCTTTTATCCAAAAAGCATCAATGGGAAACCGGCACAACTAAACCCTTCCCATGACTCAATGACTAAACCTCCTTTTGGTCCTAGATTACCCAGTCAAGAAAAAAAAACAGACCGGTAAGATGCAAATCACACACGGCATCAGCTAATTAGCACCTAATGAAACTCAGCAGTACCCATCCACTTCACCAGTCCAACAGCAAAAAGTTCAAGCAGAAAGCACAGCTACCCAAAGCTCACTCTGCTGAGTCAAAGAGTATGCATCAGAAGAACCACTACAGAAAGAGCTGCTGCTTCTGAGCACCAAATGGGACTAAGTCTCTGGAGAGACAAATCAATGCCAGCAGCACCTCACACTGTTTCGCAGTGGACTACAGTACACAGTAAAGGTAAGAATGGAGTCCCAAGAGGCTTTAATTAGCCCCAAAGTACTGCAGCACACACGAGCAGGTGGCTGTATTTCAGCCTCACCCCACTGTCATTAAGAAGCAGTAACTACGTTTTTCTGACAATACATAATATCAATGGCAAATACCACACACGTGAAATTTGCAACTCTTGAAGCCATCCCAATGTTAAACTATTTTTCCCCCAATTGTTATACAAGGCCATATTTAACATGATGTTCTGCACATAAAGAATTATCACAGAATCACAGAATCATTTAGGTTGGAAAAGACCCTTAAGATCATTGAGTCCAACCATTAACCTAGCACGGCTAAGTCCACCACTAAACCATGTCTCTAAGCACTATGTCAGCCCGTCTTTTAAACACCTCCAGGGATGGTGCCTCAGCCACTTCCCTGGGCAGCATGTTCTAATGCTTGACCACCTTTTCAGTGACAGCGTTTTTCCTAATATCCAATCTAAACCTCCACTGGCACACCTTGAGGCCATTTCCTCTTGTCCTATCACCTGCTAATTGGGAGAAGAGACCAACCGCCACCTTTCTACACCCTCCTTTAAGGAAGCTGTGTAGAGAGCGAGAAGGTCTCCTCTCAGCCTCCTCTTCCCCAGGCTGAACAACCCCAGCTCCCTCAGCCTCTCCTCATAGGGCTTGTGCTCCAGACCCCTCACCAGCTTCGTTGCCCTTCCCTGGACCCACTCCAGCACCTCAATGTCTTTTTTTTGTGGCAAGGGGCCCAAAACTGGACACAGCACTCGAGGTGAGGCCTCACCAGTGCTGAGTACAAGGGGACCATCACATCCCGCATGCTGCTGGCCACACTATTCCTGATACAGGCCAGGATGATCTTGGCCACCTTGGCCACCTGGGCACACTGCTGGCTCATGTTCAGCCAGCAGCTGACCAACACCCCCAGGTCCTTTCCCACCAGGCAGCTCCAGCCATTCTTCCCCAAGCCTGTAGCGCTGCACGGGGTTGGTGTGACCCAAGTGCAGGACCCTGGCCTTATTAAATCTCACTCAGCTGGCCTCAGCCCTTTGATCCAGCCTGTCTATAAATTGCATCATTATCCAGACAGCTTAAATGAGATGTTACTCCCGTTTTATAAAGTTTCACGTGTATTGACAGGTATAACTGGGGAAAAAAAAATAAAAAAAATATAATCAGCAAATCAACACAATTTCCTGACAGTAAATCACTACAAAAAAGCATTAATACCACGTAGAACAAAGTCACAGAAATATCTGACTTCAGAGAATGTCTAAATTATTTTCTTTTTTTTAAAATTCCCAAAGGAAAAGTTGGAGCAAGTTTTCAAGTCTAGTACTATAAATATTTTAAAATACAAAGACCATTTAAAACTTACCAGAGTTTCTTCAGTTGAAAGCTTTCTACTGCATCTGGCAGATTCACCCCAGACTGACCCAACAAGTAAAATTAGAAAGAGCTCAAACGCAGCAAAATAGCTCAAAAATGTTTCCTCACCTGAGAGCACGGTCTGTGATCTGGTAACATCCAGACAGACTGAGAAACTGAAGAACTCGTGCAGTCTCTTCATCTGTTTTTTCACTCCCAGAGTATGCTGAGTCTTTTTTCTCTGACTGCTTAGTCCTTGTTGGTTTTTTACACAGTGCAGAGGACTCTGGAAGTGCTCGAATAGTTCTTAGTGCTGTCCCAGCACAACAAAACGAGTGACCGCAGTAAATCAAGTCAGTAGAAGCACAGTGCTGCTGCCACCCTCTAGTCCTTAATCCATAAATGTCTCTACTGTAGCAAGATCCAGAACAATTAAGATGGGATGTTGGTTCCATGAGACAAAATCCTTCGACGTTCCTGTGTCTCCACTCTGCAGCATCTTCAATGTCAGCTAAATCATCTGCATCTAACATCCACACGTAAGCAGAACTGAAGTTTTCTGAGCCGTCGGGTTTAGTCCAGTGCTGCTCACCATCTCCTCCCTCAATGAGGTTTTCGTTGTTGATTTCACGCAAACAATTATACTTCTTGCTGGACTGCAGAGTAAGCTCTTTGTTTTTCCACAAAGTCTTAGCGTTCCTGTTTCTGCAGCTTTTCAAGATACCTCTGTTATGGGGAGTCGATATGATACCCAGTGCTCTGGAAATCCTCTCTATAGCCACATCTGTGATTTTTTCACATCCAGACAGATCAAGGTGGCGGAGATTTTGACAACAACCAACTGAAGACCAACTGAAATCAAAGAAAAGTGGCTTGCTTAGTTTTGTTGGTTTTTTTTTTTTTCAAGTTTTTGTTCAGAAACAGATATTAAGGCTAAACACACAAAAGAACATTTCATAAGTTAAATACTTATATTAATTCACAGAATATTTAAAGAAAATGTCCCAGACAGGTTAAATTTGATACTCCAAGTGCTGTACATATGCCTAGAATAATTATGTTTAAAGAAAGATGAAATTAATCATGAATGAGTAACAACCTATATTTTTCCATACACTGAGACTCAAAAGTCCAAATTTGCCATAGACTAACAAATTTTTAAATAGTAGATCAGACTGCAAACACCAAAAAAATGTGACAAAAATTTCAAAAAGCAGCTTCTGTTGTGCATGACACAATTACCAAGAGGTATCTGAGTTACCAGACATCACAGTTCACTTCTCAGAAGGCTGAAAAAAAGTGAACTTACTGAATTATTCCCCCCCCCCAAAAAAAAAAAACCAACCCAGCTTTCTTGAGATGTGATATTCAGTTCAAAGTATTTTAACAGTTGGAATTTCTAGGACTTGAGTTTCTCAAGCTCGGCTGTTTATACATATTGAAATATCAGTGTGCTTAGACCATATATCCTTTTGCCATTTCTGATTTCTTTGAGAGGGAATAGCTGGATTCCTGAAACACATTTGGTCTACACTATTAACTATTCCATAAAAGTGATTAGGATTAGATATGTTAATGACATCTTCATATTAACAAAACCTCACCCCTTCAGCCTTATCTTTTTCAACTGAAATAGAAGTTCGATCTACAGTAATATTGATACATTAGCTATAGAAGTATATAGCTGATTTAAGTGACCTGTACCTATCCATAGTTTATGTTAACTACAAGTGATTACTTATATTTACAACAAGTCAAACTCATTTTGTCAGTTACAAGTTGGTGTGTTGGAGATATATCCACATGTGGAACAGCAAATAGCCTGTTTCACTAGAGATTGACAGAAGCTCACAAAGATTAATCGCTGAGCCACAGAAATTCAATAAGACTTTTTATTTCAAATACAACTTCTTGCACAAGCTGCAGTGTTGTTGCTAGCACCCACGCTGGTAAACTTTTCTGTTTTGTTAGCATACAGATCTTGAGAGCACCACAGGATGAAAGCGCTGAAACAGCCACTGCGTTTCAGTATCACAGTAAGACCCACTGGTGTAAGCTCTGCATCCATGCACCATCCCACTGACACCCATGGAACTTCTGCAGGCTTCAGGAGAATTTCGGAACCCACAGTTACTACACTTAAGCCTCAGAGCTTTGCCCACCATTTGGTCAGTGTCTCAAACAGCAGTATTTCAAACACTATCATCTGTATCAGACCAAAAACCAGCATAACTGACTGACTACTCAAAAAAAAAAAAAAATCTATGGACAATTTCTAGTTGTTAATACTAGAGCAAGACACAATTATCGCTATTGATAGGTAATACACTGAAGACAGCAAAGACAGACCATTATAAATGGCTGCTTCAAAGTTACATGCTTCACTTGGTATTTCATTAATTTGTTACTACTCTGCTTTAGTTCTTAGTTATGCGTGAATCCTGAATGTGATTTCTCTATTTCTCTCTCATTGGCAACAGACTAAGACACGTTTGAATGTTTCTACCCCTCAAAAAGCTGGGTTATTTTGTTGTTGTTTTTTAAGAGGAAACAACAGTTATCTAACCTTTCAAATGCAGAATCTGAAATATCAGTTTGAGTGAGATCCAAATATTCCAAGTTGGGGCAAAGCTCCAAGATCTGTCTAACCTGGAAAAGGAAAGGAAAATATCAGTAAAGACACAAGGCAATAAGGCTGCATAGTGTCAAAAGACAACCCAGGAATTAACATTCTCTTGAACTGTACCTCATTTTCACCACCCAAGTGTTTTAAACTTGGGCAAACCAGTTTTTAATTAGAGGCTGCACAGCCACAATTATTAAATGCCAGTTTCAGATTACACACCATTTTGCTGGATGCTGCAGAACTGTAGGCCAATACTAATGTCTTCACTGAGGAACCTACATGCGGGAGGACATTATGAATTAAGCCATGAAGTAAACGTTTTTCCATTTGTGCTATATTAATGGCAAGCGAATCTTCAGCCGCTTCTTCTGCAAAATAAAACCAAGGAGACTTAAAGTAGGCTTTGAGTCATTTGAAATTCACGTTGCCATCCTACATCAAACAAGTTATCAGGAAACTGAAGAAAGTTCAAAAAGAACAAGCTTTCAGAAAGTTTCAGAGAGTAGCTTACATCAAACTTTTGCTGAACTCTAGCTCAACATACTACTCAAGTCTCATCTTTAAAAACTATCTGCTTGCCTTTCTGACAGTCCTGAAGAGCTTAACTCCAATGGCAAGTAAAAACAGTAAGAGTCTTCACAGAAAATTATCATTAAAGGACTTCGAGAAATATTTACTACAGATTATGTGCTGCCCAGGGCTGTCTGGGACAGCTGTTTCCACCAACTTGCTTTATTCATTGAAATACTGTCTCACAGAGCACTTCATATCCTGTGATATAACAGCTTAAGACAAATTTTAAATTAAGCCTAGGATGCATTAGGATGCAAGATAATTCATCCAAACTTCCTCAAGACAGGAAGCCAAGCTTTTACCTCCTTCCTAATTCCAGAAGCATCCCCATAACTCTTCTTCCACCTGCCCTCAGCTTTGCTCTCTCCCAGGTGAATTAACTGAGCTCATTAAAACCAGCTGCCTGCTTCTTCCCCCCAAACTCTTTTTTTTTCCCACCCAGCTGGGAGTCTGGATTAATTGAAGATAAGGAAAAAGGGCACTCCTTTAAGGAACCTTAAGTAGTTGCTAGTCAACTTTCCAAGTTCATTTTTACTGTATAAGCCTGCTTGGCTTACTAAACATTTAATCTAGACAGAACATAAGAATTATTGCATTTGTTATTATTTTAATGTACTAGAACCAACTATGAAAGAAAAATCTGTACTTTCAACTGATTTTACAGCAAAGACTTCATTTTTCACATTTAGTTCTTATAGCTATGTCATCTTTACAGATGAAAAATAAAAAAAAAAATCATCAAAATCCTTTACCTACCAGACTCATCTATGTCAGCATCTTCATCCCATTCCTGGAAAGCACGACTTTCATCTTTTCTGTTTTTGACCCATTCCTCATCAGGTTCTGTCTCAAGATCTGCTGCAGGACCACTATACCAATCACCTGCTCATCCCCCCAAAACAAAGAAGGGGAAGAAAATAAAAAGAGATGTCAAGACAAAGTCCTCATTACTGCTGAAAATAGCAATGAAACACTTCTCAGAATACCGTGACTTGATCTAAAGATAAAATTAATTTTGCATTTATCTCAACTAAGATTGGACTGAACTTTGACATTAATTTTTGTTTGATCTACATTTTAAAGCTACAAAAGATGGAAGAGTTTCAGTACCATTACAGAACTCACAGCCCATTACACTATTCTGTGACATGCTTGTTCTTATTTTCTTGGTAGAGACCACTACGATTGCAAAAAAATAACAGAAACAATTATGGAGTATTTGGACTGTGCAGGTGCTGAAGCTCTTTCTGGTAGATATATTAACCATCAACTTTTAGTTATAAACACTTGGTTTAAGACATTTCTGTTTTCCTCTGGGATCTCACAAATACATCAACCAGGATGTGTCTTTATTAGTCTGGCTTTAGACACTGCACATGACAACTCCGGGATCAAGAAAACCAAGTTCCAGAAGTGGCCTACTCACAACAGCTGTCTGATATGTGATAACAACACACATATGACTCAAATCATTAGACAATTTTTTAGAACATCTGGATGAACATGAAAACAGCAACAGCTCCGCTGCTTTAGCTGGCAGGGCACCTCTCCCCAGGGATTACTGCACAGGCACGATCTACTTCTAGTCTGGGTACACTGCAGTGTTGGGCTCCATCTAAGCAGGTCTGCTGCCTCCCTCAGCATAGACATGCTTGAATCAGGAACAGCTTATCCTACTGCCTCACTGGTGGGGGATCCTGCCACCCCCAAAGCCAGAGCTGAAGGTTTCACCTGGAGGGCAGAAAATTACCAGTTCGGTAGTTCAGAAAATCATTCAGTTCAAGTCAAATTTTATCCAGAAAAATCTGATTACAGATTTTTCATGTTGAATGACGCCTAAAGGGACAAGGTTTCTTACACGAACAATACATTGACAAAGAACTCCTAACTGATTATCAACTACTAAAAGTAGTATTTTAGTAAAATCTTTTTTAACCCACCTTTATAATATACTAAAAACCTCAGAAGCCCTCTCTGTATTAGGAAAAAAAAAAGTTAAAAATTTAACTCAGTCTGTTGTTTTATGTTTTTTTTCCCCTTCTGGCAGTAAGTCCTATTTGAGGAGCTTCCACCCAGTTTAAGGCAGTTCTGCACAAAGAGCTGTGGTAGTATAGACAGTGCATCGTGAGACCAGCTTCCTGTCATGCCAAAAACAGATTCAGGAATAAGTCATTTTAAGCAACCGCCAATTACGTTTTTAGTAATTAGTCAGGCAACTAGGTTTTAGATGAAAATTTAAGTGTGAACTCTGAAACTCCTCCTCTCTACTCAGTCTCTTCCAGCTCAGTGACCAATCCATTATTTTCAGTGAGATTTATACAGTCAAAAAACTTAATTCACTCTTAAAAGTCATTTAACTCCTCTCTGCCTTGTACAGATTTTAGAAGCCATAACGGTGTGGCCAGTGGTAAGTTTTTAGCTTTTATGTATCTCAAAATTTAAGTTCTATATTGTTAGCTTTAACTTTGAGGAAATTTTGAGGAATAGGAGTCATAAAAAACCACTTAGTTCTTACTACAGTACAGGTTATTGAATATATCTAAAGAACCAATAGGAAAACTAACATTCATACAATTTTCTTTGAAGACTGAATATAAAAAGAATAGATTGTGAGGAAATGTTAGAATTCAATTTGTTTTAAACTTACATTCTGCAGTTCTAAGACAGACCTCTCAGAGGAGAGCATACTAGTCAGGAAATCAGAAAAATAGTTATATTTTATTTCTACCTAGTAACCTAATGAAATAAAAATATTACTGATGTAGGTGTAACAGCAGCATTTATAGTTCAAAACCCCTTACATTCTTAAATCATAATTAAGATGCTGTATTAGTGAATATACTTGTTAACATTCATACAAGCAAGCAAACCCCCGTAAAACTAATCAATAGTTTGTACACAAGAACTACTCATGAGTTACAGAATTAAGAAACCAAAAGTTGTCTTGATTGTACGATGGAAGTATCTTTTGGGGATTTTTAATATTTAACCAAGTTTCAGTGCACCATCCCTGCCAGAAGCATGCTCAGCTGTCAGGTTCATTGAGCATGCCAGCCTATACTAAAAAGTTCTCTTCTATAATCTCAGAAATTCTGCTAATTAACACACTTTCAAAGAAAGAATTCAATTCAACTTACCTCTAGCCCAGCGAACAGGGTAAAGATGTTTCCAGAGAGATCCAGTTTTAGCCAACTGTGACCATTCAGTGCTTACTTGACTACACTGACATAACTCTTGGGGGTTAAGGTAACTGAAAATGGTCAGCATTACTTCAGGAGGAAGATTAGTAATATTTGTGGTGTGCCCTGTTACTTCGGTTTCTGAAATATAGAAAGTGTGTGTTAAGTGAAGCACAGCATCACAGCTTTAAATAATAGAGGAACTCACATTTTGATTACAACAATATAAAAATAGTGTCTGAAAAAAAATAAACAATTGCTTGGCAAAAAAGTTCAAAAAAGTAATCACTTTGGCTTTAAAAAGCCTTTACCATAATACCACCTTAAACAAACAAACAAAAAAAACAGCTGTTTTCCTGTTTGCCATTTTCTCAACTTGCTAGTTTTTTTTTTCCAACCCTGACCCCCACCAAGGGTCCAAAAAAGCCCTGGACAAAAGTAAACTGTTGCTACTCAACCACAGCAAGATTAAAGCAGTACCTGCTATAAAGGAAATGCTTTTAAAAAATGCCTTATGTCATAGATGATATATATCTACATGCTTTGCCACATTCCCAGGAAACAGAACTAGCACAGAACCTACCAGCTGGGACCACTCTCAGCACAAACACTCAACCTCTTGACTGGGACACAGCAAGAAGTCCATGCTTAACTCCTTGCAGCTGTCTCGTATTTTATTTCTAGGTTTAACTGCTAGCATAGACAAGTAGTTTTAACTCCTGAATGGTGACAAGCTATTCAGGTTGGAAGATTATACAAGATATTAGGTTAGAGGCTAAAATTTGACCACTGCAATTAATACGTCAATGGACAGCGCTAAGAACCATCTCAGATCTCCCTTATCGGCATAGAACAAAGAGCTGCAAACTGTACAAAATAACAAATTCAGTAATTTGGTTACTGGCTTCTTTGCTGTTTTAAGAGAATTTTTAATGCTTTGTTTAAAGACATTTTACTTGAGCAAAACGCTTTCTGAAATGGTTTTCAGGAGTCCTTAGAAATAGCAGGTTTCACAAATCAGTAGGGATTTTTTTTTTAAAGTACATAAGACTGTACAGCGAGACAAGGATCAGGTTTCTTTTTGCAAAGAACCTTCAAAAATGAGCATAATATTAACTTTACCCTGCAATATTCTACTGCTACTTAAAAAAATAAATAATTAAATACAGTTTCACTTGATAAATCAATATATATATTTGTATTCTTGGCAAGTCTCTGCAGATAAACTACAGAGAAATTCACACTGCTGTCCCACAACTTCTATTCCAGCTAGGCTTAACAGCAAATAATGCCATAAGGCTACTTCTGTCATATTCATCTGTTCAGATTCAATAGCATTTCACACCACGGACCATGATCTTTTCTGAAGGTTTCACCTGGAGGGCAGAAAATGGCCAGTTCAGTAGTTCAGAAAAATCATTCAGTTCAAGTCAAATTTCATCCAAAAAAAAATCTGATTACACAGCAGTTTTTCAAGTTTTTCTAATGAGAGGACCACATTTCATCAACACCACAAAGTTCAGTTCATGAGGGCTTGCTCTACTTACCAGTCTCACACCCCACTGTTACACTTTTTGTGCATTAATTCCCCTTGTTTGGGGCACAGACCCTTCTTTGTTAGTTAAGAGTGAAAACTGCAAACACGGACAACTTAGGCTGATAAAACAAGCCTAAAGTGCACTTTCATAAGGAAAGGCAGCTACAGATGAACGCAAATTAAATTTTATCTGACCTACTCGCAGGCTGCATGGATTCACCCCCTTGTACCACTCCACACACAGAGTTTCTTCCTTTCTGCTTCCTAGGAGGCCAGGGGAGTGAGGTAGTGGGGAAGGTGAGTGGCTTTTAATTTTAAATATTGTCAGTTGCCCAATTATTCTATGTTATTAAACCATCAACAGAAAAGCTTACAAAGTAGTCCTGAAAACCAAGAGTTAAATGCAGGATCCGCAAATAGAAAATATAATTTCAATGGAAGTATAAAATTAGAAATAATTATTATTTCTGTCTGTTTATTATATCAAATATTACCGTGAGAGGGAAGGAAGAAGGTTGAGAACAGGTAAACAGTGAAGTACTATTTACATTACAACCTGCCAAAAAAGACTGTATCAAACAGAAAAGTTCCTGAAGTTTCCAAATTGGGGTAAAAAAATTCCCATTTTATAAAAGCTATTTTATCTGCCAGTACGTAACTTTAGGTGTGTCGCTTGTATGGCTTTTTAGATAAAAACTGCAGTTTGAAAATGACTTTAATTAGGTGCTTCACCTTGATCTGCTTTCTCATCCACAGAATATTTAAAGACCTTCTGCAGCTCTTCTGCTTGATTCCACTTACTAAGACCTCTGAATTCAGCAGCCTCCTTCTGTGAGCAGTGCTGTGCAATTACTTTCTTCTTAATATCTTTCAATTCTTCATAAGTAAAGTATTCCATCAACATTGGCTGGAAAACCTAAAGCAAAGGGGGAGGGAAAAAAAAAGTCTGGAGCTGACAGAGGTAGTCGATAATGCTAGACAGAATTTCCTGTTTCAAATTCTCTCCAAGTAAAACACGTCATACGTTAAGTCAACCTAAGGATGGGAGCGTGGAAGATTTGAGTCCCAACCCTCTGCTCACCCATGGATCACCGCAGAGTCTCAGGCAAGCTGCTGAGCTCTTTTCCCCAACAGAAAAGGGAAGCGATTAAAGTTGCTTAAACTATGTAACTTCTCAAGGTACTCACAGGGTAGGCAAGGTGGCAAGGAAGAAAAACATGAGAAAAGATTTCTCTTGGACAGACTTCCGAAGATTTACTCTCTCCAGAAGATGCTTCCCAGTTTTTGGATACCCATAAATCCTCAGACTGGCAGTACTAGTCTATGTTTCAAATATAGGTCAGAGGCTGTTTGGGAGTGTCAGTTTGAGTCATGAAGGACTGGTTTAGAAGACTTCTCTTTTTCCTTTAAGTCTTACTACACATGCCCTTAAATAACTACCTGCTGCAAACAAATCCCAGCCCCAGTGGACTTTCGTCATCAATTTTTTAAAGGACCAGAATTTCATCAAAAAATTTTCAACATCTTCGGTTTCAGAATGTGTCACTGCAGTCAGAGAACAGAACAATGACACCACGGTCCCAAATGCAAATTGGCACAATAATAAAAACAGAAGAGAACTGTGAAAAAACCTGAACCTCTGAACCCTCTGTCTCTATTCAGTCATTCCAAACCTCAAGGAAGACCAGCATATTTGAGGAAGACTTTTACCTACCTCCTCTTCCTCTTTCATATGAGGAAGGAAATCCCTGGTAAAGGCTTCCAATCTCTCCTTCAGCTGTTTCGCATAGTTTAGCTGTTCATATTCATTCTGAGAAGAAAGCAAAGATTTAACTATTATCTAATCTTGTCCATTCATTCAAAGGTTGAACTGTTAAATCAAAGCAAAGCCCATTACATCTTCCCCATGCACACTGTACATTTGCTTTATTTCATGGTAAGAATGTGTTCACTTACAAAGTTTCATGACAAGCTGACAGTCTGTATCAGCCTGTTACTAGGCAGAATAAAGTACTCTCTCTTCCTGCCTGATTCCAATTTATTTTGTTATCAGATAGGAATTAACTTGTCTAATTTTTACTTTGGAGCAAAGAACGAAGGCTGCCAATCTAAAGTTTCACCCAAGGTTCAAATTAGTAACAGACCAGCATAAGTATCTGCATGTATTGCATAGGAATTATTCTAGGATACAGCAGCTCCACTTCACCTTTTTAACTGCATATATTTTACATTAGTTATTGTACAATTCCAGCTTACAAACTATAATCAGAATTTAGAGTCAGACATGCTCCAAGATATTTACTTTGGAAATGGAAAACCACTCTTAAATAAAGATGTAACTGGCTTTTAAATGTTAAAGTTAGACCAGCCTCATCTATCAATTTGTTAGCTTGTTCTCTCTGCCAGTAATAAGAAGCAAGTTCTGAAGTCTGCCCAGTAATTGCAACATACTGAAGTTCCTCATAGCTTACAGTAAATGTTGTAAAGTTTTCTTTTCAAACTTCTACCTCAAAACCTGACTAATACACAAAAAAAAAAAGCTTAAGCCATCAGTTTTAAATTAAGCTAACCATGCTCTCAAAAAGAGTTAAACAGTTAACACATCTAAAGAAATCTTTTTTTCCACACTTTTTAAAAGTCACATAACAGAATAACACTTGCATCCTAACAGAGAAGGTATAATACAAAGCCAAGTGTTAAACTGGTTTCACCTTTCTTCATTTTCTAATTCATTAATGGAATTAAGACAAACATTAAGGTTTGATATGCACAGAGGGAAAAAAAAAATATTTGCAGGATTCTCAGGTCAAAACCAGCCTTAGATAGTAAAATGGAATCAACCAACCATATATTTAGTATTTTTCTTACTGAAAATATGGGATGAAAAATTATTACTGAAGATTATAGTTCTCAGAGTGCAGGAAGGGGGAGTTGAGTTGGTTACCCCAGAGGAAAGACATGGCAGAATTAAAGTCGCATTCTACTGGAAAAGAATTCAACAGCTTTAAGTCATGAAAAACCCAGCAGGAGAAATAACATTTAGACTTTCTTGAGGACTGGAACATTAACAGCATTACTGAGCAAAAGATTACTGGAAGGAGTACATGACTCACTAACAGAATAAAACAATGCCCTATTTTTTCTTTTTTAAAGTCTGGTAACCATTTCCATTTGTGACAATAATACAACTGCTATGTGCCACAAGAAAAAGATATTCAGGGTTTCCTAAAAAATTATTTAAAAAATATTATTTTCTTAGTCAGACTCTGTTTTGACCAATTAGAAATCTTTGCATTTGAAACTTCCATGTTTTCCCTCCAAAATACCTCCAATTATGCAGTGACAGACTTCCATCACAACATACACCTCTGAAACAAATTTTTACTACAAGTTTAGTAACTGTGATGAATGGCAAAATAATTTGTGTTTTGGACTGGGAAGTTTTCACTACTGTATCAAGACACCACAAATGTTTCTTCTTCGTCCTTAGCTTATTTGTAAGAAAAGCTGAGGCAAACTAACATGCAAGTTACAGCATATTTTCCCTAGGACACAAGTCCTTACAGTCTATTTACCTTTACGTTCTTTAACCCTTTCTCAAAGAGGCTGAGCATCTCTGAGAGTTTGTTGTCTGAGTGCACATTGTACACTGTCCGGCTACGTTGCTGAAGTAAACCAATGATACACTCATTTTCAATCTGCTCATGCATTTTAAATTCCTTGAATGTGGCATAAAGAGATTGCAGCAGAGCCCGGAAGTCATTGTTGTTGGAGAAGTTAGTCTTGGAAAGCTGGAAGAAAGAAAAGCTCATTAAAAAAAAAAAAAACAAACAATGAAAATCACATCAAGGTCAAGTTAAATCCTTAGAGCAGGTATTAGGCTCTTGTTTTTAACTGGTCCCATTACTTATAACATAAAAGCTGAAAACCTTCAGTTTTGTGAAGAAAACTGGCAAACATAAAAACTGAATTTGCAATTCAAGCAACTCACTTCAAAGACACCAAAAATTAGAGAAAGGAATGCTTTTAATTCCAATCTTCAAGCGCAATAGATAAAAATCAGAAATTCAAGTTGATAGATAAGAATACACAAACTACTCTTCTATTTTAATAGTAACTTTCCCATAAATTATCCAATTGGTGCATTGAAATATAAATTAATGCAACTTCTTCCAGAAGTAGGCAGAATTAATATTGGCACTTGAATACTACAGATATATAAATATTTATATAATATCTCTATTAATATGACTATTGAAATATTCACAGAATTCATAAAGTTTACTTTAACCTTCACAATTGACTTGCCATTTTATTTTCATTTGTTAAGAGGAACTGACACAAAATCTATATAAAACTCTCACACTTGTTTTAAAACTTTCAAAGACTCATTATGCATGGTCTTTTCATGTATGTTTCCTCTTATAGTTCATTGAAACAGTAAGCCATTCACACTCCAATTCTCTTAACTCCCTAAAATAAGTTACAGGGAGAGTTTTAGAACAACCCTGTGCTTTGTGAATGAGGTTTAAGTAAATAAAGGGACTGAATTGCACAATTCTCTGATTTCCAGTGGCAACTATGTAACTGCATTTCCCATCACAGGCTTTGGTGGAAAAAGCTATAAATTTTAGAAATATTACAAGGAACTGATGGTAACTTAACTACAGAAGTTTAACAAAGCATAATATATGCAATAATACACATTGTAAAGAAAAGCATGTTAAATTTAATCATACAAATTCTGAATGCAACTGTCTCATTCTGCATGAATGAAAAGAGATTGAAAAAACAGCATAGTATAATAACTCATTAAAGAAAGATCAGCCTTGAGAGAATAATGTAGTTATAGCACTAGCTTTAAGAAGCCAGTACAATCAGAATATATTTAAGGATCATAAACCGATTTTGTGAAACCATGAGACAAACAAACATAGAAATATTTCCTGCCAGAAATCAACACAATCTCCCCAGCCCAGCAGGTAGCAAAGGCTTTGCCACTTTTCCACATCTACATTTTCATCCTTACTAAGGACTCATTGTCACAGACCCCTGAGGCTACATTTAGGGATGTATTATCCATAAGGGCCCCCGTATCCCCCCCAAATGAATACAAGCTATACTGGCTGTTGGAAGAGGTTTCCAATGGACTCAGAACCATCAAACCAAGACAGCACAAATTCTAGGTAACACGGGAGTGCCATTTTTACATGCGTACAGTCACCACTCGCAGCAATACATTTTAAAACTTCATTTTCCTTTGGCGAATGTAGGAAAAACAGTATTTTCTCCATTCTTCTGTTTTATTCCACATGCAGCTTCAAAAATTATAGTCTACAGCAACATACAAGAGCAAGCATTTTAAAAATGGAAATATTTTAATTTAATTCAGAAAACAAGCCACTGGAGTACTCAGAATTTTACAAAAAAAATATTCAGGAGTATTTTTTGTAAAAATGAGGTTTAGTTTACAAAGATTCTAGAATTTAAGCGTTGTATTAGAAATGGTAATCTGAGACTTGTATGTTCATACAAAATATCTCAACTTATGGTATTTTTGATGTATTTTTTAAAAAAAAAAAACAACAAACCAAACCAAAAACCCAACAAAAAACAACAAAAGCACCAAATGCCCTTATTCATTGTGACATTGCATTGCCACTTCCTGGCAACCCCTAGCAATGCAAGCGAAACAGGCTGGACATCTGCCAAGCACTTATGCAACTCCAACTCAGCTGTACCTCCCGTACGTTACATGCTGTACGTATGAGCAAAATTACTGTCATTGTGGAAAAAACACATTTACTTAGCCTCAGCAGAGACAGAAAATAGGGTAAAGGGGCAGGGGGGAAATGCAAACCCTGATCTTTTAGACCAACTACTCACAGGTCAGAAAAAAAAAATAAAATCATGTATTTGTGATGCAGTGTGTTAGGATTTGAGGCATACATTCTTACATACATGTCACAAACGAGAAAAGATCTTGGCTCCAAAGACCCTTTCTATCCCATGCAAAACTCAGAGAATGCAATGTACAGAGCAGTGCTACTAGATGAAACTACAGGTTAGGCTTTCCACCCTACAAAGCTGTCCGAACAAGCACGAGAGATGTTTGCAGAAATACCTCTTCACGAAGTACAGCCTCCTCACCTCCAGCCATTTGTGATTCACACCTCAGTAACGGTGAAGTTGGGTTTCTGATGTAATATTTCTCTTAAGTCTCAAAATCGTTCATTCTACCCATGAGGATCTACAATACCTGAAGTCAGTCCCCAAAGACCCTTTTCCCCCAGAAATCCACCTGCTCCAAAATGCTTCTCATGTCACAGGAAGGTTAGACAAGCTTGTATTTTGCTATTGGGTTAAAACAAACAAACAAACAAACAAAAAAAACACAAACCAACACAACCAACCAATAAAAAATTAGCTCTGATACAGAACAGCATCTTCTCATCTGCCTCATCTAAATCTTTCCAGGACTCAAACTTCTATTGAACCTACCTATTATCATCCACAAAATCTAAATAAAGAATCCATTTCTACATCCAATTTAAGAATTCCTGGTAGAAATTGTTATAGAAGCCACTGTAATATGAAATGCTTGCATATGCACCTCTGCTACTGGGGCTTCCAGCAGATAACCAAGAGATTAAGAACTATGGAGAGGATATTGACGTTTAATGACCGTACTTGAATCAGCAATCGGTCGGTACATTAAAAAGGTCAGCCGAAGCTGAGGAAAATTGGCTCTTCAGAGGACAGGTAGCCTAGCAACAACGTCACTTGGTCAGATCTTTAATTTCATTACCAGGACTGATGAAGTCCCCTCCCCTTGGTGGGGGACCAAGACTATTAACAGACAGCAGCTGCTACGCTCCAAGATCCACTTTTTACCAGCTCTACACAAGGGAAAAACCAGCACAGGAGTTCAGTGGTGCAAGAAGAAAACCTCTGACCCCTAAAACTCAGTCAGAGAATTCCAAGAGAATGGAAAGGGGGAGAAAATGGATTGTATTAAGCGTATTTGCTGAAGGGTCAAAAATACAAAGTACATTGCCTGTGTGATTCCCAAGCAGGCTTAAAACACATCACACTAAACCAATTATCACAGCCACGGGTATTAGAGATACCTGGGAGCTTTCTGGAGTTTTGAAGAGATTAGATTTAAACAATTGTTACGTTACAGCACAACTGTGTTTGTGTTTGGAATGCAAACTGGAATTGAGGAGCAATACCACAAGAGAAACAGTCGTGGTGCCTCCTGAAACCTCATGAAATTTAAGAATTCTGCATAATTCAAACAGCCTGAGCAACAGGCAAAACAACAGTCAGTCAATCACACTGCAAGGTCTGTTTGAAACACTTCAGAGACCTTTGACTGATGCAGGTGTTCTCTGCAAGTAGTCAGGAGCTGTTAACTTATTAAACCCATAAAAAAAAAACACACACACAACCACCCACATATCAACTTTTATCTCATGTAAACTGGGGCAGGCACATCATTAACTCAAGGGCCGCTGTGGTGCCAGCACTGAAGTAAAGCATGAGGTCACAAAACATACCAAATTATTCCAAGTAACAGCATGACAAAGGGATAGTCACACTAACCTAAAACTGCTGTTCTCCTCTAAAAGTCTTCATACTTAACTGGTCAATTTAGGAGTCGTGCAGCATACAATACTTAAAATCAAGACTGAAAGAAAAATCGGAAATACTGATTTTTCTTCAGGGTTGAAAGCAATGTGTAAACTAGTATTAGGATTATTAAGAAGCAGATCTTTGAAGTTTTCCGCCATTCATTCAAGATCGAGTAACTCCATCCTTCCTTTGCAGGAAAAAATAGAAACGTTGAATTAAGAAATCACTTGATGGACATCTGTTTTTATATCTCCAATTGTTCCATTAAAGAATAGCTACACTGGAAAAATCCTTGTAGCTCAGACAACCATATAACAGTTTTACGTGAGTGTCCAACTCCACTGGACCACAACAGAGCCATTAACATGTTTAAGACGAATGTACAGAGATGTAGCAGACAGACACCTTTCCCTACTATAAGCCATTATTTCATTTTTGTGCTTCAAGAACAAGCTGACAAAACCATCAAGATCAACAGTAATTGCTATTTATACAGTGCTTCATGTTCATTATGCTCAACTGAATGTAATTCTACATTCAACTCTGGCATCTCCTTTGTGGCCTTAGTGCTTTCACTAAAAAAAAAAATGAATCTTTCCACCAGATGAAGACAGAAATATTTCTATCCAAAATTTTGTGAATAAATAAGAAAGCTCAAGACAGCTAATTAATATCACCAAACAAAACACAGTATTACTTGGGTACTGGAAGTGTTTTACATATATGCCAACATGGAAAACTGTCTTCCTAGAAGAAAATTGATTTTCCAGAAATGTTAGTTTACAGTGAGTAAACTAAAACAGCTATTTCATAGTATCTATACCTAGTATCTATGCCAAAAATATATTTAATGAGTGCAAAGAGTTTGCTGCTTCTTTAAAAATATCCAAGCATAGCATTAAATGGCAAGAATAAAGTAGCAAACTGAAATAAAGAAAAAGAAGGATGCTGCTCTCAGACTAGGGCAGCAGTAAGCGAAGTCTGTGCTGTGTTGTAACTTTCCCGGTTACAAGTAACTATTTACTACCAATTGCAAGCTGGAAAACAACAAAAATATGAGGAAAGAGAACAGGAAAACAGAAATCAATTTTTCCACTCTGCCCAAAGATTTCACAAATTTACAATGGCATAATTACTCAAGGTTAAAGAAGTTCAAAGTAGCTACTAACTGCTTTATCTCAAATGAAGGGTTTCCCCATCAGCACCTGTAACTTCTGAACAACCACTAACCCTAAAATTTCAGTCTGGAATTTAAAGAAAAGTTGTCCTTGATTTTTCCATTATTTTTATTTTTCTTTTCGCATATCATCACAAATAACATCTTCAATAGGTCATTCCTATATATTCTGCTTTACATGTGTAAACACTGTGCTCATTAAGACCTATACAAGTAGCTGATCATCAATGGAGGTGAAATAAAGATATATACCTGATGATCAATGCAGACTAGACTTCTACCATTAGTTAACTCAGAAGATTTAACACACACACAAAAAAAAAAAACAAATAGTAAAATCTTTTTCATTATGAAGCTGGTAGACAACTTTGATTAAAAAAAACACAAAACAATCCTTTTGGAATAGACTAGCACCATTTAAAAAAAAAAACCAAACCAAAAACGCAACATGGCATTACTAGTCTGCTACAACTTTTCACTGTTACATTTTTAGGTATTATCACTTCACATACATATACAATAGCACTAAATATCAAAGGAGAAGAATCTGAACTCAGCAGAGATATTATCTCAATTTTATGAGAAAGAAAATGTAGGTACAAAGACCATAACAAGGCGTGCCTGTGTCAATACCAAGAGCATGTGGTTTCATGCTTAATGAGTTGTGGTTGTACTTCATCTGCTGTAAAGGAGCGGGTGGGATGGAGAGGGAAACATCCAGAAGCAGCAACCCTGCCCCTGCTTCCAGCTGTACATTCCTACCGATTCCCTAGAATACGCTCTGGCAATTACGCAGCTGCAAGATGAGCCTGTTTGGGGAACTGATCCAAAATGAAGTTGTGCCTTTTTAGTGGGTTCCTTTTTCACCTGGTCAGTGCACCTGTCTGACAGCCTGCACTGACACCCAGTTACATGCCATGTCTTACTTAGGAATCCACAAAAAGCTCAGTTTATATTGCCCCCAAGGAAGAGGTACAGTTCCAAGACAGCATAGCAAAAAGGATGACTGTCCTCTCAGTATCACCTGCTCCTTGGCTTATCTTTATGTAGAGGTATACGAGGTGAACAGCAAGAGAATTAGCTAAACTACTTCATGCTCCAGCTGTTCGGATGTATGAAGCCTTAAATCAGAGGAGTAATACAGGTTCTCTACCCTGTGTGCTTTTCTTGGCTGGGGGTCAACCTAAAATAATAGCAATTAGTAAGGCAGGCAGGGCAGGATCTGGCAGAACTCAACAAGAAATCCAAAGCTATCAAATGCCCATCTATCTGTCATCTTCTCTATAAAATCCTGTCCTCTGTGTTATCCTGTCAGTTGGTTTGCAGCTTAACTAAAAGCCTCAAATAGCCTTTCAAAAAGAAAAAAAAAAAACACCAACAAAAGTGATATTAGCTCAAAGGTTAAGGCAGACAAAACTATTTTGTTTTTCAAAGAGCACAGGCAACAAGGCAGGTATCTTGTACTCTCTATATTTTTAAAGGCTAAGGTCAAGCTGATAAATGCCAAACCTAAGAGCACAGCAGAGATGTAAACAAAATGCTGTGTTTTCATTTTTATTGGGGTCTTTCATAGCACTCTGCGCTACATACATGCCAATTTTGTCTAATTAACACCTGTAGATCAGTTTTTGAATCATGAAGGGCTTTTCACATAAATCACAGCATGGGACTGAGTGCACCAAGACTTTCAGAGATGCAACTGCTACTAGTGTCAGACCCCCCTGGGGACCGCAGCAGAAAGCACAGCTTGGCAAGCCGTGGTAAAATCCGCTGAGCCTCCTCCACCACATGGCTTCTACCAGTAGAAGTCTACCAGGGATGAAGGACACAGGCTGTCACCAGGATCTGCAGAGATGAATCCAATAAAATATTAAAGTCTAGTAAGGGTATGAAATACAAGGGCCTCAAATGAAAGCGTGATAAACAGCAATGACGCTGTTATTTAAGTATCTGTGTCACAGCATTTCTCATATTCACTCTAATACCATAGAAGACTTCTTTCCTGCCTTACATCCTCGCACAGATAGGTTCCTGCTCAAGCCTGGCCTTTTGGCCTTCTGTCAGGAGGTATCTGAAGTCCCAAGAGTGAAATAACAGCAGCCTCAAGGCTCCTCTCCACACTCCCGCTGTAGTAACTCACAAACTGCAAACATAATAAACGTGCCTTTGCCCTTCTGCACCAATCTCGCTGCAATTTCTTAACGCAATCAAAGGTGGGCAATGGAATAATTCACCACTCCACCTTAATCTACCTTGGGCACTAACTGCAAAAACAAATAAAAAGTCAAGTATCTGAAGAATTACAACTTATACGCCATTTCATCAGTTAAAGCATATCCTAGAATAGCTGCATTAAACCTGTATGAGCACTGATACACGCTAATTACAGTCTCTAGCTTTTGAGAAGGCATCAGTTTCTGGGTTTTGTTTGTGGCAAAGCAGAAGAAAATAAACTGTTGTTGCTTAAAGCAGTGAAGGGCAAATGTGGGTTATTACTGCTCTCCGGAACAGGCTGGAAGAGAGACAAAAGATCAGGGCAACATGCAAAGGATGAACATAAAACTTTTATTCCTACGATTCGAGGACAAAAATAGGTGCCAAGCAATTACTTGGGAAAAATCCTGCTACTGTATCTGGCATAAGAAAATATCCTCAGGTTTTTCTTACGAGGGCAAAACAGAAAGAAAAGAGCTAAGCATCTGATGGGTAAGAAAAAATAGGTGTTTTGTTAAACAAAAAAATAATGAAATGGAGAGAACGTTTGAGATGGCAACAAGAGCTAGAAATGTCCTGAAAAAAAGCATGAAATTGCAATTCAGATCTGAAGCGCCTCACAAACACCAAACATGTTTTATCACTCATGTCCCCCCATTTCAGACCTCCTCTGGCACTTTGCTTAAAATGCATTTGCTTTAAAATGTAGATATTTAAAACACATCATCACATCCAGATTCATCTTCAAAATAGTCTCTCATGAAAAAGGAACTTAAAGCTGTTTTCTCCAATAAGTATAGCAAGAAGTTAGTGAACTATTCAGGATCCAGAAGCTCAAATGGAAAGACACCTGATAGAGTCTCTGATGAAATAGTCAGAGGTATGGAGAGCAAATTGCTCACCCATCTCTGGATGCTAATGAGGAGGTTTAATTTCCTTCCATCTTCTGCCTGTAGTCATGGTGTAGCCCATCATTTGCAGACTTATTAACACTAAGCATCTTAAGTAGCTATTTATTCATTCTAAACATAGGTGAAGGTGAGCGCCCAATGAAACAGGATGTTAACTGGTAATAAACACAATGAATTTCTAAATCAACACACATTTGTAGCAGCAGTGCAAAATTAATGGTACTATACCAAAATATTAAAAAAGGGATTTCAAAAGCAGAATGAAAGCTTTGCCAACATTTGTTGATTAGTAACAGAAAGAGACATCGTCATGGAACAATCATTTTCTATTCTCAAAGACAGCAAGTGAAAAATATTTGACTTTGAAATAGAAATTCAGAAAGTTGATAATGTTGATTAACTTTTCAGATTTCAGTCCCCCTTGCTGCCACAAAAAGTGTGATCATAATGTGGTCATCTAATTCACAGAACCACAGCAGTTGGCAGGGACCTTTGGAGATCACATAGTCCAATCCCCCTGCTAAAGCAGGTTCTCCCAGAGCAGGCTGGACAGGAAAGCATCCAGGTGGCTTTTGATGTCTCCAGAGAAGGAGACTCCACCATCTCTCTCAGCAGCCCGTTCCAGCACTCTGCCGCCCTCAAAGGAAAGAAGTTTGTCCTCATGTTGAAATGGAACGTCCTGTGTTCCAGTCTGTGCCTGTTGGCCCTTGTCCTGTCACCAGGCATCAGTAAGAAAACCCTGACTCCATCCTCTTTAATGCATTTATAAGCATTGATGAGATCCCCTCTGAGTCTTCTCCATGCTGAAGAGACCCAGGTCTCTCAGCCTTCCCCCATAAGAGAGGAAAGTCACTGCCCACTGCTTTACAACGTAAATTCAACTTAATTCAGGAGTATTTTTCATGCCCAAAATGTTTCATCTGCAATATCCTTATTATAAGAACATCACAAATTCAATATATGAAAACAATTCATTCTCTTCAGCAGAGGCCAAAGCTTGCAAATAAGAGAAAAAACTGAAGTGCAATAGAAGGCTATTGACACAGAATCAAAGGTTAAAGAGAAATGTAAGTTATAAAATAAATCATCATCAGAAAATAAAAAGGTAATTTTTAGCTATATGGAAGTTTTGAAAAGAATTCTACAAAAATGACCCGTGAACTTATCACTGTAGAACACAGAACAGCACTGAGACTTCAAACAAGGACAACAGAGAACACAAAAAAACCCAGAAAAAAAAAAAGTATATACACTTAGATAAAAGAAGAAAAGGGATACTTTAAGTCAACTATTTAACAGGAAAGGCAGAGATGAGAACAGCAAAATTAGTCGTCTTTACTCAAGTAAAGGAGGTTAATTAGGAAAAATATTTATGGCAATTGATTTTTAACAAGGAGTCAGAATTATAGGCTAGAAAGAAAAATACTAGTTAAATATTTATACAAGTTCAATGCATTCGAGTCAGCAGAACACAACAAAACTGATCCAAGTTTCCTGGAAGAACTAGACAAAATAATTACTGAACCATGAGAGATAACTGCAGAGATCTTGTGTAGAAAGGTATGATCACAGAAGACTGAAGTCAGGCAAACAGAAGAAGGACCTCAGATGTTTTTGATTACACACCCAAAGGTTTCACAATAAAGCTAAGCTATTAAAGCAGCTGTTTACTTCTGCAATGGTTAGCCCTGTTCCCTCCTCCCATACTGTCAGCTTGGTTCTGGAGCTTGTTTGACCTCTCAATGAGCCAGTTTTACTGAATCACCTTCCACTTCAGTGCACTAGATGAACTAGGGCTCATCGCAGGGCCTGACAAGCACAAAGGATATCATCAACAGTTAACCCTTCCAGCAACAGCCAGTTGCCAGGTCCACTCACAGCAAGAAGCCTCACACTAGTTTTGAGAGGCAGACAGAAAGACACAAGAATAAGTTCATCAATCACTGCTAATTGCATTACGGCATTTAGATTATGAATATTTTTCCTGTTCCTTTTCCTAAAGCAGCCTCACTTTCCTGGGTAGTTCTACAGCACAAAGATTTGAAAACATATTCTTCAGCTGCAGTAACTCCACAAGACAGCGGGAAGTTTGAGAACCCACACAGCAATACCAGGTGTCCTGTCCATGAGGAAGGCTCAGCCAAAGTTTAGTTGCAGTGGGGATCTAGAGCAGTCTGCTTAAGCCAAGTAGCCCCGATCTTGAAGCTAATGAAATAATAACCAGCCAGTACAAATTTGTTTAGAAAAAAGAATCTGATTTCCTTTTGATAACCAAAAGGACGATACATGTTACAGATCATGATTTCTCTGAAGTTTTTGATACTGTTTTGCCTTATTGCAAACTAACACAGTCTACAGGAAATGGCAGGGTAGCTCAAGCACTTGCAAACAATGGTCTCAAGCCATAGCTACCAATGTTTCCAGCCAAACCACTCTGGTATTTTCAATACACAATCAGTTGAAATCTGTGCTGCCTTACGACAGATACGGTACTTTCAGCCACAGCTGGGAAAGCAGGAAAGCTGGTAATACACGAGTGGCACATTCTCGAGCGTGGGACACACAAGATCATAATGCAACAACAGAAATGGTCTCTACTGGACACTGACACGTTGACTTGGACAAGTGCATAATTCTAGATACAGGATGGAAGTCTAACAATAAATATGAAAGGAAACTCGATCATCAGTCCTCAGAGAAGTGTGGGATTATAGAGAAGCACAAAGAGAGTATGCTGCTGTTAAAAAAAAAAAAAAAGGGGATTGTAGAATAACACATCTGCTCTACTCAACACCAGCAATGTCCCAAACTTCAGGAAAACATAGACAATTAGGCTGAGGTTTCACAGTAGCTTAAGCCAATCTAGTTGCTGGCTGTCACAGTCCCACCCTCTGCCTCACACTGGCTTCAGCACTCATCTGACCAGTGCTTGCTGGCAGCACTACATCAGCAGAAAAACCACCCTCTTTCAGGGAAAATAAAAATAAAATAAAATAAATGTTTTCTGCCAGCTTAGGGCCTTTGTGAGTCACTTCAAGTGCTGATGGGAGCAAGAAAGGCACACAGTCCTAACAGCAGCGCTCGGATAGCTTACACTGCTACAGAACGGCAGCTCAGTCCCGACAAAAGCAACAAGTACCCGTGGGTACAGAAAGCGCCACTCGCATGGTGGAGCAGAATCAATCCGTTCGCTCAGGCCAGAGAAGAGATAACTAAGATGGAGGACACGGCTACAGTTTGCAAATGGGCATGTAGATCTTGCTGGAAACGACGAACGGTTCACTGGAGATAGGAAAACAGAACTGGCTCTATGTGGCAAGGATGACGTCAGGCATTAGAAAAAGCATTTTAACTGTAAAGACTGTCTGCTGTAGCACTCCTCTACCTACAGGGGGTACGTCCTTGGAGGACTTAAAAATTCTACTCATCAGAGTAGGCAATAGGTTTCATAACTTTGCGGGTTTCCTTACAAAACAGAATTTTAGTTATTCTTGTTATCCAAGTCCAGGGCGCTGTGCACAATGCAGGCAAAAATGCCACTGAAGAAAGCAGCAAACGTACAGTGAGATCTCTGCTAGCAACAGTTAAAGAATTACTAGGGTAATTTTCCCAATACGCTCACCATCTCAAACGTCTGATTCACTGTTCTGTCTCACATCAAGTCCTGGATGAACAAAATAAACTGTGTATGTCTGTCCTAAAGGAAGAGCCTACACGCTTTACCCATCAGTAACATTATAGTTGTTCCCCTGAAAAGCAAAGCACGGATACAACCATTTCACCATTGCTAACATTCGGTGGAATTTACTAAATTCAGCCACTAAAAGGCAGTGGCTGTATTACAGCATGCAGGGAACGTGAGGAACAGCAGGTAACACGTAATTCACAAAATGAAAGACCCCTCAAGGACAAGCTAAATTGACAAAGAGCATGGCTTTGAAGATTATAAATGCCATGTAAGCAGAACTACACCCTTATCTAATTACAGCATCTCAGTCACACAAGGAGGAGTCAAACACAGTTCAGAGAGTTTTTTTCTGATGCAAAAGCTAGCATTACTCTAATACAAAGGTCATAGGCCAGGCACAGTCTCCAAGTTCTGAAACAGAGTTAGAGGCTGCAACATTGAATACTTTAAAAAAAAAAAAAAAGCACCATTCATTCATGCTTGCAGTTCTTCAAAAGAACAAGGAAGCAAGTGAAGCCCTGTAAAAAAACTTTTTAGAAAATGGGAGATTATGTTCATTGCAAACTGGGTAGTTTTAATAAAATTTGCTGTTTAGGAAAAGCAATCATTCCTGCCCAGGCAGTTTTACTTTAACCAAGACATGGTAAATTTGGTCACAACTTTGTGGGAGGCTCAATAAAAGCGACAGAAATGCCTCTCTAGGAACAAGCCCCAAATTACTACAATATCTGGAGGTTCAAAGAAATCCTGTTCAGATGCCGTCAACAATATGCTAATACAGCTGCTGGGGGGAGAAGAGTCCCAGGTGTTTGTTTCTTTTTATGTAAAATCCACTCTATTAAGATGTGGCAAGTTTTCATGCCACCACAGTTGAAAAATGAAGTTAAGCACACTCATGGATACAAGGCAAAGTTAAATTACACAAGGTCTCACCTCCTCCTCCTCCCCACAGACCCTCCGCTCAGCCAGCTCAGTTAACTAACCCAGTAAAAAACAACTCATGTTTTCTTTACTCGATTAGCAAATTGGACAGGCTCAGACGAAGGTGCCTGGTGAGTCCCAGGGCAGTCCAAGGTGGCATGTGGAAAACAGGGGAAGGAAGCGAGAACTCCCCCATCCTGTTGGCAGCAGTAAGCTATTATTCTGTCTCTCGTGTAACTTCACCCTCCCTTTTAGATGTCTGTTAGCCAATCTGGTTCTCCAAACAGCCATAAGTGCCCAGAGATGGGAGGCACGACTTCTTTCAGTTTGAGTGCTGGCTTTGAAGTATTTGCCTGAAATCCTTCAATCACACTCAAAGCTGCTGCAGCAGAGTTTGCCTTTCAGGTGACACATCAGCCTTGATTACTAACTACCCTGATGCAAGAATAAGAAACACTTTTGTCCAGGAATAAAATTATATATCTTTAGAATTACAAGAAAAAAAAAAAAAAAACAACAAAAAAACCACCCACAACCCTACCTGGGGTATCTTTTAAGCTACTCACACATTAAACACTGGGCATAAAAACGCGAACACAGTCGCCTGCGGACTGTTAGCGAGCACTACGCACAGCACCACTGCTAGGCGAGACGTTAATTAACAAAAAACTGTTAATTAACAGAAAAACGACTGGACTTGCTGCCTGCCTCCCCCTCCCTCAGCCCCTCAGCGCAGCCCCGCGCCCTAACGGGGGGTGTCTCCTCCGCCGCGCCCGGCCCCGGGGCACCCAGTGCGGTCGGGGGGGACTGAGGACCGGCCCCCCCTTCCCCGCGGCCCGGCCAGAGGGAAGGCGGCGGGAAGGCGCGGCCCCCGCCAGGAAGCGCCGTTCCTCCGGGCTGAGGAGAGCGGGACGCCCCGCAGGGGGTCGAGAGGCGAGGGAAGCACCGGCCCGGCCCTGAAGGGGCGCGAGAAGGGGGTAGGGGGCGGCGGCACCACCACCACCGGCGGCGGGAAGGGCCGGGGAACCCCGCGGCCGCGCTGAGGAGAAGTTGCCGCCGGGGCGGCGGGGCGCTGACAGCTGCGCACCGCCCGGAAGCCTCCCTCCCGGCCTGAGGGCGGCCGGGGAGAGGCCGCTCCCCCCTCCGTTACCTTGTCGCAGTAGAGCCCCACCAGCTGCTTCATCCGCCAGTGCGGAGCCGAGAAGACGTCCACCTCCTCGGGGAAAGGAGCCATGTTCTCCCCATAGAGCCCCGCCGCTAACGGCGGCGCCAAACAGCCGCCCCGCGCACGCGCGCCGCCCCGCGTGACCGCGGCCGCCCCGCCAGCGCCGCCGCCCGCCCCGCGCGTGCGCGGCTCGGCTCGGCTCGGCTCGGCTCGGCCCGGGCCGGCCCGCGGGGCGCGGCCGGGAGGGGAGAGGAGAGGGAAGGGGAGGGGAGGGGAAGGAGAGATGGCGGACCGGAGGGCCCCGGCGGTGGGAGCCCGGCGCCGCAAAATGGCGGGGGGTCGGGGAGAGAGGCTGAGTGGAACTGCGGGGGGGGGGGGGGCTCCGGGCGCAGGCGGGCTGCTGGCTGCTCCCCCCAGGGCGCGGCCGCTGTGCCGTAGTAGCGGGTCTCCGTTCACCCGGGGTGGTTGGGGGCGCAGCGGGTGTTAGGCCTTTAATTAAATCGGAAGGAGTGAAAAACCGCATTGGGGCGTTTGCGTGAAGTGAAGAAAACTGGCTTCGCACGAATAAAATGAGGAGGGGACAACGTGTGAGGAATCGAGGGTGTGGGCCTGTGAGCCCTTGTTCCTGAGGGAACTGTGGACCTGTTGGAGCGGGTCCAGAGCTGGGACCAAAGATGATGGAGCTCCTCTCCTGTTGGAACAGGCTGGGAGAGCTGGGGTTGTTCAGCCTGGAGAAGAGGAGGCTCCTGGGAGAACTTCTAGCAGGCTTCCAGTACCTTGAGGGGCTAAAGGAGAGATGGGGACATTTAGATTAGATACTAGAAAGAAATTCTTTCCTGTGTGGATGGTGATACACTGGAACAGGTTGCCCAGAGAAGCTGTGGATGCCCCATCCCTGGAGGGGTTCAAGGGCAGGCTGGATGGGGCTTTGAGCAACCTGGTCTGGTGGGAGGTGTCCCTGCCCATGTCAGGGGGGTTAGAACTTGATGATCTTTAAAGTCCCTTCCAACCCAAACCATTCTGTAAAGACTTGGGATGGGTCCCAAGCAGGGCTGAGGCGGGCAATCTGCACCCAATTTTTTGCAGCATTTGTGCCCAATAAGCAGAGTTAAATGTTGCGTTGGTTTAACATCTGTGACGAGAGGAGCAGAGACACCAGCCATCGATACTCATCTGCACATGCAATGTTTCAAAAGGAGTAGGAACGCTTAGCAGAACTGGGATTACACATCATTTTGATGAAATCTATAACTGTCAGCCAACATGGTGTGGGTAGTAAATCCATCAACCAGCATGGCAACGTGTAGTAAATGAACCAAAAATGCATTGTTAAACATAGATTACATGCACTAGACCTTCCTGGCTGAAAACTATTAATGTATAACATCTATGTTGCAGATATGAAAGAGATTAAAAGCTACGTAGTTTATAGATGTAAGCAATTGCAAACAGATTGTGTTTCTTTGCCCTAAATACTTCATGTGTCTTTACTCTGGTATTCCTCAACGTACTAATGCTTGGGAATAAAATGCAAAGTTGTTGCTGGTAGTAGATAGTGAATTGATAAGGAGAAGTCTCATGATGGGGGTTATCTAGATGACACTCTGCACAATAATCTTTTTATCTCTTTATCTAAGGAAATGAGGCTTAAGCAATTTGCAGCATTGGGTGTTTCCTGTTCCATTCATCCTTTCCACCTCCAAGGACTTTCAGACATGCTGGCCTACTTAGTCACATTTGCAAATATGTATGAATCTGGAAAGGTTAAATTAGTACAGTTTTGGGGGGAAAAAATAAAAGCAATTACAGGTGAGAGAGAGAAGAAAAGGAAGGCAAAGCGCAGGTGTTACCCAGCTGGCCATGGCTGCATTTACTGCTTGGTTCACAAGCACAGCTCTGGCTTGGGGCTTGTGCTTTTCTTGCACAGAGAGTGTATCACAGAATCATAGAATGGTGTGGGTCGGAAGGGACCTTAAAGCTCATTGAGTTGCAACCTCCCTGCCATGGGCAGGGACACCTCCCACCAGACCAGGTTGCTCATACAGCCTAGTCTTGAACACTTCCAGGGATGGGGCAGCCACAGCTTCTCTGGGCAACCTTTTCCAGTGCCTCACCACCCTCACAGGAAAGAATTTCTTCTTAATGTATAATATAAATCTCCCCTCTTTCAGTTTAAAACCATTACCCCTCGCTCCCTGTTAAAGGGTCCCTCCCCATGTCTCCTGTAGGCCCCCTTTAGGTACTGGAAGGCTGCTATAAGGTTTCCTTGGAGCCTCCTCTTCTCCAGGCTGAACAGCCCCAGCTCTCCCAGCCTGTCCTCATAGGAGAGGTGCTCTAGCCCTCTCATCATTTCGTGGCCCTCCTCTGGACCTGTTCCAACAGGTCCATGTCCTTGCTTCCCGTGCTGTGTATCATGACACATCAGGGAGCAGCTGAGACCCTGGGTCACTGCTGTCGTCAGAATTATGCACTGAAGACACAAACTCTCAAGAAACAATGTTTGGTGCAGTTCATTGCTTACAGAGGAACTTGTTAATACGAGCAGTTTCAAGGTCATATTTCCAGGCATAAAGCATGAAGTCATACGGAATTGGGGTTATTCTGCCAGCTACTCGGGCATGAGTAATAACAGGGGAATAATGTTCCCACCTGTTACACCGTCCTTCTGCTGGAAGTTACCACTCCCATCCGGTAGAAATGACAAGAGAGAACATGTCCCTTCCTCATCCTCCAGGGCTTCAGAATATAAACACATGCTGAATTTCATGGTTGCTTGAGTTATTATTCAGTTTGTGAACTAGAGTAGATTTGCTGCCAGTTTTGCTGACTCCACTTCATGGGCAGGGGCATCTTCTAGGAGTGAGGGGCAGAGAGTGAGGGACAGTGATCATGTAAGTGACAGCATGAAATCCAGGCCTTGGAAAGCAAGACAGACAGACAGTTTGTGGTGGTGAAGCATGATACTACAAGAGAAAGTGCCTGATAATGGGATTAAAATATTGAATTTTTCATGAAGAAGTTTAAGGGAAGACTTGGTCATTTTCTACAAGAATTTACATGGTAAGAAGATTTCTGAGGGTAGATTCTTCATTAATGCAGCAGAAAAAGACATCATGAGATCCAATGACTGGAAGCTATAGGAAGACAAGTTCAGGCCAGAGCTAAGGTTTGAATTTCAAGGCTATCAAACCATTGGAAGATTTTCCCTGGAGGTGTGTTAGTTTAGTCATCACATGAAGTATTTAAATCAAAACTAAGCATAAATTAAAAGTGGCTGTGCTGAGTTACATCAGAGGCCCTTCTGGCCCCATGTTGTGTTTCCAGAGGTGGCCAGTGAGGAAAGGGAGCTGGGTAGGTGATGGGATGGGGATCCCAGCAGCTGTTGGACTCATTTAGTTTCCCTCTGGGATATTATGACAGGCCATCTCTTTTTGGAGAGCACCACTGAGCAGCACCCACATCTTCCTGAAGCTAAGTCCTAACTTGGGGGGGTCCTTGGAGAAAAGCTATTCCAAAACTTGGGATCTATCTTTACGTCTTTTTAACTTACACTGTGTATTTTAAGTAAAAGTTTTAGTCTTGATGCAAAAAATGGTGACAGTTTCTGCCCTACTTTATATAGAAAATCACGTCAGTGATGCCTCTGGTTTCTGTTAGCCCTGAAATTACTGAGAAAAAATTGTTTGTAGCAAAGTTGGTAATAAAAAAAAAATAATTCATTGACTTCCATGGGTTATTGCAGTCTTTAATCCTGAACCCAAAGCAGTGACTTGAAACCATTTGATTGACATGCTGGTGCCCTATCAGCATGGCCATGTTTCAGAGACGCTGGGAAGAGAAATAGGGAGAAAAAGCATGAGAGAAGTAACTGAGGTGAAGTACAGCATTTGCTGTGTCTCCACCATATCAAGCACAGCTTTGCATATTCATTTCTGGGTAAAACTGGCTTTTCTGAAAACTCTGCTGCAGGTAACAAGCCAACTTGTTATCGTTCTATCACATTAACAGGATAAATCCATCGTCACTAAACTATTCGATGATTAGCAACGTTTTGCCTTCAGCAAAATCCATCATCTGAGTACCAGTGCTTCAATATAAGCGTGACACGATATAAAGAAGTATATATAAATAAGCCACGAAGATGATCAGAGAGCTGGACAGCTCTCCTATGAAGACAGGCTGAGAGAGCTGGGGAGCCTGGAGAATAGAAGGCTCCGGGGAGACCTTAAAGCCCCTTTCAGTACCTGAAGGGAGCCTACAGGAGAGATGGGGAAGGACTCTTTGTCAGGAAGTGGAGCAACAGGATGAGGGGTGATGGTTTTAAATTAAAAGAGGGGAGATTTAGATTAGATACTAGAAATAAATTCTTTGCTGTGAGGGTGGTGAGGCACTGGAACAGGTTGCCCAGGGA
>JAOTQQ010000032.1:55382825-55421649 GCA_026546715.1 Gallinago undulata
TCACAGAATCACAGAATCTTAGTGGTTGGAAGGGACCTTTGAGATCATCGAGTCCAACCACATAAAAAAAAAACAAACCACAACAACAAAACAAAAACAAACCACAAAAACAACAAACAACAAAAAACCCACACAAAAACAAACAAACAAACAAAAAAAACCACCCACCAACTAAACCCCGAGTACTGAGGGAGTTGACAGAAACCATTTTGAGGTCACTGGGATCAGGTCTTCTGCAGGTGATAATACCTGGCAGCAGGTCAATGTGCAGAATCCAGTATAGAGACAGGTTCCCTATTTCTGTTAATCTACACATTCCTTATTTCAGAAACACATAAATTAATTCTTTCCACCAGTTCCCTGGGTTACCTACCTGGTGGTATCGTGACCAGTGAAATTTCCTCCCCTGGAACACAGCCTGCCATGAAAAAAACCCAAAAAAAACAGTTACTCCACCTGTTTTCTTTGCTGTGTATCTTCTGGCCCATTTATAACTGAACTCATTTAAGAGATCTTGTTTGAAAGAGGCTTGGAGTTGAATAATTAATAGCAGAAAGATCTGCCTGTCTTCCTAAACATCTCTCTGTTCTGTTTTCAGGCACTTCAAAGCCACTTCTAAAGTTTATCCTGTGTTAATTTGTACACTTAAATCATCATTAAGTCACCTGTTACCATTTCAGTTAATGTTTATTTCTCACTTCACTGCAAAATAACTGTGCTCATCCACACAGTATGAATTTAGTTGGCAGACGCCTTTAATAATATTAATTGTTTCAAAAATTGGTTTACTGAAGCCAATTGTACACTGTTGTTCCACAGTTTCTGACTCCTCTAGTTAAAGAGTTCTTTATATTTTGGAGAAAGCTGCATTTTTGCTGGCAATAATATATGCATGAATGGGCAAATGAATTTAAAATAACTGGAATCTTTAGCTTTGGTTATATTTTCACTATGTGTTTAAGACAGGGTTGGACATCTTGGACAGACAGACAAACCTGCTGTTGCTGCTACTGGTTTCTGGTTAGCCACCTCTAACTGGAGTTGACCAGAGAGTGCAACTGTTGGTATCCATCTCCTCGTATTCCACTTCTTCAGAAGTTTTAATTAACCTGATAACTTCATGAACAGGTCTCTTGGCTGGCTGCCAACGGAGTCTCCACACCAGCACCAGTAGTTTGCCTCCAGGCACTAGGAGAACAGAGCAGTGGTCACATTGCCAACACCAGTCTCATCCAGGGGGCTTGGGCTTGAAGCAAACATTCAGTGGAGACACAGCCCTTACAAGCTTTCTGAAAGGGGTAAAAACAACAAAAAAAAGAGCAATTAAAAAGTTGGAAATTGTGACAGTACATCTCAATGGAAAGCATAGAAATCCGTGGCTTTGAAATGCCTGTACCTCACAAAAAAAAAATCAATTTGCAGACATTAAAATAAACCTTTGGATTTGACATCTTTAGATTAGATCTCGGGAAGAAATTCTTTCCTGTGAGGGTGGTGAGACACTGGAACAGGTTGCCCAGGGAAGCCGTGGATGCCCCATCCCTGGAGGGGTTCAAGGCCAGGCTGGATGGGGCTTTGAGCAACCTGGTCTGGTGGGAGGTGTCCCTGCCCATGGCAGGGGGGTTGGAAGTCAATGATCTTTAAGGTCCCTTCCAACCCAAACCATTCCATGATTCTATGATTTAGTTGCCATTTTATATTTTTTTGTTTTAATTGTTATTTAAATACCTATCAAAGTCAATTTACACAAAGCAATATAGTGGAAGATTCCCTTGGGGAGGGATGGACATGTCTAGAAGTTCTCCTTTATGGTCTTATGTATCCTAGACAAATACTTCATGTTACTGTTGCTGCGATTTTGTAGCTAAAATATATATTTGTCTTGAGGCTGTTATTTTTTTATTTAAAGTTTGATTCTATCTAAAAGCAATAACTACAAGAATGACCTTTTTCTTTTCTACTAAGTATCAAATGCTTTTTAAGTTTTTTTTTAATTATTTTTTAAAGTTCACTTTGTTCTGGTTCACCTCTAAGTTGTAACTTTTTTTTCAGCTGAGCCCCTCTAAGATGAAGAATATGAAAACAAAGCTGCTGATTAAATGCCTTTGACCTTTGAGGACATTCAGAATATGAATCAGATTTTTTCTTCTCTGTATTGAGTCTGATTGTAATCAGAAGATATAAATGTAAAATCGAGCCATCCCTTATCCTACAGAGCCTTGATTAATGCACAGGGGAAAAAAGATTATTTCTTTTTCATGTTCTTAATAGTTCTAAAAATCTGTTTCTCGAATCAGTTTTTTTGCAGATTATGAAATACCTAATCTCCAGAAAGACAAAATCTCCCAAATTGTCATCTGGGTTGTGGATGATATCGAAGGACCAGATAGGTAAGTTATATCTTTGAAAAAAATTAATTTCTCCTTTTTCTGACCGTTTTTTTAAATTCACTTTCGCTTTAAATTTGATTATATTTGCATAGCAATTAAACTACAAATATTTTGCATCCTCTCACTAGCACAGAAGGCACACCCTGCTGTTCCCAAAGAGTATAGAAATACCAGAATTGGACAAAATATAAATATATTCTACTATTAGTTCTGGAGTCTACTCTTAATTAGAGAGATGAGTGTGTGGATCTCAGATCTTGAGTGAAGATATAGCACATACAGTTTTACCAAGAAAAACATCAATCCGAATTTTAGATTAAAAACTGACAGGAAATAATTCTTTCACCTTGCCTTATGCATTCTTTTCATTTTCACCTATCTTAACTGTTTGAAAATTAGTAGAAACAGGGAAATACCACCAGGGGGCTCATCTTCTCTCAATACTTAAATCTAATATTAAAAGCGAGCTTTAAAACCATGTAATTTTGCTGTTAATTTAATTTTGAAAAAATAAATAAACAAGAAAAAACATTTTTGTCCAAACAGAATAGCTTGTTGGTCGATAGCCAAAGACCATATGACAATTTTCAACAGAAACATAATGGAAAATGGCTTCTAAATTACAAAAATGAAAATATTAGGCCACAAATTAGGCCTGGTTTGGAACTGATAAAAGGAAGAATTACATAGTCTGTTCTTTATAGCTTTTTGGGAGGTCCCTACAAATGTACATAGATGAGTCAGGGATAGAGGAGTAGAATAAGTCAGTTTTAACCCATCCATCTGCAGGGTCCCTGCAGTTTAATGTAATGTGACTGAATCCCTGATGTCATCTGTGTTCCTAGGAGCATGAGGCTTCTGTTCTTGCTACTTGAGGCTTTTTAGTTGCATCCATTCATTTTGTGTCATTTCCCTTTCATGTCTCAACTCTTCTTTTCCCTGTCTCCTTTTGCTTCTCTTTCGTTCCATTTTGGCACGGCCAACCCAGCCCACATATTGTACCGTAGTGCTGTGGAGTCTATGAAGCATAGTTCAGATGAGCGTTTCTCAGCCTTTCTCTTTAAATCAAAGAATCATACCCTTTTGGAAAAAAAACAAAACCCATACAGCTCACCTTTGCAAAGGTCACCCTTATTACAATGAAAAATTAAGAAAAGCACTGGATGGTAGTTTATCTTTCAGTTTGTGCTTGTCTGGGTGCATGGGAATATTTGTGTATTTTTACTAATTGCTTTTTAGAATTATTTTGTTGGTCCTTATATGATTTCTTTAGAGTCAGGAGCAATGGGTACTTGACCAATGGGTAAGTAGCACTGGCTTTAAACTTGACATCGGTGCAAGTTTTAGAGGTCTCAGTAGGTTCCGTACTATGCTAAACTTTCATTTGCTAATTGGACCACAAATTTAAAAATCAGTGCTAGACACATAAGCTGTGTCTAGAAGTGTTTCTGCTTTTTTCTCCCTTCTTGTGTTTTTCTATTGTTCTGTATTCAAGAGAGAGGACAAGCTTCTAACAAGAAGAATAATTCTAATTTATTATAACCAACTTATTCTGTAAAGACAGCTAGCACCAACTTTAGCACCACCTAAATAGCTGCCAAAGAATATTACAAATGAAACACTTACTTACAGTTTTACAAACTTATTTAGCTCTTTTTCTGTTTGTCTAGTGAAATATTAAAGGTGGGAATATTGGTTGATGGAATCTGCAAATGCTAAACTGGCTGAAGCCAATCTTCCGGTCTCTGAAAACTCAGTATAAAATATTAAATGACTATAAATAGCAACATACAGCGGTTTTCCGTAGGTGTTACGGAATATAGAAGCAGCAAAGTAACGGGGATTTACTTTACTAATTCCATCAAGTTCAATGAAAGGAAATTAGATAATAACAGATTTGCAATAATACCAAAATCCTTTCTGACAGAGATTCCTGTGGAACTCATACTGTAAAGAAATTAGAAAACAGGCTGAAATCCCTTGGTTATGATGTCACCTGCACTGACAATTACAAGTAAGTGAAAATCCTTCATTAATATGGTGTGTTTGCAGAAGCACCTCATCTGTTTTCAGTGATTCCCTACCTTCTGATACTTAGTGCCATTAATGTTGTGTCTTCAGTAGGAGGCTGATACGTTGGAGAGCAACATCACATCTTTCAGCCTTAGCATTTTTCAGCCATGAATTCAGCAAAAGACTACACCGTATTGTATAGCTGTATTATTAAGTGGAACATTGTACTTACTCAGTGTCAGACACAGAAGATAGCCTCATGTATTCCACTCCACTGCAAAATCTTGATTTGGATGGAAATTCTAAATAACAGTTTAAAACGCTATTGAATATCTGGAGGATTCCTAGTTATTCACAGTAGATTGTAAGATAAATAAAATTGAAGGGAAGCTGTAGACCTGGTAGCACTGTTGAGTTTGTTTCATTTTTTCATGTTTTCTTCAGTTTCCTGCTTGAAAGATGCTAAATAAAATGGTATTTTCACAGGTTTGTAATGTTCTTACTCTGCCTGGATTACCCTGATGATCCTCAATGTACCCTTTCATCGTAAGTAAAAGAAGTTCAGTCCATCCTCAGTGTCATTACAACCAAATAAATAATGCAGAAGTCATCAGTTCAACAGATTCCATTTCTATCGTCTATTATATATCACCCATGCACGATATACAGTATCCTTGAATTTATTACTTAATTGAGTAAGGAGTTTCTATCTACAAATTGAGTTCAATTGTCTGTGAGCACCCGTTACTCAAAATTAGGTGTTAATCAATTCTCATCAATCACAAATCACTCTGTAAATCACCGATTTGAATGAAGTCTGTAAATATCAGTGTTCTGGTGCAAAACCTATTACAAATTTGAAATTGCTTTCATTAATATTCTTCCTTGAATAATGAAACTGTAAATCAAATGGCAACAGATCTAAAGGACATTTCTCCAGCTACTGAAACTTCTAATTCCAAATTTTGAGGAAGTTTCTTTTTAATCTTCCATTTTGTGTGCAAACCCAATTTCTATATTTCAGTATATTTACCTTGGGTCAGTGGGTTATCTGCAGAGAATGCAGATTACATCCAAGATAAAACTTTCCTAATTAGCAAGCATCACTCCCAAACAAGGCTTTAATAGTTTCCTTTCCAATCTGTATTTTTCTTTATTATATAAAGAGGATTAGATTAATTTATTATTAACAGTGAACTTACAGTAAAGATGACTGTTTTCAATTGTAGCTAAGATTCTTAATCTATATGCTGTTACACGCATAGGTACACACAAGGTACTTGAACATCTGAATGTGAAAACTTCCTCACAGTTTGGAAAGTTGCAGGATACCTAAATGTATAAAAGTTGTTACATTATTTTTATGCATAATCCATACAGTTGGCTACATCCTGTCTCCTACTGTCCTTTCTGCCCTGATTCAAGAACCCAAAAATATGTTTTATGTTAATACTTCTGTAATACTGCGATGATAACTTCTGCTATGAAAACCCTGATTTGCTGTCCCTGGTTGTGGCAGAAGACTCGGGGTGTGTGGCAGTAGTGCTTCCTGCAGTACCAAACAGGAGATGTATATCCCTTTCTGTAGCATATATTCAGATTTTAATAACACCCTTAGAACAGGCTTCCAGGCCTGTTTTTATTCCAGGTTTGTTATTAGATACCACTTGCATGGTGGATTAAAATAAGGTTTCCTTATTCTGCCAGTGAACGGTAAATCTTTTGTTCACGTGCTGAAGGAAAATACAGTTGTCCCATGCAAAATCACAGCTGTGGTCATGCTGACAATATTAACAAATTGGAGAAAAGGCACTTTGCAGGACTTCAAAAAATATAATATTGTGAACTCTTAACAGAAGGTTTTTCTCTTCTCCCAGATTTTAAACCCTCAAAACTTCCCTCAAAGTTTTGTGATGTGGGTGTGTTCTGCAGCTGGGGAAATATGGACAAAAAGGCTTTTGGAAACCATTAATGTCTTTTTTCTTTCACCTAAGAGATGAGCTTTCCAGTTCTCCACTCTTACCGCATAGCGCTTGCAGTATGTAAGCAGGGGAGCAGCCACCCCTTCCTTTCCATCTAAGGTGGTATTTAAATTAACCTCATCACTGGCGTATTCTCAGCACCAGACTAATCCTTTCCTGGAGTAACTCCTGAGCAACTCAGCTGTTACCTTTGGAAATGCTTCCTTGTGTCATTCCTTCCCAAGCCTTCTGTTCCCTCCGGAGTGCCTGGCAACATAACAGCCTTGATTCACTTCTTATCTGTTATATCCCTAATCAAGACAGAGCTTCCCAATCAGAATGCTAACTATCATTGCCTCTCCCTGAAATCTAAGCACCTAAAATACTTCAAGCCAATGAATCCTTACACTCTTCCCCAAATTACTGGCTTCTCTGCAACAAATATCATCTCCGTTGTAATCAGCTGCCCCTTCAGAAAGAGCCTTAAGCGGATGTATATGGATTATTTGATGATTGTCTTCTAGATCTGCTTTCTCTGTGGATGGATCCCCACTCTCTGCCATGGGAGCAGTTTGGTCAGCAGCGGTGTCACTATTAAGAGCTTCCTTTGTGTAGTGTGTGCTGAGTGTACACACACTACATATCCCTGTGTCCATAATAAACAGGGAGAGGAGGCGTGCAGGCTCCCTGCCACCCCCTGGCACTGTGGCTGTTGGCTGGGGCGAGACTGATAGCTGGCTTCTCAGCCTCTGGAGAGTAATGTCCTGAGCCTAAAAGCATCAGAGTTTTGCAAGTGACATTTTTTTTGGCCCCGCAGCTCCCCTGACATCAGCCTACCAAAAGGAGAGGGCTGTGTCGGGGCAGCAGGGGGGTGGGGGGGTGGCTTGGATGAAGCATGAACTCCTCTCCAGGCTTCCCTTTGAGTCTAAATTTAGAGTTTGGCTCGTTAACACCCAGATGTTTGAAGAAAACTTGCAAGTAGAAAAAATACCCACTAGATGGCATAGATGGCTTACAAACACCACAAGCAGCAAGCAAGCCAGAGGCAAGCTGTTAGTAGTGGTATTAATTACTTGCATTATTGCCGTGTCAGGGAGAGTTAGAAGTGGATCTGGATACTCTTGTGTGAAGTGCTGTAAAAATGTAGACCTCTAGGAACACTGTGGTGTAGAAGAGCCCTATACTATCTCCAGAATAAGGCTGGAGACAGTGAATGGATGTGGAGAGACAAGGAGGCTCAGGTACTAAGACAGAAAGGAGTGTTCCCAGGGTTTGGCATGCAGATCTCCTGTTTATAAAATCATGACAAAGGGAATCTGATGGCAGGGTCTTACACAGAAACTTCCAGCTTAGCACTGCACTTGGCCTGCAAACTTCATCTTTGGCAACAGATCCCTGATATTTAAAAGAATCCTAACTCAGCTCTGTGCTGTGAACATCTTGTTTGTTTTCTTTTCCTTAGATCTGCAGCAGCAGCACAAAGAGGACCTATCTCTTCAAACAGAGGAGGCAGCTGGGACAAGTTCATGTTTTTTTCCTTTGTAGGCTTTTTGTTGAGGTTTGCTTTAGTGTACTAAGTTAATCAACTGAATCCATATCCTCTGATTGCTTTAGCTGACCATAAATTTGGATTTAACTGATTTCTAACTGCAATTTCACCCTAGTTCTGGGACTGGCAAACCTGCATATTAAAACACTGCATACTTCTGTCTAGATGCCAACTACTTTTAACATCAAAAATTATTCTGCTGATTCTAGAAAACCTCACCTTTCGTTTCCTTTCCATGAATAGAAGCAATCCATTGCTATTTCCTCTTGCCCTTGCTGTCCTGAATTAAACTGAGACTAATACTTCCTGTGTACATATTTCAGAAAGGAAAGTGAAACTATGTCTGCCATAACATCTCCCACCCAGTGTGCTCGTTCCTCAAAACAGTCCTAGCCTCTGGGCTTGGAAACTAAGTGTCTGATTCCCACGTATTGGGAAGGGGAAATAGGAACTCAGACGAGAGAGAGCTTAGATTGCTCACCTGGTACAAGATACAAGAGGTGAGACAATGCAAAAATTAAACTCATTGTCATAAAGGATCCAGTATTTGGGCCAAACTTACCTGAAACTATGATACAGAGAGGTTCTGGCTTGCATCCTGCATATGTGGTGTTTTACCACATGCCGTTGATTGCTTCATCACCCACACAGCTGGCCATTTCCTGGGTAGCCAAGAGTCAGGAATACCAAGGTCTAGAAAGCTCCATGGGTTTTTCACCATGATGTGATTTATGGCATATCAAATTCAGACAAGAAGCTGCCAAGTCAGGCATCTGCCTGCTGGCAGTGAGCTCAGGGAGAATGCTGCAGAACACACCAAGGAGACAGCAGGTGCCCTCTTGAAGGTCTCCTGGGTTACTTCTGTGAATTTTCTAGGTGTTCCAGCTCGATGGTCCTCTAAACCTCCGAGACATCCAGCTACCAACATGACACTTAAATCTTTGGAAAGAAATACTTGTTCTTCTAGGAAATAACTTTCAGCAGAATTTTGTTGCACTTTCTCTGTTAGCTTCTGTATTATTTATTTGTGTTTCTATTAGCTGTTTGTCAGGAAACTGGAGTAGGCTGTTCCTGTTACCTCAGTGCAGCTGATTTAGGACTCCACAGTAGATTTATGTCCTTTCAGTCCCTGGTACAGCTACATCATGTTCTATGATTGAAAGATAAAATAACTAAAATTTGTTGTTACTTATTTGTCTGCCTTCCATTCCTGTAATAATATTTAATTTGGTTTTAATGCAAATCCCTTTATATTACACGCATAGTTGGGTTTCTCTGTGTCACAGGTGGGTTTAGACTCCAGCTTGAAGGATTTTTATGCCTGTCTCAGACACTTGCAAAAGTACTGAAATCAGAAGTTACAGACCTATTAAAATCTGGGCTGTATTACGTCTCTAAAATGTTCCTTCCCTCTACTGAAACACTAAGTCCTTTGATTAGTTCCTTCGCCATCATCCTCATTTTTATTGCTTGTTTAACACGGTCCTTAACAGCAGCTGCTGGAATAATAAGAGAGGTACCTGTTTGTAATGCAGACACAACTCGGACAATTAAACCCAAGCAATTTTGATCAGTCTTCTGTTTGTCCACAGCAGATCACATCATGACACGTTTTGGGGGCTAGTGCTGCCTGACCTGTATATATATACCTGCATATAGCGTGCCCGGCATGCAGAGACTAGCTGAATTAAGGCATTAACAAGCCATATGTCTCTTAGGCAACTGCCATCCCCGAGCCGAGCATCCCAGCTGGCCAGCTCTTGCTGTCCAGCCTATGAAAACTTTCCAGCCTCTGGATGCAATCCACTCAGTTCCAGCAATTTTTTTTCTTCCCAATATCTTTCGAATGAAGCGTCTCAAACTTGCTTGAAAGGCTCGGGAAGGTCTGTAAAGATTTTTAGCTAACCAACTAGCTAATATAGCTGGGGGAAAAAAAAAAAAAAAGAAAAAAAAAAAGAAAAAGAAGGCAAAATTTTAGATACATCGGCTTCCTGAGATCTTAAAGGCAGCAAATTTCAAGCTGAAATTGGATCATTGGTTCTGAGTTTATATAATGGTTTTAATCTGTGTGGAAAACCAGTGTGTCTGGCGTCTCAGAGGGGCAGCAGTGTCAGGAAAGCCAGAAACAATAATCACAGAATCACCTAAGTTGGAAGGGACCTTTTAAGATCATCTAGTCCAACCAATGAAAAAAAAAGAAAATAAAAAACAAACAAAAAAAACCCTACAAACCACACCCAAAACAACACCAACCTAACACTAATCCATATCCCCAAGCACCATGTCAACTCGTCTCTTGAAGGTCATTTGTTAGTCGTAGAGGGAGAGATAGAACAAAAGTGAACAAAAAGTTGCCAGCAAGAGAATCCCTTATATCTCTTTTTCTTATTTCTGCATCTACGACGTGTGTGAATAGTGCTATTTACACATCTATCTTACACTTCTGTGGTGAGAATGAGCTACGTATGCCTGTGCTCCTGTCTTGAATGCTCAGTAAGTGCTCTGATTAGCAATGTCTGGTGTAACAGCTGTGGCAAATTTGGAGAAATCATCACGTCTAAAAGGCATCTGGCCTTCTACATAAACTCATACAAGCCTGCTGAGGTTCAGAAGGATGCTTCGAGATACTTCATACATTCATACTTGGACTAGTAGCGCTGCAAAACCATCTGTCTCCAGACTGGAATTCAAAGGGGAAAATGTTTAATATGAAAGCATAATAAACATCACTTCGTTTTGAATCTGTTTGGATGCCACAATCCTGTGTAGATGTGTTAATATCCAACTGCTCGTGGCAACTGTAAGCATCATGTAGAGGAGCATTACAAGGTGCTCTGTGTTTCTGCAGGCAGACCTGTGGCAGCCACTGACACTAAGGTAATATTTCTTACCTTTGCCTGTTTTGTTGACCACTTAAGAACTCAGTTATGTCACGCTTTCATTCCTATATAGAAATAAATATAATCCCCCCTTCTGTTAACTTACCTTTTTTTTTTTTCCCCCCCCTGCTGCATGTGTTCTGGTCACTGTATCTGACAAAAGCCAAACTCTCATTCATAATAACTCTTTTTTTTTCAGCATGTATGTGCATGCACACATATACATCTGCTCATACCTGCTCTGTCTACTTTTAAATGCAAATGCTTAAGTGCTGTGGAGTAAGAAGTGATGAGAATAAAGCAAGGACGACTTGTTCACCTCTCTGCCCGTTTTATACTGCTGGTGTTTATTTTTGTCATATTGGCCTTGGTGTGATGTGCAGCTGACACAACTCTGTTTCCGATCTCAAATGTAGTGCAACTTGAACTGAAGCCTCAAGAAGTTGTGTAATACTTATTGTTCAAAAAGAGCTATCATTCTCGATAGTTTTCATTTCAATTGGATTAGCTAGAAATAGTTCTGATGCATTCTGCTTCAACAACAGAGAACTTAAAGGGCTTTTAGCAGAGCCAAGAACTTTGGTTTAAAATAGCTCAGTATGGGGAGGCACAGCATCTTAATTTAGGCAAATGTTAGGGTGGCTCAAGCACTTTAGAAGTGTTTTTCTAATTTTCAGGTTTTTCCTAATTCCAGCTTCTGCCCAGTCTAAATTTACTCACCATTTCATTTGAGAAGTGAGGACTGTAATCCCGCCAGATTTTATTTATAATCTGAAGGCGTCTGATTCTCTCCGGTTGGTTCCCTGGGCATTTGCAAAGGCAATGCAGGCTCCGAGGAGACCCCCGTTCCCCCCCGCCGCAGCAGGTCAGGGGCAGGCTGGTGGGGAGGGGGGGCGCAGGGAACTGGAGCCTGGGAATGTGGCCCCTCTTTGCCCGCCTTCTCCTCGCCTTCCTGCCGCCCGCAGCAAAGGTGAACCTGACCCCGGCACGGGGGGGCTACTTCATATTTTTAGCCGAGCGTGTGAGTGGAAAAGTTATGATGTTGGAAGTTTTACAGAAGGAAATCGAAGGAGGAAATTATTTCTAAGAATGCACGTTGCCTTTAAGTAATAAGGCACTGAAGTATAATAACTGGTCCTTGACTTGTGACCATTAGAACTAGGGATAACTCTAAACTATGGAAGTGGTGGGGTCAAGTCCCCAGAGTGCAGGCAGAGGGGATGCTCCAGAACTGTGTATCTGGAGTAACTCAAGTTATACCACTAGTTAGAATAATTAAGAAAGAAATAGTATTTTTTTTGTCCGGTAACTGTGTCTGCCTGGGCATCTCTTAGTGATTGCACCTGACAAGAGTCTGACATCAGGTGCTAATGAGTGCTTGGAGAAAGAATTAACATGGAAAGTCAGGTATTGCAAGCGTAAACTAGGATGATACATCAAGAAGTTGGCAAACACTGGATCGCCAAGCTGCAGGAGGAATCTTCTTTTCACATTTGCAACAGGTAAAGTCAAGAGAGGTACTCGAGGAAACGACAGGTATTCTATGTGACATGCTAAGTCAGGGTACAGGTGGGGAGAAGCTCCTAGGTCACACTATACCATTCTGAAGAGCAGCATGTGAAGAAGCAAATGAGCAAACATTAAATATTTAATCCAAATCTTGCAATCTCATATCCCAGCTGCAGGACTTGCTGGCCTGTGTCATGCTTCATTCTTACTCTTCCTTTTGTTTGAATGAAAGATGCCAGAAAATCCAGCACTGGGATTTCCATAAAGCAGAATTAATGCTCTGGGCTTTCACCCTGAATTTTCTGTCTCCACTGCCCATCAGCATGGGGTTAAATACAAAATGAGCTGCTGGAATAATATGAAAAAGGAGTGATGACAAGCAAAGTACGTCATATAGCATGCAAAAAGAAGTTAAGGACAGTAAGAATAACCAATAAACTTGGAAGCCCTCAACTCCTGGACAAATATTTATGTGTGTTTATACAAAAGCATATTTTGCATAGCTAGTAAGCAGGAAATACCTTTTCAAGTTTCTTGGTTTTTGACCTTTGAATCATCACTTGGGTCTTTTCCAAGTGGCAGATATTCCCTCTATAGTCCTTTTAGGAGAATGTTGGCCATTTAGACCCTCCTGTGCCTGCAGAGAACACTTCTGTATCAGTTTCGTTTCCCTGGCTCTCTGAGTGGGATGGGATCCTGCTGGGAATTTCCCTTCAGAGTGTGTGAGCAGCATAATAATTGGGACTGGCCAGAAAACAAGCACGCAGTTTCATGAAAGGCGGTGAGGTGACTGCATTTGCTTTTCCTCTGCACTGAAGCTAAACTTTGAAAAATCTTTTTGCACTACAGAAAAGTACAGCAGCCTCATCAGAAATTAGGGTACAATCCCTCACTGCAAACTCTTCTACTGCAGCTGTTCTGTTTTGTATAAATTAAACATGTCTGGAGTAAAAAAACCACAATATTTTGTTCACATTGAATGACGATTCATTAAATGTGGGTCCCCTGCTTTGCAGATCACTGCTTGAAACACTATACCCTTAAATGTGCTATTTGTTGGTGGTTTGTTTTTTTTTTAATCTGTATAGGTCATGATTTTATGACATGTCTCAATAGCCACATGAAAAAAAGGTGAAGGTGATACAGAAGAACGAAGTAACCTGTTTCCTCGGACTGTTCTGGAGCCTCGGACTGTTGTGTCCTCCCTCCACCTCCTTCCCCACCAGCAGTGTGGTTGTTTGTAAGGGATCTCTCAGCATGTGGCCCCTGTGACCTGAGAAAATCAGTGCACAAACCACAGCTATGTCTTTCCTTTGTTACAAACCCACCATTTTGGCTGAGAAAGAAATGGGGAAGAACAACCCAAAAAGCAGCACTGGTGACAGCAGGAAATTCTTCAGGCAACAGAGAAGCTTAGGAAGCACCTGTACAAGCACCAGGCTCTCCAAGCGAAGGGGAAGGAGCAGATGGACTGACACTCAAGAGAGCCAGCAGGGGAAACAAGCACAGAAAAGGGAGGAAGAAGCTTGGTCCAAAGAGAGAGAATGTTTTGAACCCTTTGGGATCTTTGTTTGCAGTAAACAAAGAAAAAAAAAAGAAAGAAATCACTCATTATTGTCTGTTGCCCTGTCTCACACTGAACAGCACAGTCAGTGCTGTCACGGCTCCAAAAGAGCTCGGCCAGCCCCAAACAGAGAAGAAAGTGCTCTTCAGACAGACTCGGGCAAAGGAACAGGGCTGTGCCCGTCTGTGCGGAGAATGATGGAGGAATAGGAGTTCCCAAACAGCCCTTCCCTGGCTGGGCACCAGCTTGAAATGCACATCCCCTCAAAAAGTTCTTTGTAAGGCAGTGGAAACTGCGGTGCGGCTTTAAACATCTGAGCTGAAGGACTGGTGTCACGACTTGATGACCCGATTATTGGATGAGGAAAAGGCTGTGGGTACTGTATACCTGGACTTTCAAAAAGCATTCAACACTGTTCCCCACAGAATTCTTGTGGAAAAACTGGCTGCGCACGGCCTGGATGACCATACAATCTGCTGGATCAAGCACTGGCTGGCTGGAAGGTCCCAAAGAGGGGTGCTGGCATCTGGTCACAAGTGGTGTGCCTTAGGGCTCGGTGTTGGGACCATTTCTGTTTAACATCTTCATTGACGATCTAGGTAAGGACATAGGGTGTATCATCAGCAAGCTCGCAGATGACACAAGTTAAGCAGGAATGTTGATTCACATGAGGATAGGGAAGCTCTACAGAGAGACTTAGATAGATTGAATCATTGAGCCAACATTAATGGTAAGAGCTTCAACAAGGCAAGTGCAGAGGAGGGTAACGAAGCTGGTGAAGGGCCTGGAGAACAAATCGTATGAAGAGCGGTTGAAGGAGCTGGGGCTGTTTAGTTTGAGGAAGAGGAGGCTGAGGGGAGACCTCATGACTCTCTACAACTACTTGAAAGAACACTGTAGAGAGGTTGGTGCTGGTCTCTTCTCCCAGGTAATTAGTGATAGGACAAGAGGGAATGGCTTCAAGGTCCAACGGGGTAGGTTTAGACTAAACATTAGGAAAGAATTTTTCACAGAAAGAGTGGTCAGGCATTGGAATAGGCTGCCCAGGAAGGTGGTTGAGTCACCATCCCTGGATGTGTTTAAGAGTCGTTTAGATGTGGTGTTGGGGGATATGGTGTAGGGGAGACCTTTGTAGAGTAGGGTAGGTGGTTGGACTAGATGATCCCAAGGGTCTTTTCCAACCGAAATGATTCTATGATTCTATGACTTCTGAGAAAGCTCAGGGTACGCCTATATTCTTGCCAGTGTGTCTCACTGGATACTTGATCCCACTGAAATAATCTGACTGTCCATAAATCATGTCTCCCAGAAACAAGGAGCTTAAAATCTAGTCCTTCCAGTGCCATTTCAGCAGAGCACAACACTAACAGAAACAGCAGGCCACTAATTTAGGCGTTTTGTGCTCTGCTGTGGGTCCTGAAAAGCTTTCATCCCTTAGGCTGTCTCCACAGCCTGCTGTGAAACAATAGCATGTAAAAGATTGGAGCCGGTTTTCCATGCAGTGTTTGCTAGGAGTTTCCTGACCAGAAAGGTTTTCAGAAAAACTAACATATATACAAGCAAAAAAGCCTTTCAAGACATCCCTGAATCATGACTTAAAGAAGAATGTCCCAGGAAGACAGGCAAACAGGAGTAATTATCCATACAAATACAAACCGATTTTATCTAAACAGTCAGATAAATCTAATTTACTGATCAGGAAAATTTAGCACTTACTGATAAAAGATTTTGCCTCCATACTAAGGCACAATGTTTGATGAGAGGAAAAGACACTTGGCTTCCTTTTTTCTCCAGTTGTGATGTCCCATTTGAAAGTAAGAACATTTGGAGGTTCAGAATAGGGTGAGACAGAGATTGTGTTCAAGGACTCAAGGGAACTGAAAAGTCCACAACAGTTTCTGCTTTATCTGCAAATATCTGCCAATCCCTAATGGAAATCATTTGAGAAAAAAAAAAAAAAAAGAAAAAAAGAATTGGTCTTGACACAGCCATACTGTAACTCTTTACTGCAGCTTTCCTTAATCTCATCTATTTCTTCCCAAAATATTCATCTAAGAGGAAGAATTTCTTAATTTTTTTTTTTTAAATTACAGATGGATGGGTGTTAGAACCCTTGTTATGAAAGTCTGAACATCACGACTCCCCATGAGACACTTCTGTACGCTATAGTAACAATCCTCCAAAAGAAGATCCAGGAGGTTATTCAGAAAGGATAGTTTCTTCTGCTATTTAGAGGGCATTGTAGAGAAGATGGAGCCATGTTCTTTTTAAGGGATGCACAGTCAAAAGACTAGGGGTAGTGGTCAAAAAGTGCAGCAAATGGAATTCTGATTAAACATGTTAAAAAAAAAAAAATCACTGTGCAAGCAGCTGCCCAGAGAGATTCTGGATTCTTCATCCATAGAGTTTTTCAAAACTCCCCTGGGAGAATGCCCTGAGCAACTTAATCTAACCTTGAAGTGAGCCATGGTTTGAGCAGGTGGTGGGACCGGATAACCTACAGAAGTCCCTTCCAACCTATATTGTTCGATGATACTGTGAGTTTTCCAAGAATGGAAATTACTAAATATTTTCTTTCTGGATGGACCTGTCATACATAGGACTGTCCCCTTTCTTATTTCATGATGCTAATGCGTAAATGGAAAGACAGCTTTATTTTTATAACATTTTTAGCTGTCCATAAAATTTTAGCAGTCAGTCATACTGGGTATTTTAAAACCTGACGGATAAGATGCTTTATCAGGGACATTTAAAATTGTAATTTAGGCATCACAAATAATATTCCACAGCATGTTGCATTCAGAGTCAACTTTAAACTACCTGGAGATTTGCTCTTATACACAATTGATTTCAGCTACTGTCTTCAAGGAAAGATTAGCTAGATTTCCATCTGTTTTCAATTCCCTAAATCCCAATATCTTTGGAGACCTGTCAGATACAGTTCTTTAGTTCATTACAAAACATGGAGATCTGGCTGCATTCTGCAAATCATTACCACAAAATTGTAGCTTCAGAGAATTAGAGGATCATACAGGCTGGAAGGCATCTCTCAAAGACAAGAGTAGCTCTGCAGTGATGTCAGCCAGCTTGTCCTTACTGCCCTCAGGTGCATCTCATCTGGACCCAGGGACTTGTATTCAACCAGTGTGCTTAAATGCTCCGTAACTCAATCTCCCTCTGCTATGGGAAGCAATTTTCTCCCCAAGACCCCTACCTGGTCACTGTAGTCACAAAAACCCTAGGAGGCCTGAGGCTAGGAGACCTAAACCCTAGGAGGCCTCTGCTTTTTCACTGTCCTTTGAGCCTAGGTCACTTACCCCAGTGAGCAGCTGCTCCATGTTTTCCGTGGTGTTTGTCCTGCTGTGGATGTGCCTATGGAAGCCATTCTTGGTGCCCTTCCACACTTCACCAGTTTTGTTTCAGGTTTGGCTTTCAAAATTGTTTCCTTGCACGTCTGTCACATGCACAAAGTCAGACAGGACTCCCCTGGTCCCAAAACAGACTCCCACCCTGTGCTTTTACCTTTAGGGACACCCGGGTGCTCTACAGTCAGGGCTGGCCCTTAGTGACCCACTCACCTGCTCATCCAGCTTGATCTCCGATGGTGCTCACAGTGTCGCTCACACCCCCACACTCATTCCAGCCATGGCACCAGGGACACACAGGGCCTCCAGCCCACGATCTGACCCGTTTGCTGCACTCACAAGTGCAAGTGGAAGTGGAGCTGAGACAGAGAGCTGTGAAAAGTGGCAAGAGCAGTTGAGGGTGTGGAGGAGGGATCTCCCTGAGCGACCCAAGCATGTCCACCAGGCACTGTCCCATGCCCGTCTAAGCTTATTCCCAATTGCAGATCCGATGGGTGACAAACAGATGGACCAGACCACCCAGTGACTCACTCAGGAATGAAATACCTTTGTGCTGGTGGCCTTCAGACGTGCTCCACCCTGCCCTTCAGCACTACATGAACCTCGTATTTGAGAAGAGGGAGGCAAAAGGGTGGAGGGAGGGAGAAACCACTGCCTCGAGCCCGTGCAAGCACAGGAATGCTTTGTCTTGAATGAACACTTCTCATTTGAGATGTCTCTTTGTCCTGTGCTGGACCTTTCTGGCACCACAGTTCCAAACTGGTGCATTGGTTGCAGTCCAGCATTAAACCCTTCACATGCACACACATATCCTGCTTCATGCTACTCACATGCGAAAGCAGAAAGTTATGTTTGTTAGATTTTTATCTGTATTGTTTTTTCCCTCTTTCCTTATACCCTTGACTTCCCCCACAAGCCTTGACAGGAGAAGCAGCCACGTGACATACGGCCAGGAGTGCGGGCAGGGTGACAGAAAGGTCAGCGACAAAATGACAAAGCAGAGTGGTGGCATTTGGTCCTCCCACACTGTCTCCTCGTGTGTGAGAACGCCTAGGAAAAAAAATAGTACATTCCGGTCGAGAGAGCAGAATGGGTTTTTGAGAGGAGACAGGCTTGTCAGCAGGGGCTGATCCAGCACTCTCCTTTCCCCGCCTAAACCCCTCAGCAGTGCATGGAACAAAAGGAATAACTTCCACGTGGGAAAACAGGCTGCTTGCAAGGGATATGGGTGAAAGAGATGGAAAACTCCAGCAGGCTGCAGCGGGCAAACTGCAAATAGTGCCTGGCGAGCGCCATTCTGCAGGGCAATTTCCTGCGCTCTGGGTCCAGCAGCTTCAGCCCATTGCCCTGGTGGGGCAGCTCTCACCTGAGGCACTTCCAGAAGAGGACCTGTGTTTGAAAAAGCCCGGATGACTTTGCAGTTTCAAATCAGCATGATGTAAGGGGTGTTAACCCCAAAACATGCCCTCAGCATGGAGCGATGTGCATCCACCCATAGCTAGATGCAGACTTACCAGTGGCGGGACACAGTATGTCTTCCACCCAAGTGATGAGTACCCTTCCAGGTACTTCTCAGGGCCATGAAGATGATCAGAGCACCTCCCCTATGAGGACAGGCTGAGAGAGCTGGGGTTGTTCAGCCTGGAGAAGAGAAGGCCGCGGGGAGACCTTCTAATGGCCTATCAATATCTGAAGGGAGCCTACAGGAGAGCTGGAGAGGAACTCTTTGTCAGTAAGTGTAGTAAAAGAACAAGGGGCAATGGTTTTAAACTGAAAGAAGGGAGATTTAAATAGATACCAGAAAGAAATTATTTCCTGTGAGGGTGGTGAGACACTGGAACAGGTTGCCCAGTAAAGCTGTGGATGCCCCATCTCTGGAGGTGTTCAAGACCAGGCTCTGAGCAACCTGCTCTAGTGGGAGGTGTCCCTGCCCATGGCAGGGGCTTTAGAACTAGGTGATCTTGAAGGTCCCTTCCAACCTGAACCATTCTATGATATCTTTACTTTCAGCAAAATTAAGATTAAAGTGGCCATATTAAGAACACCCACAGAGTGCAAAGTCACTTTTGTAAGGAATATAGGTATCTGGGTTTGAGAAAGAAGTTTCACACCACTTTCTATCCTGTAATTCAGGGATGCTTAAGATCTAATGGTATTTCCATTGGGCCTGAAAAGTCCTGGGTGCTTAAACATGAGTGTATTAACAAGTCCATTAGTGACTCAGAGGCAGGTAGCAATTAAGACATTACCAATTTTTCCGACAAATTAGTTCAGTTGCCTCCTCACACAAAATTTGGTAGCAGTGAATCAACACACACCCCCACACATAGAGCTTTTTTACTTTTGAGGACTGCTGCACCACTAATTTCTCTATGATTTTTTAGGATGATAAAAAGAAGAGTTCAGGACTGAAATCTTACAGATTTGAAAAGCTGCAAGTGTCTAAAATAGTGAAAATGCAGATGCATGCATCTTTAAACTCAGCAATCAGTTTTATACCTACATTAGTGCTTGCTTCAATGAACTCTTTAGACATAGGTCAGGTACAAACTAACCCACCATTTGAAGGAGAAAGTGTTTTAATGGAAGAGGCCAAAGTTTTAAGACAAATGCACCAAACCTTCAGCATGAGTTGCTCGGAGGAAGCAAAGCCCATCTCCACACTTGCCACACGATGTGATGCAGGGCAGGGTTGTTGCTGGATGTCAGTAGAGCCCCAGAAATGAACTTTCAAACATCTGCATGCAACGAGTCAGAGAGAGAAAAGTACGTGATAAGCTTTTAAAAAATTGAGAAATTCTAAAGATATTAAAAATAAATTTAAAAAAGTAAAAAAAGATGATGAAACATTGCAGTATCAGATTACCTACAAAGGTCTGAAAGCCAATTAGCTAATCAGCTAGGTTTTACATTGCACCTGCAGTAAGCAATGTCAGTTATTCACCACACAAAGTACTTTGCATCACTGCTTCTGTTGGATAGTCATTTGCACCTTTATAAGTGGGAACATAATTTATCTTGAGGCTGGGTTACAAATGAAAGGAGGCCTATGGAATTGCTTAGTTTGCTTGCCCATTCCTCCATCTCTCAGTCTTCTCCCTTCCAAATACTTGTGAATTAATTAGCCCATTTCAACCACATTCAATCTAATGGACTGAGCTGCAGAACTGATGTTCTTGTTCCCTGTGAGAATGGAAGCCACACCCTCCTGTTCTGAGATCATGAACCCTCCTGAATATCTGATACTCAGACTTTAACATAAAATGAAATGTTTTGTTATCAGAAGTAATCTTAAAGAATTTACAGGAGAAGAAAATGCAATCAGGATAGAGATTCCTGTTAAGTAGCACCAAATTGAGCAAGACAATACCACTGTGCTGAAGAAGACAACTGGGTGACAACAATCAGCTGAGAAAAAAAAAAGGATTAGGGGGTAGGGAAGGGAATTCTGGTGCTCAGACATCTCCAGACAGCTCATCTGGTACAGGAAAGGTACCAGACAGGAGCCTAATGTGGTCCATGTTCCCAGCAGAGAATATGACCTTCCAGAAAGGACAAGTGGGACATTTTTTATGTCCTTTAGATGGTCGCCAGTGCAGGCTCAGAGTTAAGGCACTGTTGTCTGTCTGCCCATCTCTTTGCCCACCTATAGCTCTAGGGTAGGTGCAGGGGGGGCTGCCACCAGGGAAACAGAGCCACTTACAAGGTCGCCCTGTGTCCTGCAAGCGTCTGTGCGCTTGGCCCAGAGCCCAGCTCTCTGGGAAAGCTCAGGCTGTTGCAGAGAAGGAGGTGATGGAGAGGGGAGCCCAGCGGGGTGCCCAGACACCCAGACGCAAACGCATTTTCCGCAGTAGCTGGTGTGTGTGGTTGGATGGCAGCAGCTCTTCACGGCTGCCACTGTGTGCTAGCTGCTTCCCTCATCCCAGCCCTTTTCACCCTGTTATTTTCGGTGTTCATCTCAAGTCTAAATGTTGTGACAGCGTTTACCCCGTGAAATTGGGAAGCAATGAGAAGATGAGAGTCGTTGCTATTCCAGCAAAAGCCAGAAAAAGCAGGATGTCTCTAATTGTTATAATAACTTCTGCTCTTTTCAGTTCAAATTCTCTCATTCATAAGTTCTGCGGAGAAGTGACAGCCAGTAATTACAGGTGTCCCCAGGACTGGGAGGGATTAGTGGCACTGTGAATACCGCGGTACTTTTGTAATCCAGTGAGTTACCTTAAAATGAGCCTTCATCACTCCTAAACTGTCTGTGTCATGTGTGAAGGAGCCTTTTTTTTTTCTATCAATCACACAGACGAACTCACTGCTAGTATAACTGAGCTCACTTCCATTCAAGGCAGGGGGGTTGTCTCCATTTCGACGGGAGCGTTGGCCAAACAGCACACCTGGGAGAGGAACAGAAGCCAGCGAGGCGTGACCCAAACACAGGCCAACCACACAATCATAAAATATTTCTAACAAGACAGAAACGTTTCCAGGGTTTCTTAGGGGCGCTGAAAAGATGCACAACATAAAGTTTCTTGCCTGTGTTGGCGGGTCACTGCTGCTTTGGACAGGTTCAGTCCCACCTGCTGCACAGCACCTTTCACCAGCAAGTTTTGCCATTGAGGGATTCTTTGTGGCCTCAGCCATGTTTTGGGTGCTGGAACGAGCTACATTTGATGGATAGTAAAAAAGAAAAGGATAAATCAAACTTTCGAGTGATCGGACCGTGGGAATGGCTGGGGGGTGGTTTGTTATCCCTTGCTGCCCCAAAAATACCATCCAGAGAACTTGCAGGTAGTCATGGGAGTGGACTGCTTTTGTCTTACAATAATCCTTATAAATTATCTATAATACAGGTCTCTTCTTACAGAAGTCCCCTGCTGCAGTACGTGGTATCAAAGGAAAGGCTGGCAATTACGTGCTCAAAGTGTTTCTCTCTTCTGATCCTTTACACCCACTTTCTATTCTAATCACCCCGCCCAAAGATTTAGTGTAAATGCTGTCAAAAGAGTGGACACACCTGGGTAAGACCAGGAATGGTTTAGATTTGCTATCTTGGAAATCCATGCAACTCAGGGGGCTCCAAAAGTTGGCTATTGGTTTCTGAGACACAGTGCTTTTAAAAACTGTAACTTTCCTTGTAGAAGGAAAAATAACCACTTGCAAAACACTTCAGGAAGGGCACAGATCCATGAGGCTTTCCAGGAATCTCAGGGGAAACCCAAAGTTTGCCTTTCGTTAGGGTCCTGCTGAGGGTACTGAATTCCAGTCAACATAAAGGTCAGCTTCTTGGGAAAATGGCTTAGGAAAGAAGGGAAATCCAGTTCACTCCACAGACCTAAGGGGATGCGAGACCCTTGTAAAAGACACTGATTTTCACCTCCTTTCATCCTTATTTCATTCTCCCTTCTGCGCTCCCCTCCCGATGTCCTGTTCAGGGAATACTGTTTCAGCCCCGCTTCTCTAAGGCACCATTATCATCTTATTTACACCTCTCGTGGAAATCCTCTTGGGCCAGAACATTTGCAAGGAGTGAGTTCATGTTCACATTCACACTGGGAGAGAAACTCCCACCTTCTGCACCACTGGGGGGTCTGTGCTTTTACTGGCCTTTCTGCGGCCCCCTCCACTCTGCTAGTCCCATTTATTCGTCCTCATTAGGCTGCCAAGGCTAGCTGAAAGGAGGCTTGACATTCACTTGTCTTTAACATTCCTTACGTAGTTTGAGGTGTTACAAAACTCAGCAGCAGGGACACCTTCCAGAGCCACTGACTCTGCACTCACCTTATTTATTTATCCTTGATGAACCAACACCACATCTGAGCAGAAGAAAAAAAGTTTTCAGACGTCAGGTTACTGAAAAATAGTGGGTTTTAAAGCTTTTAAATTGATATTCCATTGTTCCACCCTAAAAGTTACTCTTGGCCTTACTGAAGATACCTATCTTCAACACCAAGTGCAAGCAGAGATCGCAGTTTTACTGCATAAATTGCTTGGGATAACTAGTTGGGTGTTTTTTTCCAACGTGGTATTCGCTTAGTTAATGAAACTAAAGAGCAGCAAGTTGAAAACACATGCAAACAAACATTACGGGAAAAATAAACCGAATTCAATAATCTCTCTTGTGTATAATAAAAGATCACAAAACTCAGCTGTAAATACCTTGCATTCATGTTTACAGGATGATGAAAACAAGGACCAAATAAAGAACAATCACCTGAGCCTGACAAGGCAAACCCTGCTTGCTTACCAAAAGGATTATGGTTAAAAACTTCCTTTATGAGCTAATTTTTACTGAATTGTCTCCTACAGAGCTTCCTATGCTTTTTGCATCTTAGGTCCCCTGCCATGGGGAACACTTAAGGGACTCAAGCAGTGTCATGAAGAGAGGAGACTGTTATCTGTCTTAGAAAGAGATGACACAAGAATAGAATAGAATAGAATAGAACAGAACAGAATAGATTTCAGTTGGAAGGGACCTGCAACAGCTGGCCCAACCGTGCAACCACTTCAGGGCTGACAGCCTGATCTGCCACTCCAAAAACGAGGCTTCACTTCTGAGTAAAACCCTCCCCAAAGTTTGCATCATTTCTCGGAAAAAAGGATCAGAAAAATTCAGTTTATGTGCTTAAAATATTGCTTACCAGTGAAGACTTCTCAGGTCTTTCGGAACTGCCTAGTCCTCACTGAGGTCTGTTGCAAACACCATTTCTTGGAGTCAACCTGTTAAAGACAGATACTGGGTAAGCAATTATTAACACTTATATTAATAATTTGTAGTTAACATTATTCTGACATTGCATAGCTGCTTCTGTTTAGATTTTGAGATTCGAGTCTTATTTTATGTTGACTTTTGATTAAGGATTGCCCTGTTTGGAGGGGGGAATGAGGACCTAACTTCCCTCTTGCTGAGAACACTAAATGCTTCATTAGGTGATTTCACCCAGCCCCAGCCACCCACAATTCACACACTACTCCTAGAAATTCATGTGACAACTACTCCAAGCCTATCTGCAAGGGAGAGAAATAAAATACCCCATTGTGTGATGATGACTTGAACGATGTTTTGATGACTACTGCAAAGTTCCTAATTGCATTTGATAAAGTTGGATTCAACAGCTGTCATCCCTGGAGGGGTTCAAGGGCAGGCTGGATGGGGCTTTGAGCAACCTGGTCTGGTGGGAGGTGTCCCTGCCCATGGCAGGGGCGTTGGAACAAGATGATCTTTAAGGTCCCTTCCAATCCAAACCATTCTATGATTCTATGATTTAAAACCAAGTTCATTAAGAGAAAACAGACCGGGGTTGTTTGAATTCAGCTTTTGCTCACGCATTAGCTGGAGCACGTCGCTGCAACAGGATCTTTATCTGAACAAGGGCTTCGGGAGTTTTTCCTGAAATTCACTTTTGTGAGTTTATCCCTGAATTAAACTTTGCAAAGTTTAACTCGGGGGAGCGATGGCCAAGCGAGAAGCAGAAGGCAGCCAGCAGCGAGGCTCTCCTCTGCCCGAGTCGGGCCCCGAAAAGCCATTGTTAAGCTTTAAAAACGAGTGGATTGTCCCGAGCCCGCTGGGAAAGGGGGCGGTGGGAAGTTCCTGATGCGGACTAACCGGACAGCCCCACCCCCGGTTCCCCCGGCAGCCCAGCGCTCCCCCGACGGGGCGGCCCCGGGGCGGGCGGGGGGTCAGCCCGGGGCGGAGGAGGAGGAGGAGGAGGGAGGAGGGGTGGGGGGTGGCGCTGGGTGACACCTTGTAACGCTATTTATTTTCTCTTTTGAGCCGGGAGAGCAGTTGCTGCTGCTCTTCACCGAGTCCCCCCCGCGGGATGCCGTTCCAGCAGGGCTCTGCCCGGACGCGGCAACGTACCGTCCTTCTGGTGGGGATCGTGGTCCTCCTGGTCGCCTTGGTCCTCGCCGTCGTGCTGGCCTCTCTCCTGACGCACGGAAAGCCAGAGGTCAGCCCCAAAATGATGAAGTGGAAAGACAGGGGGACCACTAAGAACCTGCAAGAAGTCATCCTGGGGAGATGCTACAGCTACGTCATGGCGCGGTACTCTGAGCTGGGGTGAGTAGAAGGTCTGGTCGTGCATCAGGTGTGTGAAACGAACGGAAAGGAGCTGCCTTGCACCTCCACCTGGGCCTGTCCACCAGGTTTGAGGTGCCAGAGAGAAATCAGGGGGTTAAGACCACCATTCTATATCAAAATGTACGAATTCAGACAGCAAATGTCAGTGCCCCAATGGTGGCTTTTTAAAGAATCTACCTGCAGAGCCAATATAAGTAATACTAATCCTAGGTCAAAGTGTCATCATAAAAGGATTTTGCAACTTCCTTAAAGCCAGCTGAAATAAAAGCTGGATTCTAACAGGTCTGAGGTGGAGGTGAAGCAAATTGCTGTAAAGCTAATCTGCCCAAAATCCTGTAATATTACACTGCATTCATGGAACCGAAACTATACTGGAGGCAGGAAAAGGCGGACGGTTCAGCAGAGGTTTATAGGATGGACAAAAATGTTAGAAAAGCATGGAGAAATATCTTGGGGCTATCCAAACCAGATGTTTTTAGTGTGTGGGTAAGACGTTGCACAGACTTGTGTGGAGGGGTACAGATGGCTCTCAGGGCCAGCACAGCAGCCTCAGGCAAAACCTTCACCCAGTGGTGGTCCCGGGTCAGCCCGTCATAGCGGTCAGTGCTGCAACACCCCGAGCAGCCCACAGCTCCTCTGCTGCAGAAGAGGGTTCTCCAGGCTCAGGCTGCAATAGCATCTTAGGGCTGAGAACTGATTTTCTCATCCCTGGCCCCGCAGGGAAAAGCAGAGTACAATATAAGGAGTGTCCCACTTCCCCCTGCGGGTATCTGGGCACAGCCAGCTCCTCAGGACAGGATCCAGCGCAGCCAGAGTCTCTCAGCAGGGACCCATCCATCATTTCTGTAGCACAAGCCACCTTGTGTCCTCAGGAAGCCTCTGGCAGACATTTCCACCACCCTGGGGCAGAGCACCATGGCGCTGCCCCACACCTCGGCCAGGTGACAGAACCATCCTGCTCTTTCTCTTCAAAAAGACAATGGCCACCTCTCGGTCCCATGATGAGAACAAAGCTGCACATAGTTTGCTTGCATTTGGATTTCTCTCGGCCTCGGATGTTCAGTGCTGGATCAAAAAGCTGATTTGCAGCATTTGCAGGGAAACGTGCAGGAGGAGACTCATGGCCTGAGCGTGCAGAGAGTTAAGTTCACGCTTTATGTTACCCACAAAATGGGTTTAGTGAAGGTGGATTCTCTTACAGATAAAATTTAAATGCTCCTGAAGCTTTTGCAAAATCATGCACGTGTTTCTAAAAGCACACATTAATTTATTAATGATTCAATATTTAGATCTGAAATAATGTTGAAGCCTAATAGCCTTTGTTACTTACGCTTGTTTTGTTCAAATTGGGGTGCTGAAGATGTAAAAACCACTGCTGTGTGAATATGTCTCCAGTCAATCTCGCATATGTTTTCATTCACAACACAGTCTGAATCTCAGCTGGGAGTATCTTTTTAAGCACTTATTTCAAGGACACTTTTTAAAAAAAAAAATCACAAATTCATGATCATACATTTTCTAAAAGGTTGTTTTTACAAGGTGTGACATTTTGTGCTGTCCTTAATCCAACAATGTTTAATAGCCTCATGGCTGTGAGCTCATTTTCTTCCAAAGGAAATGGCTTCTGTACAGTAGCACCCTTTTATGTTTTGTTTTATTTTATTCCAGAAAGAATATGAAAGTTATCCAAGGCTGAGCGTACCAAAAAAAGGAGAAATATGTTCATTTACCTGAAATGTTCAGGAGGTTCCTGAACAGAGAATTAAACCTGGGTGCTTTCCTGGGAATCCAGTCCGAGATTCCTCGTTTCTGGTCCTGCTGAGCTTGGTGCAGTTTGTGGTGGAACCAACCGCTTCTGTCACTGGCACTTTCTGATAATGAAGTGGGTGCCTTCAGGACACAACAGAGAGCCCCGTGTCTTTCATCCCCTGCTCTTTCATCATCAATGTAGGTCTTGGATCTTGCGTTGCGTGAGATCTTTGGTGCACTTTGTCAAAGAAAAGGAGTAGGAACGGGGAACTGCAGAAACTCGGGCAGGCGTATGAGCTGAGCAAGCAGTGTCCTGTGCTCAGTTAGGACCTTTGTTTCCACTGCTTCCACCATGGGAACCTTGGTTAGAAAACTTCTCATTTCCTCATAAATTTGTCTGTAGTCTGCTCTTGCCCTTTTAACCTCAGAGCAACATGTGCAGTTGTTTAAAAAGCTCTGCTTTTGGTAAACTCATTGCCATTTCCTCATATTTTTTCTTTTTTATATCAGAGCCACTAAGTTCCATCTTCAACAGTATTTTCCCTTTCTTTGAAAATAGCAATCTATTCACTGCAGCAGTTAGTGAGCGCGACTATTTACTACGCTTTGGCATGCTGTATTTCAAACTGGAATAGCTGGCGGGTTTTGGAAGAAAGGGCGATTGTTGACATATGAATATGGACTTTATAATGTTTCCAGATATCACAGGTGGATCTAACAGGGGCTATTTAGCTCTGCTTTTGCAACTGCCTGCTATAAATCCTGTGAGGAGGCCGTGGACGTGCTGATGTACACCTTCACCATCACGGCTGCTTCTTACCCAAGAGGGTACCTCCTTGTGCTCTCCTTCGTTTGGCTGGAGCCCCTCCACAGCCAGCACAGCACGCTCTGGTCATGCTCTCCTCTCTCCCAGTACGAACTGCAGGCTGACCCCAAGCCCAGTAAGGCCACTGGTGAGACTTCTGCTGCCTGCGGTGGAGTTTTGCAAGCGCCTCATGCCATCAGATTTTATCCTGCTGATTTGCTCATTCTCTAAAATCATCAAAATATTCAGGCGCTGTATGGAACTTGCTCGCTAAAGAACAATTCTCAGGTACCACCTGCAGCAGCTGCTGGTAATAATTCTGTTTAACTGCCTGTGTGCAGCACAATCCATGGCTTTATTTCTGCTGCTGGCTGGGTGACTCTTACCATTTGTACACACACGGTTTCCTCAGTTAGTCTTCTGTGTAGAACTATCATCATGCCAATTTTGAGGGGAAACAAGCAGGGAATACCATATGCTTCAAATAATGTCTTTTCAATATTAGCCCCATTTTTAGGAAAAGATGTGGATGGTGAAACAGCTGGCTTTAGGGGTTTCGTTCCCTGCACCCACCCCTAGATGCACGCATCAAAGAAGAGTATTTCATTTTGGCTTCTGTGGAAAACACTGGCTGTTGCACACCTAAAGCAATAGTTTGTCACAGCTCAGTAGTCTTTTTATTTTTTCTTTCTCTTTCTCTTTTTCTTTCTTCCTCTTTTTTTCTTTTCTCTTTTCTCTTTTTTTCTTTTTTCTTTTCTCTTTTTTTTTTCTTTTTTTCCCAATATTAACAAAAGCTGCAAGTTGTGCTTTTGCTAGCCTTGCAAAAATCCCATACTCATCAACCAGGGCCATTGGTATGCACTGCAGCTTTGTCTGAAAAAATAAAAGGTCAAAGGCAGTTTGGGCTGAAGGAAGGATTTGACCTCGAATTACTACTTCATCTCCTCTTTCCCAGGAATACAGCCTCCCTCTTGTGGCTAAAGAAACGCTTGCAATTGTCACCCTCCAGGCCTCATGCAATGGCAAATTGAAGTTTAGGAGAGGTCACCCCTGGTACAATCAGCGGAGGGCAGCGGGATCGGATGCGCAGAGCCAGGCTTGTGCAGGGTCAGGTCAGTCCCAGCTCTTTCAGCAAAGCAACGCTGGTCGAGACCAGCAGTGGAGACCCGAGAATTGACCCGTCGATGACGTTTATGATGGCTTTGCACCTTGATGCCTGCTGGGGGAGAACAGGTAGTAACAGATGCAGCATGAGACTTGTTGATACAAAGGCAACTGGTTTAGTTTTCCTCTTCACCATCGTTGACTTGGGAGTCTGAGGTCAGATACGATCAGCACTTTGTCACCCGGGGAAGGAAGGGAAAAGACACAGCATCTAAAAGGTCATAATTACTGATCCCCAAAACACAAACAGTGTTGTGGGTTTTTTTTTCAATCAACGTTTTCCCTGCAGTGTTGTGTGAACATGCAACATAGATTTCCCTCTTAAATACAATTGGGCCAAGTAATGTTATTTCTATTTAGTGGCAAATTCCCATTATAACAAATGTTAAGTCTATAGTTCCATTAAATTTAGTAGAAGTTGGTGCACGTTCAGGAGAACTTTGTCTCCCGACTTCATGTTCACGAATTTATTTTGTCTTTCCCCTACTTTGCCGCCTGTGGAGATGGAGATGTGTTTTGTCAAAAAGAACATATGGAACATGATTTTGTGTGAGATACTACTGCACTTGCTGGATAATTTCTTCCAGAAAGAAGTCTGGGGTTTGTTGTTGTATGCTTACTTTTGCATTTTGCCTTCCTCCTTTGCTAGGCATTTTTAATTTCATTTCATTATATTTGTTCGCTGATGGTTAACACCTTTACATCAAGCACAGCACTACACAAATGCCATGATTTGTTTCAGTGTCACATAAACCTTAGCTTTATTTTATATAAGCGTGACATTATGCTCAGACTTATCTGAGATAAATGTTTTTGTGGGGAAAAAATGCCTTGCATAAGAGAAACTTTCACTGAATCACAGCCTTCAGAAGAGTATAGTGTTACTACCAAATGATAATGGCATTATAATGGATTGTTACACAATCTCTTGTGGTTCCAGAGCAAAAAAAAAAAATGGCTTTATTTGCACTATCTATCTCTGGAAAAAGTCATGGGTGCGAGGTGGACAAACTGAACGTGAGCCACCAGTGTGCCCTTGCAGCAAAGGTCAATGGTATCTTGGGCCGCACAAGGAGAAGTGTTGGCAGCAGGTGGAAGGAGGTGATTCTCCCTCTCTTCTCGGCACTGGTGAGACACATCTGGACTGCTGGCTCCAGTTCTGGGCTTCCCAGTAAAAAGGAGTCATGGGCATACTGGGAGCACATGTCATGAAGGGCTACAAAGGTGATTGAAGTATCTGACATACAGGGGGAGGCTGAGAGCTGAGACTGTCCAGCCTGGAGAAGAGATGGCTCAGGAGGCTCTTATCAGTGTGTATAAATACCTTACTGGGGGAGTAAAGAAGGGATTTTCTCAATGGTATCCAGTTGCAGGACAAGAGGCATTGGGCACTGAATAAAATAGAGGAAATTCCGTTTAACCACAAGAAAAAAATCATTTTTTTTTTAATATGAGGGTGATCAAAGAGTGGAAGGGGTTTCCTGGAGAGGTTGCCATTGCTTCGTCCTTGGAGATATTCAAAACCCGACTGCTCATGGCCCTGAGCAACCTGCTCTGAGTTGGGGGATGGACTAGATGATCTCCAGCTGTGTCTTCCTACTCTTCCCTTTCCTAGAAAATGCTTTGAGACTTGCAAGAGATCCATTGGGTAGCTAGGTAACCTAGCTGGATCACTAGGACAAATGGTGATGCAGAAACTTTTTGGCTGGAGTGGCAATGGTGTTGATACCTATGCCTACCTTTTGTTTGCCTTTTGATATTAAGATGGGCACTGTAACACTTGTACCACTCTAAGCACACATTGCTTATTAAAATGCCCATTTGTTGCAATGCTTTAGTGTATAGTCTTAGTGTTTCCTTCCATATTTCATGTGCCAACATGTTGACTTTAATACCTTTTCTGTACTAGCCCTTGATATAGGAAACCTGCATATTTCTCGTTTTCATTTCTTCTGCCCCTCAATATTTATGACAAGATTTTCTTTTATGATTGTTTTTCCCCAACTTGTGTATGAGTGACTTTGACCATTCTTGTAATTTCTTTATACCTAAAATATAATAATTATAAACATTTGTTTGAGTCTTACTCAGAGGTGTGCTTCCAACTGAAATATGCAGTACTGACTTTAAAAAGGAACTGGAATACAACATTTAGTAGGCACAAATAGTTATTAGCACTTTAGAATGTAAAGGCAGGGCCACTAGTTCTATAGTTAGTCCCTCAAATGAGTCCTCATGCTGCTTAAAGCAGGTTCCCGTAACTATTCTGGGCTATAAGATAGGGCTCCATTTGGGTTTTATTGCCATCCCTTTCTAGAGGCAGTTCATTAGAAAGAAAGAATTTTCTCTTTAGCAAGAGATAAAAGTTCATATGGCAGTGGGTAGCTATCTTGAGATAATTAATCACTGAGATATTTATTTCTGCTCTTCTGGGGTATGAACATCAATGCTAGACTGTGAATGGGCATCCAATTCTGTGCAAAACTCCTGCTCAGTTCTGTGCAGAAAACGTACCCTCCCAGGCTGTAACTCCACTGACAACAGCAACCCTGCTGTAACTCCACTGACAAGAAGTCCGAGAGTGTCTGCAGATTTAAGGGGGAGTTGTCAAAATGTGCATTGTCTTTCCTCCACGGCCAACCTCAATGTATTTCTGAGGTACAGAAATGCTGTTGAGATCTGAATTTATCCCTCGCTTTGGCAGCCATGTGTCAGCTTGTCTGTCTGTTTTCTATACTGCTTTTAAATCATATAAAAATTGTTCTGAAATGGCTATTTATTTTCATATACTCAAACTTCTTACATTTATCTAACAACCGTTAGATGTTTAGTGGTTCTTAGTGCAGGATTATGTAGGAATTCAAACAATTTTTCACGTTTGGGTTAGCCGATGTGTACTGCATCATGATTACGCTACCATCATATATTAAAGTCTCCTTGCAGTGAAACGTCTCCTTTGGTTTTAATCCCAGCCACCAGAGAGAATATCATTCTGTCCATACTAGCCTTCTACACATGAATCATAATTTGCTGATGAAATACTGATCAGCTTAGTTTTCTACTGCAATTTTATGCAGCTGTATAGTCATGCACAGTCAGTTAGCTGCCTGTTCTTTGCCTTCTCTCTTGCTTATTGACTTTCTAGAGTTGGCTCTACAGAACCATGGTTGGTGGCCCTCTAAATTATAGTACCACCCTAGGACTGAAATCTAAGAGTTTGTTGCTGCTGAAAGGGAGAACCCTGCTCCCTCCAACCTCTCCCTGCTTCAGTTCTTGTGTAACATCTGTAGAGAAGTCCGTGCTCAGAGGTGGCTCGCTGATGGTGCCTCTCAACTAAGGTATCATCTCTTGCTAAGGTATGGTTAAAGCTAGAGAACTGTTGAACAGCCCAGAGCACCATGGGGAAATATCGCTTTGCTTATCTATAGGGATAGGAGGAAAAGATCCTTTTTTCCCTCAAGGGTCTAAAGAAAATAACCCTCAAGTGTCCAAGGGTAAAAACAGATGCAGCCTATCTTCCCAGGAGACGACACCAAAATAAGGTATTAGCAAGGACCTCACTCCCAGTCGTACTAAATTCTCCAGTCTGTTCCCTTGTCCTGCTGCCACCTTCCACCCTTGAAGCAGAGACTTCTCCTGACTTGCTGTATTTATGCCACATCCCAGCAGTTTTAGTTCTACATGTACTGCAAATTCATGTTATGGGGAAAAAAAAATCTGCAGCTGCATTAAGCCAATTGAGCAATAACATGCTTTCATTTAGATCATTCTTCTAGAAGTGGTTTTCCAAGCTTAATATTAAAAAGAAAACAATATTAAAAATACACTTTCTAATCAAAGGGTAAGATGCCAGCTTAAATTTGGTCACTCTGTATCTGTTGAAGACGTGGCTCTCACTTGGAAGCTTACACTGTCCAGCAGCTATGACCCTCTGCCAAAACACAGTCCAGGTGAGACTGCTGCCCTTCTACAGGCTGTGTCCCACTTACAGGCCATCGCTGAAAACACCATCTGCTTAAACAGCTTGGTTTTTCACCCGGGAAAGCTGAAACCCAGCCAGCAAAAAAAAAAATAATATCTGCTTACATAGACGAACTCTTCACTGGTTTATAGCTGCCACCTCTTGGCTCAGCCCTTCCCGGCAGGGTGATAAGGCTTAGTGTTTTCCTGGAGCACTGATTTGCAGATCACACAAAATACTGCAGGAGCTATAAACCCAAGCCACAGATACAACTGCCCTCACAACCCTCTCACGCCTGCCAAAGGTGAAGGACCCGTGTGACAAGGAGCTATCGTCTGTTCCAGGTCACTCCTCCTACATGAATGTACACAGCCCTGAACTGCACCCAGGGGAAACCTCACCTTCTGCTTCTTTTCCCAGACCTCCAGACTCCACACCTCTGACGTGGGGAATTCAATTGCTCTGCCTACAGGCAGCCTGTGCAGAAGTCATCTTTCTCTGAGGCAGAGATCTCTGTCTCTATCAGTTGCTGTGATGCTTTCCTCACTGGCTTTTGAACTATTTAATTAACAGAGAGCAGTAGTTACAAAATCGAGCTGCCAAAAAACCCCAAGTATGTCATTCTCATATTGAAAAAAAGTCAGTTACCATAAATGTTATGGTGGCAGACATTTTGCAGTAATTAAACTAAGTGGATAGTGAGAGGCTAGTGCTCATTAAAGACGCTGAGATTGACAGCTCCTCCATGATTTTTTTTCCTTCATCCTTTCACTTGGTAATTTTTCCCCTCTCTATTATCCTAATGGTAAAAGCAGCAGATAGTAGTCTCCTCAAATCCTCAGCGATGACAGTATATTGGCTGACCTCTCTTAATTCACAGACCTCTGATTTTTAGCACAAAGATACCCGATGGGAGGTTTTAGGTGCTTGAATAATAGGACGAAGCTGCACGTACCCATTTTCTGACTCAGTGGTCTGGAGATGGGTCGGGCCATCACCTGGCATAAAGAACCATACGCCCTTGGGGCTGACCTCAGCTGCTGCTGCTCCTGAGAAGTCCCTTCTCCCACCTGATGGCAGTGTTCTCCTTGGGTTCCTCTCCTCTGGCGGGCTGCTCTCCTTTACTGCAGACACCTCCAACTACAGCTGCCCGGGCTGGGCTTGGCAACGGCTCCAAAAAAGATGCTCCAAACCAGTAGAGAGATACGTCGAGTCTGGAAGAAGGAAAGGGGCAGCAAAAGGAAACCCAGAAATATTTAGGGTGAAAAGGTAGCGAAAGGATTCGGGGTTGCAGAGAGCTTCCCCTCAGCACAGGCATAAAGGTTATTGTTCACTGCATAATTTTTTTCACGACTTAAAGGCACGGCTACTCGTCAGCTCACATGAAAAAACACAAATGGAATATGGACGTATAAATTGCACTGCTGTTTACAGTCACCAGAGTTTACCTAAAAGAGGCAGATGACCTGACACATGGGCAAAACACAGGTCTGTGGATGCAGGAACATCACCACACCACTTCGAGCCTTTGATATGCATTCTCCTGCTGAGACCCCGTCCTTCACAGGTGAAGAGGATGCCTTAGACACCCAGCAGAGTGTGAATTGGTCTTATGTCTCTAAGGAGCTTTGTTATAAACACAAATTTCTCACTGACTTTTTAAAATGCCATATTTCTGAGTGCGTTGGTGCATACCTGCATTACTGTGCTGGCTAACAGTGGTAGCAAATGAGAAGCATTTTTTATATAAATTGCAACTGCTGCTGAGGTTTGATCCTTTCAAAGGCCAGTTACATAGAGGGCTCTGGGGACTGTTTCCAGCTCTAATTTCAGAGCCCCACCACGGAGCCGCAATTAAAATCTCAGTGTGGCATTGTCATGTTTTAGAAAGAAAATTTGGGACCTTGGAAAAGCCACTATTGACTGCAGAGGAGACCACGCCTCTGCTTGGTAAAGTGATGTGAACAAGATGGGCAGAGTTGACTGAGTTCTCCAGGATGAAGCCTGTAAATCATTTTGCTTGCAAATTTGAAATGGGTGCCATACTTGGAGCACCTCTCTCAAATTTTGGAGTAAAAAACTAGAGGCAGCACAGCCCAAGGAAATGGTGCCCTTCTTAAAATGTTCTTAGCATCCAACGTCAGTCCAGTGCTGAACTGAAAGCAAGATATTGTTCATGGTGTAATCAGCAGGGAGGAAACTTGTCCTTGATATTACACCAATTAAATCCATTTCAACTGAGGATGAATTTGCTCTGTCATGTCCAGTTAAAGAAAAAAAAGAACACAAATAATTACAAAGTAAAGAAAAAGAAGATTTATATTAGTAGTGATTTCCCAGGTAGCTCAGTGCCATCCCATTCCTTTAAGCGAGAGGATACTCTTTCAAGGTTAGCCAGACCAGTGTACTGATACGCAAGAGAAGCTGTCCATTTTTCTAATATGCCCATTAAAGTTTGGCTGCTAGGACTGCTGCTAATGGAAATACTCTTGGCCCTGGCTTCCGTTTGATAGATTAATGTGATATTCATAAAAAAGGTAAATGGATAGAAATACTCAAATTCATTGGCAAGTGCAACTTCTACCCAAACGTAAGGACAAATGCAGGATATGCTTTGCAGCATCTATAATATTTGGATTTAATAAGGAAACGAAGTTTGAATGGTTGGTTGTATCCCAGCCCTTTTCGATGCTATACTGTATGCAATATATATAGTCTCTGTCTCCAGATGATCACAAGGCAAGCTCTGCAACCCTCGCTTTCCAGAGAAAGGGTGGCAGGTTCAGTTCCTGTGTTTACAGCATGTTTCACGGCATTCCTTCTAGTCTGTTAGTTACTATTTCACATTTAACAGCATTTCCCAAATTCTATTAATTAAAAAAAAAAAGGGGTTGAAAAAATTAAACGTAAAATTAGAGTATATTTATTTTACACGTCACTGAATTTGGATTAAGTATTTCAGATTCTGTAGTAGAATAAAAGGCCTTAAATATTTCAGCATAAACAAGGTTAGCCTCAAAGGAGGAAATCCATTGTGCATAAGGGTGATAATTGCAGATACGATGCAGAATTAATCCGCAACCCAAAAAAAAAACCCAGAAAAGGAGAGCACAGGAGACCCACAGCATTGTGATACTAAGCCTGTTCGCCATGGACTTTGACTTTTGATACTGTCCTTTGACAGTGGCTTTTGATGTTGTCTCCCTTCACATCCCCATGTGAGGAGATGGAGTCTCTTTCTCTGGAGATACTCAAAACCCACCTGGACACCATCCTGTCCAGCCTTCTCTAGGTGAACCTGCTTTAGCAGGGAGGTTGGTCTAGATGATCTCTGAAGGTCTTTCCCAACCCCTACCATTCTGTCATTCTGTGATTCAGTGACTTCTGTATCTGAATTAGATAAATTTAACTGGTAGATTGAGGATCTCTTTCTCTCCCTTCCTTCTGTAAATCAGCAAAGAAAACAAACATTTTGTGACTGAGAAGTTCCCAATAAGAAGTTTAGAGGCACCTTAGGAGGACAGTTTGTTTCTCATTTGGCAAGGCATATCTGCTTGTTTCAACCCGAAACTGTTCTTGCTGGAATTTTTAGCATACCAAGTGCCAGCGAACTTCTCATATTGTTCTCAGGAGGCCCAGAGCTACAGCAACTCTCTGCCACTACTTCAGCTCAGTGCGAGTTAAATGTTGCACATCAGACAAATATTTTCTTGTTGTGGTGGAAAAAAGGGAGAGATGAAACTTTATTAATAGTGCCTACCTCAGCAGTAAGGCTGGAAGAAGTGGCATATCTTCTTGGAGCTGAAGATTTCTCACTGCTTATTTTTTCATATATCAACCAAAACCAAAGTTCTATGTGACCGGTAACCTCTTTGAGATGTGAGGCAAAAACCTGTATTTCACAGAGAAATATTTCATATCAGAGAAATAGCTTTCCAATGGCAAATCAATGAATTATTTTTGTTCAATTGTAAAAATATCCACGTTGATAGGTGAGGAAAGCAAAAATGAAATATTGTTTAGCTTTTGCTATTTTTTTTTTTTTTTTTACAATGAAGGTCTGTATTGTGATTTCTAAAACAATCCTGAAATAGCCCAGTTTCTATAAAAGCCCATCTTCATGCCTTATGATTCTTCTGTGCGGTACAACTAAAAGTACCACATCATTGATTACCAGCTGTAGAAGAGCTTCCCCCATTTGAAGGCTACTTCTATGACATTAGACATATAGTTCTGCTCAGCTCCACCAGGATGGTGGATGTGGGTGAAGACTCTTCTCTCAGATAGAAGAGACATCCATGCACATCATCAAGTACTGAGCTTGGTGTCTTGAGATGCCAGAAGGCTGATGCTTTGAATTTGTGACTCAGCGAGCTGTCTCAGCAGGATTCTGAATCACCTGGATGGTTGTTACTTCATGCTTCTTGTGGCCATGACCTGAGTCCAGCAGCAGAAATGCTTTGTACTGTGTCTATCACTTACCTCTCTGCTTTGGGAATAAATCCAGAGGTTTTCTTCTGATTCCTTGAAAAATATTTTGTCTTCCAAGAGCAAGCTTAAACCCTTTGCAATATGAAAGGATAAATGAGCAGGTAACCAGTTGTCACTTGTGGCTGTTAACATTGCTATATATAACAGATTTCAGGAGTAGCTTAAAAAAAATAAAAATGAAAAAAAAGAAAAGAATCCCGCCAGGAGGACAAATCTTTTGACAAATTAAAAACTGTGAGCCATATAAACATCTTTGAGATGGATCGATGCTTAAAGCCAAGCCCTACAAATTCTCTTTATGATACCATTGACTGTGCAAAGCCAAAGGGACAAAAGCATAGAGGGCAGTCATATATTGCAATTATCAGTAATTTAAACTGCAAGAGAGAGAAAGAGATATGCTTTAGAACTGCTTATTCCTCAGATTATATTCAATCTGCTGAAGATACTCTGCATTTTGTAATGGATAATGTATTTTTGTGCCTGAGCATGGTCAGAACTCTTTTAAAATCTGATCTGTAGTGGTTGACCATAACAGGAGATCCTTTCACTGTCATAAATATTCATAAATACTAATTAGCTATGTTTTAATCTTTCGGCAGAGATAAGGATTGCCAAAAAATATGGGAAGCATTAAAACATGCGTTCATTAACAAGAATCCCTGTAACACTACCTCAGAAGATTATCGGCCTTTGATGGAGTTAGCGAGTCATCCTATACCCTGCAACAAGGTAACCCTACAGCGCACGGTGGGCTGCGTGGGGAGGATTGTGGTGGGACGACGTGTCTGTGCAGTGCTCCGAGTGATGGATGTTGTCTCTAGTGACTTGTGAGTGTCTGTAGGTCAACGAGGATGATGTTTTGCTCTTGCTCTTACTGCAAAAGCAGTTATCACCTTTGGGCCCCAGTGGCCCTGTGGCTGGATATCATCCCTGTGTAAAGTTTGCCTCAGACCTCAGTGCTGGAGTTGTGCTGGTGAAGTGACAGAGATCATAGTATTATTTTGGTTGGAAAAGACCGTTGGGATCATAGAGTCCAACCATCTACCCTACTCCACAAAGTTCTCCCCTACACCATATTCCCCAACACCACATCTAAACGACTCTTAAACACATCCAGAGATGGGGACTCAACCACCTCCCTGGGCAGCCTATTCCAATGCCCAAATACTCTTTTTGTGAAAAATTCTTTCCTAATGTCCAGTCTAAACCTACTCTGATGGAGCTTGAAGCCGTTCCCTCTTGTTCTGTCACTAATTACCTGTGAGAAGAGACCAGCACCAACCTCTCTACAGTGCCCTTGCAAGTAGTTGTAGAGAGTGATAGGCCTCCCCTCAGCCTCCTCTTCCTCAA
>JAOTQQ010000032.1:55441791-55486303 GCA_026546715.1 Gallinago undulata
TGTGTGATTTCCCCCCCCCCCAACTCTAACGTCAAGTACATCCAGTCCTTCATGAATACAAAAACATGTATGTTGCGCTTGTAAGAGTCAAAGAAATAGATGAACTTGTTATTTTTTCTGCCTGTATACCACATTACATTAATTTCTATGTTGATTACTGGATTTTGCTAATCATTAAGTTTTCATGTCTACACAGAGGATGAGTTCTCATCTACCTGACTTAGTGGTGAGTATTTCAATAATTCAGACTTAAAGAGAACTACCCAGAGCAGCCTTTCAACGTCCTCCCAAACAGAATGCAAAATCAAAAGGGTTTATAATCATAGAATCATCATTTGGGTTGGAAGGGACCTCCCAAGAATACCTCCTCCAGCTCCCCTGCAATGAGCAGAGGCATCTTCAACTAGATCATGTTGCTTATTCTGAAGGTCTTAAGATGGACTCATTGAGCCGGACCTTTTCTTGTTTCCCTGCACAGAGGTGGATTTCCCTCCATGTGAATGAAAGTCTTTGACATTTTTTTGTTTCTTTTGCATCCTGGTGACTTTGACTAATGGTAGTAAAGCAGAAAAAAAAATTAATTACAGCACCTGGCTAGTATTCTGCAGATGTGTGAAACATGGCTAGTTTTTGTTTAGCATGTTCTAAGAAAGTAAATCTTCCTGACTTGATATGTAGCAGAACCTATTTCAGCTCTACAGGAATCATGAAAGGCAATTATCTTTAAAACTGCCAAGGACATTTACAGACACATGACGGCTTCATCTGCTTTCCAGGGTTTTGATCTTGCCTGTTGCTTATATCACACCCTGAAGAGCTTTCAACTTCCTCAAAAGTTGTAGTTCCATAATCAGAAGCCATAAAAAAGAGGACATTGGTCAGTTCTCTTGAGTTTGCCTGGCCCCCCAACACCCCCAAGTCGCTAAACTCTTCCCATTGTCCAAACTCGTGTAACAAATAGGTTTCTATTGTTCCTGCAGCGATGCCCATTTTCTCTTTCTCCACTCATCTTGCTATTTGAACTTATAATGATAGAGCCTTTACCTTTCTCTTAAATTTCCTGACACATTTATTTCCAGGAAAAGTAACACTGTGCTATTTACCTGAGCAGACCAAAGCTAGCGACTATACGAATACCATTCTGAATTAATTCCAGAAATTGTCTGGATGAAAAGCTAAGAGGAACTCCTTGTGTCACACAACTATCTAACAAGACAACATTAGGAAGTCAATATCATATACTGCATGGACTAGCAATACTCTCAAACCATATATTTCAGGCAAATATAATGGAGAAAGGTACGCTCAAAACCAATCATCGTTTGATACTGCATCATCAAAGCAGAAGATGTATTGCCTAGTAGAAGTACTTCTCAATATGCTGGCAGCCACCATGAAGAGACTTGACCTGCATATACTTGGAAACTGAAGAACTTTCATATCCATCAGGTCAGACACCTTCCCTCTAGGTATCCACTGCTGAACTCATGCAGCAGTTGGGTCTTGTATTCACGAAGAAGCCTAAAAGAGCATGGAAAGAGAGAGCTGCTGATAGAGATTGATTGTGCCTTTGCTACTTTCTCCTTTGGTCCTGTTTTCAGTTGTTCAATTAATTTTATTTGCAAGCAGTTAATTATTTTACCACCTTTGACTTAACAGTCAGTAGTAAATTACAGTAGCTATTTCAAAGAATCTGATTAATCCTAATGATAGGCTATTAGCCAAATTTACTTGAGTTGTACTTATGTGAGCCCAGAGGAGCCCCATTAGTATTAGACATGTGTCCTTGGAAGCAGTGTTCTTCTGTAAATGGGTGGACCTCAGGAGGAAAACCAAGGGCCTCTCAAGAACTGCAAATACAAAGTTTTCAAATGCAAAGGAGAAGCCAAATTCAACATTCTTTTGGCAAGAGGTAGGAAGGGTGATATGAAGACTGGTGCTCCGTAAGGAGGTGAGCTAGTTTTCATCTCTAAGTAAATCTTGGCCTGCCTTCCAAAGATGGAAGCCAATACGCTAAAAGAAATGTTATCTGCGCTCTCGCCAGAACTGTCTACAGGAGCAAGTATGGGACAAATTCAGATGAACCACACAGGCATGTTCCAGTATCACCAGCTCTTAATAAAAGCTTAAATTCAGGCATTTAGGTGACTCAGTGCTGGTAGGTACAAAACCAACCAACCAACCAAAAAATTAGAAAAATAAATACTTACAGTTTTTAAGGGGAAGGGCTCAAAAAGCCAACAAGCACATGCCAGATCAGGAGTTTATAATGACTCACCAAACCTCATTAAATCTGCTCTAATACAATTCTAGTTTGGGGTTGGGTTTTTTGGGGGGTTTGTTGTTTTGTTTTTTTCACATGCCCCTGACTCATACTTCATCTGTTCCTCTTAGAGAGGAAGGAGACATAAATTTGTGTGATGTGCTTCTGGAGTGATCCTGGTTTATGTATGTCTTCTTCAGTTCTTTGATTGTCACAAAGGGCTATAAAGCAAGTCAGTACTTGAATATGCAGCTGAAGATAAGGGGTAGGCTCATAAGTCAAGGAAAAAAAAAATTACATGTGACAGCAGTGGCATCCAGCTAAGCATTGCCAGCTTTTGAAGAGGAAACTCTATTGGAACTTTGCTCGAAAACGTACTCCAGCTGGTTGAGGAAAAACTATATACTCATGTTCTGAGAAGACTTTTTAATACCATGACAGGTCTTTGTTTTACTTTTGGTAGTAAAATTATTGTATGTTAAAATAGGTCTCGTCTCTTTCTTATTTTTTTGCATAATGTAGCAACATACACTATTCTTCAAAGCCTTTTAATTATGGGGATAGAACTTTTTTTAATATATTTTTGTGACCCTCCCCTATACTCTGAATAAAATACTTTGAAATCAAAGCAGACATAAATTAACAGTCTCTGCTTTATGTGAATTATATTTTTATTTGTCACTAAGCATCACACCTACAGAAACTCATGTAATCATTTCTTTTTGCATGTACATTTTCTCTCCTTTTAGTTTGAGAAAACAGGTCAACTTTACAAACCCAATTTCTATTAATCCTGTTCCCATTTCACTGCCTGGAAGCTCTCCCTCCATTTTACCAAGTTGAAGCACTCAAAGGTCATGGTTTACCCTTAGGAGATTAGATTAACACGCAATTTTTAAGATAGTAATAAAGAGGGGATTCTTTGTATTTTGCATTTGGCTTTTGAACTGCTGATGAGGACTTGTCTATGTTTTTAACCCTTATTCAAAAGAGGAGGGCTGAGGTATGCACAATTTCAGAGGATTCTGTGGACTGTAGGATAAAAGAAACATCAAGCACAAGGACATTCAAGATAAAAACACTGACTCCGATTCTATCTGTTAATAATAAATCTGCCTCTCTGAAAACAGCAGTTTTCCTACTTTTGTTTTTACTCCCTCACTTTTAGTTTTTCTTTTGCCTTCACTCCAAATTACAGTTGGAAATTGCCGTAACAACTTATCCTCCTTCAGACTTGGGGGCCTTCAGTCAATATTCTCTCATACCCCCCGCCTAGGTAAAACCAGCCCCACTGAAATATTGGTGATCAGAGCACACAGTGGTTTAAGACAGTGAAGAAAGACACATCTGATGGATGGATGTTCTGAGAAGAGTCTGGGCAGCAGAGTGTGATTACCCGGCTGGACACTGGCCAAGACATCATCACCTAACACCTTCAGTCTTACACCAATAGTGACCTGGGAGCTCTAAGGACTCTGTACAGCCAGCAGCCTGATCATTAGCCCAAGTGGAGCGTCGTTACCCCAAACACCCCGTCCTCAGCAGCACAGACAATCCCTAATGCTTTGTGTGAGGGTTTTTTCAGAGACAAGATTTCATCTGAAATCACACACACTTGCAAGCGTCCCAAACGTCCCAACTTTTTCTGTGTCCTCAAACTGACCTCTTTAGCCCACTTCTGTGTCATTTGCACACGTGAGTGAGGAATACAGAGTCTCTGAGATGATCAACACTTAACTGGAGTCCTCCCTATAGGACACTAAGGACTATAGGCTGCCACACATATAGAGCAAAGACAGTGTTTATGGCCGTAGGCATGAGACAGGACACAAAATTCCTTGGAGGCTTGCACTGCAGGGAAAAACTGCAGCCATACTTTGGAAAGCCCTTTGGAACAAGGAGTAGGAAGAGAGCTGCCGTGGCACGTACAGCTGTAGGGATTCAGCTGCTGTGGAGTAGCCCAAAAGCATTCCAAGATTTTCCAGGGAATCACACCACCTCTACAGTGACTCTGGAAACTATGTTACCTTCAGGCTACAGATGAAAAGGAAACTCATATTATTTAAACAATATTCTATTATCTAAGCACACTCATTACATATAATTAGGGCACATATTATGGATGTATAGAATACATTCCTGCTACATATAATATTGTAATTCCTGAATTTTAAGATTCATCTAAACATCAAGCTTTCTGGCTGGCTGGAACAACTCTCCTCTTCCTTGGCATATACAAAGCACCAGAGAGTGCTTCTATGCACACACTTGCAGACAGTTTTGAACATGTTGTAGGCTCTCATTATATAAAAAAGTCCCTTTGATGTGTCTGATTCCTGCCTGGAAATCAGCGTGAGACTCCTATGGTCCACTGGAAGTCTCAGGTTAATTAAGTCTACCATTTCTACATGGGGCCTGGTGTGACCAGTGACTGGGTCCACCAGGTAGCAACAATTTGATGAGAAGTCTTCACAGCTCTTCTGCCTACTCACTATAATTTCTTTGTCTTAAAACAGCTATTTCTAGTGGGATCGGTAAGCAACTTTGGAAGAAGTTCTAGCAGCTGAATAAAACACATATTTTACATGGATAGGAACATGTTTCCAGAGAAACCTGTTAGGTGAATCCTCATTAAAGAGAGAACCTGGGCCTCAATGTGTGTGCTTACAAGTACCTTTTGTGCTTGTAATAGCTTTACAAACAGGTAAAAAGCTCTGTGACATGGCCAGTCCTCTCTATGTGTGACCTGTATTGTCTCACTGCAGCACTGGCAATGGAAGGAGCAAGCGAGGCACTTGGTTATCCTTTTGCAACCTCAAGGTGTTCAGTATCTGATAACTCTAACCCTACTAAGATCCTTGCACTCTGCCTTGTCCTCTCTGGCCCTTTGAAGAGAGGTGATGACTGCAGCCAGGGTTCAAAGTTTCCCTGCTCTTTCAAGGGAGGGAGCGGAAAGAAGCTCAGTATTGTTGGAATACAGGAATGTCTACAGTGGTCTTGAGCTCCACGGGATTTGTCACACCGTTTACGGTGCTAACAGCCAGGGATGGGATGATACCACCACCTTAATTGACAAGATTGCAAGGACCCTCTGCAAGCTGGAACCTGTTGAATTTCCCATCCTTGAAGCTGGATTTTTCCATTTGATCAATTCCCAGTGTGGTATCACCCTTGGAAATAGCCTGGAGGAGCAAACAATATAATATCTTGAAGAGGAATGAGAACCAGGCAAAGACATGGGTGAGGTGCAGCAGCTACCAACAAGTATTGAGCTGCCTTGCTCAGGGCAGCACCAGAAAAAAAAAAATCAAGGTAAAGGTGGAAAAGGGAGTGGAATTCATTATCTGGGTTCAGCTATGTCTACATGGATTGAGCACGGCAGTGTGAAATGTGTCTTGTCTGAACACTCAGCCTCCACTACGGTTGGTCAAACTCAGGTGAGGTGATATCAGGTGGTAGGTCCTCATTGGCCCCCTCGGGGGAAGAGGAGGGTAGGGCTCTCTTGGAAGCAGGGAGCTTGAGTCACTCAGCTCGGTTCTCCTACAAGCAGTCATGCAACACGTGAGATTAGATATGTAATCTGTACTGTTGCCAAAATGGTAAACGAATAAAGGAGGTTGCAAAAGGAGCGGAAACTCATTTAGATGAAATTGTGTGTGAAAGCGGGTAGAAAATACACTGCAGAAAAGAATAAAAACTTTCAAGGTAAAGGAGCTGAAATTTTACAGATTCTTAAGTAGTACTGCATTGCCAGAACTATTTCCTGGGCATTAACAATGTCTCCCTGTTTCCCAGTAAATACAAAGATACATCTACAATTTGCTAGATAAGACTGTCATTAAAAAAGAAAAAGAAAAAAACCAAACCCAAACAAACAACTCTTAGCTTCCAAATTTTTCTCTCCCTCTTTTTAAAAAAATCCATTTTATGACTCTCCAAATTTTGGTGAGAGTCTGAGAATTCATGGGAGAATGTGGGAGTTGGGTCTTCCTAAAAAGATCATCCATAGTCTAAGGCAGTTACCAAATGTGTAAGTATTCCATATTGCAAGAGCAGGGAAACTCCCTGAAAATTCTTTATCTCTGAAGCTAGAACAAGTTTCCTATCTTCAAGAGCCTTATCCTTCTTTCAAAGTAACTATTCAAATTATAATACCCAGGGTTGTCTGGAGAAACAAACTATGTTGCCTAGTAAGTAAGCTACTTTTTCCCAAAGGTATTCCTAATAATTTCAAAGTACCTAGAAGTTAGCTGGATATTTTAAAGAATAAATACATTAGTTCTTGTGCAGAATGATCTAGTCATGAGGCATGACAAGGGGACCACTAGAACTCTGAAGCGTCTGATTTTCTCCCCATTTCTCTCAACGTCACCTAGTCTTCCTATATCCCATTTCCCCAGGTGAATAATGGGGCTGATTTTTCTTTAACTCAGGTTGACACTAAGAAAGCAGAGATGCTTGTTTACAGCATGGTAGGACAGAGGACATGGGCTGCACAGGCATAATTTAAATCCATTCATTGTTTTCCCTCGCTGTGTTCCTGCCTGCCCTGCTATAGAAGGTGCTGGAAGAGTCACCACCACTACCATTATTCCAAGTTATTCAAACATGAAGTTCTGGCACAACGACAACTGGTGCACCTGGGGAAGAGAGGCACGGAATCAAGCTCAGCTGTGAACTTTTTCATAATGACCACAGATCCTAAGATGAAGAATGCTAGGAAATGTTTTATTTATCTGAACCAGCCTGACTCCAGAAGCACCAAAGTTATACTGACCTAACTGGTGCTTTAAAGGCCCAGAAGAAAGCAACTTGTATGTAACTGTTGTCAAGTGACAGCTTTGTAGATGTAGGACTGAAACACAAGGCTTGGTGAGTGCAACGAGAACTCAGATGCACTTAGCTATAGACTTGTGGTCTGCACAGCCATGGAAAAGGCTGTTCGTGATGTTAGACTCCAGATATATGTGCCTCAGACCCTGCTATTCTGAAACGTGCCCTTCTGAAGAGCAGCCAAAAACTACATACCCGTGGAAGTTAAAAATCCATCCTTTGGCTGAGACGGTTTTGAGATCTGCACTCTCTCACATCAGCCCACCTTCCAAGGAAAAAGGCTGCCCAGAGATCTCCCGTTTCTCCTGATACTCTGTGCTGTCCTTGCAGGATGCTGGCACAACTTCACCCATCGCAGAGGAAACGCACCCAGGAACTGTTGAGATGGAGCATGTTTTCCTCCTGTAAAGGGCCACACGTGAAGATAAAAGTCAGTCCTGAAAGAAAACAAGGTGATGGGACAGCAGAATGATGCCTCCCTAGAGGGGAGCATGCAGCTCCGTACGGTAGGTCCGGGTGCTGACAGTCCTGCAGGCAGAGATGTAACTCACAGCTCCGGAATCCCAGGCTGGAATTTGCTCTGGGATACGTCCCTGGCTCGGTGTGTGTGCTTGGCTGGCCAGCAGCCACCAGGCAAGCGGTGCCTCCTGGCAACTCGGAGCCGGGTGGACCGTGCTGCGGGCACCAAAAAGTACTCAGGGCAGTAGTCACGGGGGCAACAGTGGCCCTGGGCAGTTAGGATTGGACATTTTCCAAAACATCTGGAGCAACTGAGCCTCTGAAAGCCAGCCCTGCCAGTGCCCTGTTTGTGATCTGGGACTATTAGGCAGGTGTCCCTGGGCCGGATTAGCGATTCATAATTACTCACTGCGGCGTCTGATCGCCTGAGCCAAACGTGCTCTCCTAATCCTTCCTCTGACTTTCTTATCTCAACGATCTCCCAACGCGAAGTGGTTGGTGTAGGCCAGCACATGGTGTCTAGCAGCTGGAACTCACCTGTGCATTTAACACTTACCTACCTACCTTAATAATGAGGAACTGGTAGCTGGTTTTCCACCCTGCTCGGCACCAGAATGGCTGTGTCTTCCAGGCCCCACCAGAGTTAGCACTGATGCTCTTTTTTACTAGAATTTTGCTTTGCTGCGGGCATCAGCCCACCAGAATTTACCCTGCACAGCCTGGTAATACCCAGTGGGACATGCAGGGGCTGGAACTTCTGTAAGAAGAACCTGCTTCTTTTTTGCCTCTCGGACTTGGCAAAATACCGCTGAATCCTTCTCAAAAACAGTTTGCCTGAGGAACAGCAGCAGTGGGATGAATCCCACATTTAAGGTATTAGTCAAATAGACATCACAATATTGTAAGTAGCAAAAAAATGTAAATAAATACCATATGAGAGCCTTCAGAATACTGTCCTCTTTAAAATGCTGCAGCTAATGCTTGAGCTGATACCTTGCCTTCTTCCCGACTGCCAAAAATCATTTCAACCCTGTGTAAGAAGGCTTGATCCCCACTAACAAGGAAAAAAAAAAAAAGAGAGCTGTGCATTTAGTAGCATTTTCGTCTTTTATTGAGGACTTCCATCTAAAGCATTTTTTGCTAAGTTAATTCTTCATTGCAAAGAAAATACTAACTGATATTAAATAACCACATGGGCCTCTATTGCTGTAGCAACAAGAAAGAGTAGCATTAAAATGCCCTCCCCATATGGGCTCATTTAAATATAAAGTGAATATATGTGACAATGAATGAAAAGAAGGAAGTGGCAGGAGGTGAGTTACTCATAGTTACCCTTCTTAAAAATATTCTCACAAATATTCTAGCAAGGAGATAATTACAGAAGGAAACCAGCTATATTTTCTCAAGAAACAGAAATGCTAGTTTAATTTGCTAGAAATGCTCAGGGAAATTGTATTTAACGAAAGTTCAAGTTTCTGTAAGAGGACCAACCTTCCAAGCCCACAGCCACTGGAAACGTGTAATTGCTTATCATGTTTCTTCCAGATGGAGTTTCAAAAATCAACAAAGGTCGTCATTATTTAGCTTTACGTTTTCTAAAATCTCAGTTCTTGTAGAGTTTGGATTTCCCTGTTTTTAAAAATACAGATGAAGTTTAATGAATAGTAAAGTATTTATTAGTGTTGTCCCTACATAAAGATAACAGAAAATGGAACCTCAAAAGAACATACAGGCAGCGTTGAGCTGCTTCAGCTACTTGAGTAAGGATCCCAGTCCTGGGCCCATGTACAAACCTGTATAAGTCATTTTATCTCTGTGTCTCTGTTTACCTGAAAACCAGAAAATCAGTATGATGTGCTTCATACTATATGAGGAATGACAGTATTGAAATTTGCAAAGTTTTCTGACATCTTTTGATGAGATTGGAAAGCTGAAGCTTTGCAAAACTACAGAAAAATCTGGAAATCTTGTTGCCCTTCACTATCATGATGATGAAAAACTAATAATAATGTAGTTCCCTTTCAAAATCTTGTTTGTACTGGCTGAAAAAGATAAAGTCTGCAAAGCTGCAGAAGTATTTTAAAAACTGCTTTATAAGTAACACTTTGCCTAGATCCTGTGAAAGAGAAAACTTTGAAGCACTTATGGAAAAATCTAGTTAAACACAGAAAGAGAAAATATATTTTTAAGTTTATTTTTGTTAATAATTTTCAGGTCAAAAGTATTGTACATAACCAAGAAGTGCATAGCACTGAATTCATTGCTTTGGCTAGCACAGCTCAAAGAGGGGCAAGGAGACTGCTTGTATGCTTCTGTGCAGAGTACGTAACATCCATAGGTGACACCTGTGCAGCAATGTACTTGCAAATTAAATCTATAATGTCTTCAACTATGTCAAGTGTAGTCTGTTGTGCATATACAAAAATCAGAAAAATATATTCCTTTTTTTCTTATATACACTATACAACATGAGAATAAAATCTGGAATAGTTTGCAGTGTGAACTTAAATGAGATCAGACTCTCGAGATGAGATACAGAGTTCCAGGAACACTTCCTCCTCAGCACTTTTTGTCTTGGACCATTGTGATGAAAAAGTTGCAGAATGAAAGCAAGCTTTCTGGGCAGTACTCCTCAGCCACCTTTTTCTGATCAATATAATCTATGTCTTCAACACAGTCTTGAGGATGGTGTTCTTGCTTTTTTTCAGTCGCAGCGGTGGCTGCTGGAGTCGGAACGACTTCTTTTGCGTGATGAACCGTGTTCCCTCTTGTGGGATCTACTGACGTTAGTAGGCTTGAGCGGGTCAACTTGAAATGAGCGCTTCGCGGGCCTTTCCTACATACTTTAGATTTTAGGACACTTTTGGGGTCTTGACAGATCTGCTTCTGCTTCTTCAGAGATCGGGAGACTTGTTTCCAGTAGGATCTCTGGTTTGCTGCATACTGTGGGCAGGTGGAAGGGTCTCCCGAGAACTCGCACCAGAACTCGCTGTCTCCGTGCTTGCACCCTACGTGCACAGTGGCAGCATTCGTGTTGGTCACTGACCAGGTGCACTCAGCATTCTCTTTGGTTTTAAACTTGCCTTTAGGAGGTGCTTTTCCTCCTTTTGACTTCCGCTCTTTTTCATGCTCTCGGTTAGATTCAGTTTGTTTTTTTCCACCCTCTTCTATGTCGTGTCTTCCCTTTTTTCTTTCCTTCTGTCTTTCACAGCTGGCTAGAAGCACCTGGGAGACCAGAATCAACACACACAGGAGTCCAGCGCTTTTGATCTTCATGGTCTCTGCTTTGCTTATTATCTGCATTCAAAAGAAACAAAACACAAAAAAAAATATAAAAACATTTTCACTTAATGCTGGGCTCCATTTGACGGTTGCAGTATTTCAGACATGGTATTGCACTGCTCTTTGATACCTATTAAAATCTTGTTATCAGCAAACTCCTCTGCCCTTTGTGTGAATAATACCTGATCTCTAGAATAATTGCATATTATCCTTGAGAACTGCAGATGGCTATGGATAAGACCTTCTGATCCAATATCTTAATTAGCTATGCAATGTGGAACAGAAGAGAGTCACTCCCAGGTCGTGCTACTGCCCAGTGACTGAGGTACCTAAATTGAAATCTCTTCTGTAGTCAAAGAAGGAATTTGAACCTGGGATTTCTCAATCTCAGATGGATATCTTAAGTTATAACTTAAAGTCCTTGTTGTTCCCATGATCTCCCATTTTGTAAATGGCACATAAATGATTTTGACTCCAGCCTCTGGCTATTCTTCAAAAATATGCCAGACAGAAAGGAAACCATTTTCTTCAAGTTGAGCAAAATTATTTCTTAGGCATTGGGAAAATTTTTTTAATTCACTGGTTATGCCTGTATTCCAGTTTTCCGTTGAAAAAACTGCAAGTAGTCTTTCCAGACATCAAAAAGTAATTGTTACAGAATCATAGAACTGCTTAGGTTGGATTGATGCATTCTTTGCTGCCTTGACTCCTAAACAAACAGAACTACCATTTTGCTTTTGAGGATACCTGCAGTGTGCTGGGCTGTGTCTAAAGCTACCAACTTCAAGGAATAAATATGCAACTTCAGTTTTGAAATGTAGCTAGTTGGCAAATAATTATCTAGCTGATCCCTGTGTCAGTGCAGAGCACATTTATTTCTGTAGGGGTTTCTCTTTATGAAGCAGCTTTCAGGATCAGAGCATACCATAACAGTAGATGATTTAAATCTGACATTTAGTTGATTAAATTCCTAAATGTACTTTTCAGATGTTTCCACCATAGCCATCTCTGTAGCCAAGTTTCCTTGTTAGAGAGCAGAAACTCATGTGTAGGCACGCTAATAAGGAACCTCTTTCAACATTTAACACTCTGCAAATATCTTTAGTTACACGAATTTAGAATCCAGAATACATCAGTAGCAGCAGATGTGAGCAGGTCCTACTTTTGCACAGTTCTTACTTAGAATCATAGAATTGTCCAGGTTGGAAGGGACCTTTAAGATCATCTAGTCCAACCAGCAACCTAATAACTCTGATAAAAAACCATCACTAAACCATGTCTCTAAGCACTATGTCAGCCCGTCTTTTAAATACCTCCAGGGATGGTCCCTCAACCACTTCCCTGGGCAGCCCGTTCCAAGGCTTAATAACCCTTTCGGTGTAAAAATTTTTCCTGATATCCAATCTGAAGCTCCCCTGGTGCAACTTGAGGCCATTTCCTCTTGTCCTATCACCTGTGACTTGGGAGAAGAGTCCGACCCCCCCTCTCTACAGCCTCCTTTCAGAGGGTTGTAGAGAGCAATAAGGTCTCCCCTCAGCCTCCTTTTCTCCAGGCTGAACAACCCCAGCTCCCTCAGCCTCTCCTCATAAGACTTGGCTTGCTTCATGCCTTTTACTATACACAGAGATTTTTTTCACTCCGTAAAACCCTCTTTAGAGAAAAATCACGTAGTATTTACCGTTCTGCTGCAAACACAGCAACTGATGACATTGAAGTGAATAGTGCTGTGGCAGTAAGCTTCTGTCGCAAGTGGAACAGGGCAAAAGTAAGATAACTACAAGACATACCTTGCAGAGACACCCAAAGGCAGCTCCTCTCCTGATGCAACTCGTCTCTTTCAAAAGCGCGAGATCTTGCTGTAAAAGCAGGGTGGTATTTATAAAGGCAGAGACACACCTTCAGGTCTCTCCAGCAAGGCTTGTTACAACACAATAGGGTACTTCAGTGCCATGTTCCTTCCCCTCCGACACACCTCCTTGGAAAAACGCCAGTTCTCATTCTTAGCACACACCAAAGAAAAAAACCAACACCAAACCCACAAAAAAAACCCACCCCAAAAAACCAAACCAACCACCCAGCTCTGGTGGGGTGACAAGGTGTGTTTGTGTAAATTAGATGTTACTGTAGCCAAGTCCTTCCCTCGCCACGAACAATGATAAGAACTTTATTAGATCATGAGCTTCTCTAAAAGAGCTTTTCCCAGCCATTGAGGGAAGTATCCTGCAACGCCCTTAACAAGTTGTACTACTATTCTTTGGGAAATGGAAACCATTCCACAAAGTATTTCAAAGCTGCCTTCAGAATGTTTCATCACCTCCTGCCACAAAAACATATTGGAGAACACATAAAAATCAAAATAAATAATTATTCTGCATTAAGGACAGCATTCATCATGGTAAGATGGTCATAAGCACAAAGTTTAGAAAAAAATACAAGCTCCCTCAGAATTAGTGGACTGTATGGGGTCTAAGAGCAGGAATCAATCACCCAGCACTGATCCATGCTCCTCCATCTCTACCAGCTTTTGTGTGTGTAAAGAATTCGGTTACATCACGAGATTTCATTATGGGACCAAGTCTAATGCACATTAACCTGAAAAAAGATGATGACAGTGGAAGAACAATCATTAGACAAACAAAAATGCATTCAGATTTGGAAATAGGTGATCCTTAAAGAATGGATAGAGTACCTACAACTTCTACAAACAGGGAAGAGAGGACAGTTACAAAGAAATATTAAAGGAACCGTGGACAACAGGACCAAGCACAAGGTTTATTGTAATGAACTGCACATTCCTGTCCCAGCTCTGCTGCAGATTTTCTCAGACATATTCACTAGGAGGTGCCAGATGCTCTTTAGCTGGAAAGGGAATATAATACTTATTCTTGTAGATGATGTTGCAATGGTGGGGTTTTTTTTGTGTGTGTTTACAAAATACCATTTACTGGTGAAACTAATCACAATGTACTGAAAATATTTAAGCCCTCCACCATGCAACACTTCCAAAATTGCCTATTTTGACAGCTTTGCCCAGCAAATTAGGTTTCAATGTCAGACTCAGTTCAGCTGCCCCGTTGTTGACAGGACATACCAGCAGAGTCTTCCTACTTGATAAATAATGGGGGAGACAGGGAAATGGGGGAAACATGCAAGAGAAGATTTGCCTTTCTGCTGCTTTGGTGTTCCCTGCCTGGCAAATTGGGCACATGTTGGCTCTTCCCATCTTTAGCATATAGAAACTTCTGGAGGGGGTTCTGCAGCGAAGTGCATGTTGATACAGGCAATTACATTGAGATGCTCCATCTTGACGCAGATGGACTTCTTGCCTAACCTGCTTAGATGATTTTGAAATCCCAGTAAACCAAGATTTACTTATTTAGGTGCATAGAATATAGTCTCAGTCTCTGTAGGCTGGTCTGGATACCCTGCAGTTTTATTGCTATACCACCAGAATATTGTTTTGTTTTAGTTAGACACAAACTCATATTTTATGGATGCCTTTTACCTACCTGGGCATATAGTGAATATTCATACTGTACCCCAACAATCCCGCTGGGAGCTGCCTCCTCACTACCTCCAGGTGATCAGAACATTTGTTTTCTTCAACTTTCATCTTGAAAAGAAAGTACACAAAATTAACACAGGACCTTAATTTCTTAGGTGCTTAATTAGCACCTAATTTTCAGTAAAAAATTTGCTGCAAAAACTTGTTTGTTTATAATCAGATTTCCAAGAAATTTGTGGTTTTTTTCTTTTTCTTTCTGTAACATATATTTTAAAATATACCTTAGTTTTGCCCTTTGCTGAGCTGAAAGGCAGTTTCCTTGTAAACTGCAGGCACCGTTTTGTCACAGAACAGAGACTGCAGACTAGTCCTCGAAAGACAATTTGATCCATGCAACATATGGCAAATCTAAACAGCTAATTTGGCAGGATGAGATTTACGGGGATAACTGTTTAGTTATTAAAATGGAAAGGCACAGAAAACATTTGGCAACAGTAGCCAATAAAAGTAATCATTGAGAATAAAACACACGGACACCCAAATCCCAATGTGAGTTTTGTATAGAAAATCTTAGTCCAGATGTATTCCTGCCACCTTTTGACTGCAAATTGGGCCAGATAATTAGCATTTTAAAGTTTTCATTAGGAGTGTTATAATTAACTCTATCTGGTGTCTCTTTGCTCTTCAAACAAAGAAAGAGAGATTTTATCCTTATTCCTAATTATGATTCATTGATGTGGAAGAAGTGCCATATTTTTAAGTTAGTCCTTATTGCTGCTTATATATTAACCACAAATATATGTATTATTATCGTTTGAATTATTATCTGCATTGGTGCATTATTTGGAAACTACAATTTGCTTGTGGCGTCATCTGTGTGTCACCTAGAGTTCCTTTAAAAATGGCTAAATAGCTGATGTTAAGCTGCAGTTAGTTTCAGGGACTGGGGAGTGGGGGGCATGGGGGGTGACTGTGGGGTTTTTTTGTTTGTTTTCAATGTGACTAGCATTCCAGGTGTTCCCTGCAAGTAAATGTATACCGCCAGAGTATGTAAATCAGACATTTTTAGTGCATAGGTACACACATTATTAATTAAAACAGACTAGCCTGTTCATGTGCTGTTTACAAATGAAATATAATCATGTACATTCTGTAGGTGTACACCATTTTGCTGAAAATACCTGCTGGAAGACCAAATATGTTAACAAATGTGGGAGTCGTGCCCCTACCTCCAAGTGCTTTTTATTGTGGTGGTTCTCTGGCACCTCGCTTCCACCCCTACGTAAACAAGCTTCAGGCAAGGAACTGCTAACTTTATTTCCTTTTTTAATTTTGTGAATCGAGCACCTACAAAAGTCAGAAGATACTGACAGCCCTAAATGCTGAAGCCCTCTTACATAGCAACAAAATAGTTGTCACAGTGGCACTGATGCCAGCTTTTATGCTTTTCTGCATCTCACCACCTGTGCCCAACATTTAAGAATATTCCATAGCCTACTGCCGTTTCTCTGGTAGTTAATTTAAAACGTGGTGATGGTTTCAGTGCACTGAGATCTGTTTACTCGCTATTCTATGTGGAGGCATAATCATTGGAAAGAAGGTTGAAGGAAACTCATCAGTTAACAATAATTTTCAGTTACTTCTGGCCTGGAGTTAAATTTATATTTGTTAAATAAGTTTGAAAAAAACAGGCACCAGATTATCTCCTCATTGAATCTTTGACTGCATCCAATTATTTCACAAACTAGCCAAAACCAACAAGTGAATTTGGCAGAACACCATCCAGGTAAAAACTGGTATCATGAAACCCAATGAGTCACTAGCTAATTCAAACAAGTGGTAACTTTAAGTTAATAAGAGCAACAGAAAGTGAATGACTGCTCTATATTAATTATAAGCTAATAAAAAGAAGAGCACCTTACAAGACTAAACGGTAAAGTTATTTTATAGCAAATTCCAGTTCATGTTGAGGTTCCCAAATGCAGATGCTCAGGCATTTCCATTAAGAACTAAACTCCTGAAGCACTTGTAAATTAAGTGAACTCAGTTCCTTCATACAGCGGTTATCTGTGAGTGAAACTAACAGCTTTAATCACTTCATCCGTCATTTTTAGCCTTTGTATTACTGATTACCTTCCTCTCCGTGAATTCAGTAGTTCTTACTTGCAGCGTTATTCTTCATTTTCTTGCTTTTCAACATTTTGATTAAAGTAGCCTGGATTTCATTACTGCCAAGGTGTGGTTTCTCTTCATGGGAGCTCTGACCCTCTTGGCTCATACCTGGCAGTCAGCAGTTGTTCACCCACTGCCTCGCTGTTTACTGAACACTCTCTCACATGCGGTCAGAAAAGGGATGGTTTTGTTTCCAAGACCTGCAGAGCATCACTTTTATCTTCGTAGGCAAGGACAGTCACGTTTTCAGAAAAAGATAAGTGGTTTTAATTAACCTGAGGAGATCCAAGCCAGTGATGGAGCATGACCGTTAGGAATGTGTTTCTGAAATTATGAGGAAATCCCTCGTTTCATGAGACAATAGAGAGGAAAATTCTGTGGACCACATGGATGCAGGAGACAGAAAAATGTGATGCCAAATGGGGTTGACAGAGTGTTTTGCCTTGGCAGGAGGAGGCTTTCCAAATTCAAACAAGGATAGGAAAATTTTAGATGCCACTTCTCCCTTAATTTTATTGCGAAGGTATCTTGAACCAACCTTAAAGTCTACCTTGATTTTGAAACAATTTAAAGACAAAGAAGCATAGATAATTACCATTGCTAACTAGACATGATTACCCACTTCTCTACAGGATGTTAAATGCTGATACCATGATAAAGATGATTGATACTATACAAGAGTTCATGGAAAACATATCTCAATCTGAGCGGATCCTAAAATCTTGGTCCCTGCTTATTTGCATCCAATAATGCTACATGGTCACCAAAGACGAGATGGGATTAGACAGATACAAAAAAAATCTAGTTTTTCTTCTTTAGAATTCAGCTTACACAAAATACAAAGACTATATTGTATAAATAGAAAAGAAACTTGGAATAAAATGAATGTAAAATAGAGGGATACTATACTGAAATGTCTGCTTCATACTAATTTTTCCAGTATCAGGAAGAATTCAACCTCAAAATCTGAATTTTACATATTTTCATTTAATTTTGCCTCCATTGGAAGTTACCACTTCTCTGTCCCAAATCACAGCTAAAGACTCTCTCAGCACAATCTTTTCATCGTCCCATGATTTTATTTGAGCAGGCTGACTGCTTGATTTGTTAGCAGATTTGTTACATTTATTGATTTCACTATATTCAGGGCATGCTCGAGTTGTTTTGGCAGCCAGGAGGGAACAACGATTGACTAATTGCCATCTGAACTCTTTAGCCTGCTGAGATTGTTACAGTTTATAGCAATGCAAGAGCCTGGTCTGTCTGACCAGAGCAGCTCCAGAAATACAATCAGACAAAGGATTGCTCTCTTACAGAAAGTTAAAACGAGTGAACTAATAACAAGATGCCATTGTAAATTACTGCCTGCCATTAGACTGGAGTTTACTCAGGGTAAGGGCAGATCATGCGTGTCTACGAGAAGGAAGAATTTGACATGTAACATGAAATCATCAGACCCATGTCGCTAGAACACAAGGGACTGTCTTATGAGCAGTGCTCTTCACCATAAACACTGAGCTCCAACCAAAACATTCTTTCAGCTGCCATGAATGCCTTATCTCTTGTCATAGCCCTGCACTAAAAAAATTCCCCATGTGCTTATTTAAATGAAGAGCTGGAAAAAAAGCCTTTGCATTAAGGCGATACAGTGGAGTTACTAAAGACAGGCTGGGTAATACAGGAGATTCAGCCCTCTCCTAACTCTAATCCACCTTCTCAGGAAGGTAAGATCTTTTTATCTTAGTGGGAATTTGAAATGACTTTAGGCACTTGTTTCACCTTTTTCCTGATGCATGTCCCCACTGAATTAGACAGCTCCTTTACAGGCAGCAAAAATACTAATTGATCGTACATAGGTGAAAGGAAACAAGGTCAATTGAGGGTTATAGCATGGTTTTGAACACTTCAAATATTGACCAGGTCAGTGGGGGAATTCTTCCACACCTTGGTGGGGTTGCGGAGTGATGCAGGATAAACGTGAATGGAGCTGAAGACAGAGTGTGTACAGGCCAAGATGTGGTATATTAGAAAGACATTCTTTCCTAGCTGCTGACCACAGGTTGTGCCTGGGCTTCTGCAAACCACATCTGATCTGAACTGATGTAATCAACTGTATTTTTTTTAAGGAAGATACAGCAATTATCGTTTCTACCTTTTACAGTAAGAAATCAAAGCAACACAGGTTTCCTTTCCAGTCTTTCTCTAATGCAATCCTGGTCAGAACAGGTGGACTTTCAAAAGCCTGGTTTTCATTTCAGTGGCAACTCTGGTCTTTGTCAGTTCTTAGGATCTGTTCTGCAAATAAATTAAGCTGTACTGATAAATACACATGTGCATATATACACAGATGTATATATAATATAATATAATATAATGTAATAAGCATTGAGGAGTTTTGCCCCTTCCGTTATATGTCACTAATATAAGTGGTTTTATCTGGATATTTGTTGAAATAAGGGGTGTGTGTATATGTGTGGAGAGAGAAGAATAGATGGATCTACCCTGACTAAGAAAGTATATTGCATTAACTCTTATGAGCTTATCAGCGCCTGGCAATTTTGTGGGTTTTTTTACACTGGTTCCAAGCACAGCAAGAAGCTTCTAGCATTTGCTATGAAATAAACATTCATTTCAAGCACACTTTTAAAATATAGTGGAAAAATGGAAACAGGAACCATGAGGTTGTTCCAGAAATAGGAAACCAGGAACGGAAAACTAGGGACTTTATGGTGTAGGAGGCTGTGCTGGGTCTGGCTGAGATGGAATTAATTTTTTATAGCAGCCCATATGGTGGTGTGTCTTTAATTTGTGACTAGAACATTGCTCTTAGCACACCGATATTTTAACTATTGCCAAGCAGTGTCAAGGCCTTCTCTGTCTCTCACTCTGTCCTCTCTCCAGCAAGAATGCTCAGGGTGGGCAAGAGATTGGGTAAGGGACACAGCCAGGACAGCTGGCCCCAGCTAACCAAAGGGACCTACAGGATATTCCATACCATAAGAGGTTGCGCACAGCAATAAAACTAGAGTAGGCGCTGGGCATTGCTTGGAGACTGGCTGGGCATCAGCCTGCTTGGCAGAAGGGAATGTCTTTGTTTCACTTTGTGGGTTTTTCCCCCTTTACCTTCACTTATTAGGCTGTCTTTATCCTGACCCACATTTTTTTCTCTCTCTGGCTCTTCTGAGTCTCTCCTCCATCCCACTGGGGAGGAGGAGTGAAAGGCTGGTGGGTGCTTCAGTGCTCTCTGGGGTCAACCCACCACAGAGACTTCAATCTTGCAAATATCTAACTGAAATTTTTATTCCAGTGGATTCCAGTTGAAAAGAGAGTTCAATCCATGTGCCGAACTTCCCCTTTGCTAAAAATACTGATGGCCAACCTACACTGACACTGTCTTGGGTCCATGCCTCTAAACCACCACAGCTATCACAGCAAAGACAACAAGAAGGTTCAGACACAGTCGTGACAACTCCTTTGCTGATTTAGATTACTACATTTGAAGGAACTGTTTCAGCTACATGGAAAAAGTGATCTTGGGCTACTACAAGCTATGCCTCCACAAGTCACATCAACCAGCATAGCTTGACCTATGCACTGACAGGATTAGGCATAAGGTTTATCCTCCATAATCTTTGGGTTATCCCTGAAACATAGTATAAGCAACCTTTAAATGCAGTTGGGCTGTAAGGCTCAAGAGCTCACATCTGGAAGGGGCTCTGTAAAGTCCTGATGAAAGCTCAGCAAGTCAGAAGAATGACAATAAAGGTCTGCACTTCACACCTACTGTGTGGGCTGGTCACTCTCAGCATTTTCACATCCAACATAAGTCTCTGAAGGCACAGAGAAAGGATAAATGGAATGGACAGCTCTTATTTCTCATTTTGTTTTTACCTAGATCAGCATGTTTGGGTATACAGTAAATATACGCCGTTAACAAAGAAAAGGGTTTCCTGACCCATCTTTCCATGTCCTAGTGCAACTTGTTATGGTTAGCAAAAGCTGAAAGACACACATCCCTCAACATTTATGATGGGTTTGGGGCTTGCTCAGTTAACCAAGAGAAGATAAGATGTCTTTGACTATGTTGTCCTTTCAAAACTTAGCGGTTTTTCTTGGATCATTTCTAACTCTACAGCTCCTCCATGTGGAGATCATTAACAAACAAGAAATTAATAATCTTAAACACTAGATATTAATATTTTTCTCTCCTTTTTAATGGGTTTGCAGAGGACTAGCAGTATTGCAAATATTTAGGACATTTTTTAGGGGTATTCAACCCTGTTCAGCCAGAAAACCATTTTCTGAAAATGAGTGAAAAGGAGTGCAGTAATTCCATACATCAGAATGCCATTGCTAATGCTGTGGTGTCACAATTCCAATTCTAGTTTAAATTACCTTCTTTCCTCTGTTATCATGTGAATTACACAAACTAAACTTTTACTCATGTTTAATTTTATTTTTTCCTGTGCCCCTGTATAGGAATCTCGTATCTACATCCTACTTCATGCTACCATGCTACAGGGGATTTTTTTTCCTGTTTGTTGGTAGAGAGACCTAAGTCCTGGTTAACTAACCTGCTGGTTGGGAACAGGCCTGAAAGCTGTATCTGGCAAAGAACAGCCTTCCCATAACCACTGCCTGCCCACAGCCTTCAGAAACTGAATCCTGGATGATTTAATGCAATATTTAAAATATAGGCAGTGAATATTGTATGCATGTTGGTGGTGACACAGTCCAAATGACTTCATGAAAAACCTAATAAGCATTAGGTTTGGGGAAAAACAAAAAGATAAGAAAAGGGAATCACCTGGCACTCCATAGGGATTTTGGAGAGCAGGCGCTGTCACTCACCATCCCCTCATCCTCCAGGAGGAACAACTGTGGTGATCTAGAAACGGCCAGTTTTCCAAAAGGTTGTTCAGATAGCTTTCAGGTGTCACAAGGACATCTGATGTATGCCTGGAACTTAGAAAAGGTTATCTTTTAACACTTTGGATTGGAGGTTTGAGGCTGAATAGGAAATATTGAAGAAAATGCGGAAAGAGGAGAGACTTCAGGTGCTGCTAGACTTGGCCTGCAAACCACACTTTTAATAAACGTCCTCACATTCGCTATTAATTAGTACAAGAGTGCATCTCACACACGGTAAAGCAGTCTTCCCCAATACTTTTATTAAGTGTTTCCTTAGGCCAGGCCTCAGAATAGGTAGGGAAGGTTGTGGGATTCTTTCCATTAGCTCTGGTTGGGTTTTGACCTCAAATCTTAAAATAAATTGGAGCTAGCCAATTCCTTTTGAGAACAGGAATTTATAGCTTTTTGAAGTACAATCCAGCAAAGAAACCTTAGTCCTTCCTTCTTTCAGCATCACTAAGAGCCCAAAGCTGCTGTGAACCAGGACAAGCTGCTGACTGAAGCGCTCTGCTTAATTAGAGTCTACAGCACAAAAAGTCCTGATGGCTGCCCCACCAGAGTGGCAGGGAGCGAGATGGGGTGCACCAGACAGGCTGCTGGCTCTCCAGTGTTGGGCTGAAATCAAGAAGCAAAAGAATAACCTTTGGACGCTTTCTGCTCTGAAGGAACAGAAAGAGATTTTTGATGACAAGCAAAATTTGTGACATGACCTCACAAAAAATCACTTAAAAACCTTAGTTTATTTTAGCGATGGCATAAAATAGAATGACTTCAAAGGGCAAAAGTAGCGTTTTTCATCGCTGTCTTCTCGCCATATAGACACTTGTAAATTTTAGTTTTGGAATAGTCAGTGAAATCTTGGCATTCTCAAGGGCCCTCTCCTGTTAACCCATCAATAAGCACTCTGTTCCTCCAGCTACTCAAGATCAGTTGTGTACTATTTGCACAAAGGTGGTTTGTTTTTGTTTTTGTTTTTGTTTTAAATATAAAAACACAGGCTAGGTTTTAAACATTATTTTTGTTCCTCTCCTTATCAGCTCTTCCTCCCTTCTCTGAATCGTTATAGGTAAGGTAACGAACAGAAAGAACCAAAGAGTAATGGTTTTAATTAGGTATAAGCCTAACTGGACCAGAGCAATCCTGTTGCATTCGGATGGAAGATGATTTCCATTAAACTACCTGCTGGCACACATGGGCAGGTCTGTATTCACCGGGCACACTATATACATTAACCTGCACCTTGTAGCATGACAAATTGATGGTTGGAAGGACGAGTGTGATGTGGGCAAACAGATATGCAAGCAGATAAAATTGTAAGCGGCAAGACCTGAGAAAGAGATAGGATTTGCAGTGCAGAATTTAATTACTGTATCTATCTGCATAAAACCTATTGATTACAGGCAAACAAAGCTGTGTAACCAGCTGGCTCTGTTTGAGAGCCCTCGCTGCATGGTCAGGGCCCAAAGCTGGGGCATGTGAGGGATGGGCTTTGTTCCCGTGTGTATACTCATCTAGTAGAATTACTAAAACGTGTGTTAAATTTCTGTTTCTGCTTAAAAAGACACCTAGCACTGTGCAACACACTAGCTTCTGTCAAAACATCTGTTGTCAGAGGCCCCCTTACATGTCTTTCTTTCCTAAGCTTTTAAAGGTGGATAATGATACCTGCCTATGTCAGAAAGATGCTAGAAAGTTACCTTTTTTTTTTTTTTTGGTAAATATCCTGAAATGTACAAATAGAAGGCAATGTGGAAATCAAATTTAGTTTTCCTTTCCAGGCCTACAGGCTGAAAAGCAATGCACAAAGGTGTTGTAAAAAGCACACTAGCAATTAAATTATTAAATGTCTCTTAAAATAGCAACAATTACTTTTGGTTTTAATAACTTTTAGATAACACAGGAGAACACGGACATGAGCATGATGTGGAAAATTCATTACCTGAGGATTTCCTTTTTGGATGGATTTCTTCCCCTCTCTCAGATATTTACAATGTGCCTTTCTTCTCACAGATGCTGAAGGCAGTCAGTTTTCTACACTGCTTTCTAGCCCTTGACAGTATATTTTCTTTGCTCATGTAAAATATGTCAAAGCTGCAAAGTAGTCATATAGTGCTCTTTGTTATTTGAGTTCAACTAAAATGTAGATGTTTTAAAAGGGCCATGATATACCCAGAAGAATAATTTTTCTGGTGGTAAGAAGTTAACATAACCTTTAATTTTGGATCCTAGGTTCTTTCCAAGTCAGAAACGCTTATGACACAATCCTCCACAAAAAAAAAAAAAAAGAAAAAAAAAAAAAGAAAAAGATTAATAGTGAGGAAGAAAAAATTTGCCCATTCCATCAAATCACTGTGATTGATCTATTGTACTTCAAATGAAGTATGTTCCTGCCAGAGGACATTGCTGCTGCTGAGGTGAAATATGTAGTGTTTATAAAAAGTTTTATAGCTCCCTAAGCTGAAGGAAAGCAGTGTTTCTGACTTCTTTCTGTTGTTGACTCACCCTGAGCCAAGAATGCCATGGGATCAGTATGAAGCAAAACCAAAGGCTATTGAATTGATTCCAACTACGTAAAAGATTTCAGGCCCAAGAAAACAGGAGGAGATGGCTACAGATGATGTTCCTTGTTGGTGCTGCTCAATGGCTCTTATCTCTTCTTGTTTGCAATGTTGTGAAATATATCTCCTGTTGTCCTGGCATAGCTTACCTTCACAGCAGATGCAATGTGGACTCTTCTATGGACAGATTTTAACAACACGTCTTGGAACATCTTTCTGATGAGAGAAAGCGGTGCAGGGTTGGTTGTGGGAGACATCAGTATTTGATACAGGTCTGGAGGAAAGAGGGAGATCTTGTCTTGATGAACCGTGACTCCACAGCCTGCTCTGGCATCCAGTCTTGGGGCAAACCCATGATCCCATGGCCCAAGCTCACCAGCATGACATGAAAGACATTGGTGTCTCTCCCACTCTCGCCTCCAGACCCTGGCAGACTCCTGCCAACCACACCTTTCCTGAGCACTCCTGTTCCCAGCTGGACCCTGCAGAGCAGCAGAAACACCTACATAGGTCAACAAATCACCCTCCTTAGCACCGCTCGGGGCCCCAGGGCCACAACCCAAGCCCGACACTGCAACATGGCCCCACAACACAGCAGAATGCAGTGCCCCTACACAGCCTGTTCGTACCTGGGCCATGAGCAGCCCACTCAGAAGCCAACCCTCATGAAGGCCACGCAGCTTTTTCCCCACCCAAAACTCGGTGCTGCTCAAGCAGCTTCTTTTGGGCCATATGAGGCACCAAAGACCCACAACTGTCTCAGGGAATGTTTTCTGCACATAAATATGGAAACCCTACTCCACTCTTTCCTCCTCTCACCTTTCCACACTGATCGGGTCTCTCGGCTTATTGTGAGGGCATCAAACCACAGAATCCTCATGGTTGGAAGGGACCTTTGAGATCATTGAGTCCAAACACACAAAAAAACCCCAAAGCCCCCCAAAACCAAGAAACTCACAAACAGACACAAACCAACTAGAGCTTGCCCTGAAGTGTCATGTTTCTACATGTTTCTTCACCTCCAGGGATGGTGACTCCACCACCTCCCTGGGTATGCTGTTCCAGTGCCTGACCACCCTCTCAGTAAAGTAATTCTTCCTAATATCTAACCTAAACTTCCCCTGCCCCAACTTCCTATCATTCTGTCATTATTCCCTTGGGAGAAGAGGCCAACTCCCACCTCTCTACAGCCTCCTTTCAGGGAGTTGTAGAGGGCAATGAGGTCCCCCCTCAGCCTCCTCCAAACTGAACAAGCCCAGTTCCCTCAGCCTCTCCTCATAGGACCTGTTCTCCAATAACCTTCCCCAGCTGCAAACACGACTCTGTGTATTCCCACATTAAATTTCTGGAGTGTAGAAGACAGGGGAGCATCTTAGTGCCCCGGTGACAGCCCCCATTGGGCCTGTGCCTCCTGACAGCCTCCATGGGGCCTGTGCCTCCTCGAAGGGGGAGTGAGTGTGGAGAAGGACACGGGGGCAGAGGAAAGGTGGAGGCCCCTCTGTCAGAGTTCAGAGCCTGGGTTTTGCTCACTGTTTCCTTTGGTGGGAAATTTCTAGCCCTCTTCAGTTCCTAGGCAAATTCTTAATTTTATTACAGCCACCTCTGTGGGGAGGGTGGGCCCCCTTCCCCCCCCCCGCCCGGCATGGCAAATGAAGGGGCCACCAACTCCACCATTTGCACATTAATCTTTACAGGTGGCAGCAACGGAGTAACGCAGCTCTTTAAGTCCACAGGCAGCAGATCTAAAAGGCCACCTCTGTTCCCCCTCCTGACTACCGCCATTGTAGGGCCGGGGGCGGCAGGAGCCGACGGAGAGCAGCCGCTTTAATAGCACAAACAGTTTAATAACCTGCTGAGGAGAGGGAGGACAAGGTGGGGGGGGACACGAACTTCCAACTCCCAAGTCAGACACCGGCTTCATTTTTTTTCTTGCTCTGTACAAGCCCCATGATAGAGCTACTCTGGAAATTCAGCACCCAGCCTCCTGACTAATGTTTATGCAATAAAATTTGTATACAAGATGTGAAAGTGAAATAAAAGAGATTCTCGGTCCATCTGAGTGTGACACAGAATCCATCAGTCCATGAGTCTGACACCCATGTTGGTCATCGTACTGACCAGCATCTCCTCTGCTTGGTTCTTCTTATTCCTGTTCTCGCGTACGTTATCACCCGCTTTCTGTCACTGTAAAATGGTCTGTGATGTCTGACAAAAGCAATTCTCTTGTTTGCAAGGGGAAAAGCTGAGAGAGCCAAAAGAGATCTCCTGTGCTGGGTCTGGCTCCTCTTCAGAGAAGAAAGCAGAGATTGGGAAAACTAACACTGAGAGAGACAGAAAAAAGAAACTGACAACCATAAAACTCCTACAGAAGCAGGAGCAGCAACGGGCAACTAGGGCAAATTTTAGTTTTTCCTTTATCTTCTTATTTTAGGGGAGAACTCTGTCCCTAAAATCCATGCAATATCAGCTACGACACCAATTGAAAAAATCAAGACTGCAAACCATGCAAGAACGACCAGGCAACACACCCAAACAGTTCTCTCAGAAAACACCAGAGTGCACCACTGCATAGTGGAGATGACTTACGGGCAGACAAAGCAACATTACTTGTGAGGTGTGGATTCGGTCTACTTTTAATACAAGTAGCCTACATGCTGAAAATGGCAATTTTCTTAGTTTTGGACACTTAATTTTAAGCTAAATGAACCTGATGTTCAGTGCTCTCCTTAACATCTAAATTTCTTGTTGATTTTCTCTGCTGTCAAAACCAGGCTACATAAAAATATGTACTGTAAGACCAAAGCACTGAACGTGAAGTTATCCAAGACAACACATGCAACTTAATGATGGGATCTACCACCAGAACATACTTATGAAAATTGTCTCTGTCAATTTGATATAGTTAGAATGTTTGATCCAAGCACATTTTTTTATGCTTTAAGGAGACACAGATGCTAACCGAGGTGTTTGTTACTAAATAAACAGAACTTTTAAGCTTCCTTCTGTGTTTCTGTTGTAAATCATAGAATCAGTCAGGCCAGAAGGCACCTTGGGAAGTTTGTAGTCCAACCTCCTGCTCAAAGCAGGGTCATAATAAATTCATACCATGTTGCTTAAACGCTGCTAGTTGGACTTGAGGAGAAGCTCCATAGATGGAGATACCGGAGCTGCTGCACCTGTGTTTATTCTCCTTACAGTAAATGTTTTTCCTTATATCAGGTCAGAACGTCACCTGTATCAATTTGTGACCATGATCTCTTTTTGTCCTACCACACAAATCAGTGAAGATCCATATTCTCTATAGCCTCGTCATATGTATTGGGGGGTGGCTATCAGGTCTCCCCTAAAGCCTTCTCCAGGATAGACCTGATCCTTTGGCCTTCCCTCACAGGAGTGTGCTCCAGTCCCAACCATTTTGGTGTCTCTCGTTCATCTTTTTTAGATCTTAACTATGCATGTTAAATACACATCCTTTTATAGAAAAGTTCTCCAAATGCATCATTTTGCTTTTCTTGGAGGCTTACCTTGTCAAAGTAGCAAATAATCATGATGCTTCTGCGCGAACCCAAGGGTGAGATCTTGAGGCAGGTGGACAGCCTCATGTTGCCCTGAATTAGGGCATCAGGGGCCTCCCTGCCTGCAGGAATCCAGACATTCATTTTGCTTGCTGTTCCTCGGACAAGAAAATAAAGACAAATTCCATCTCCACTTTTACGTAGGCGGGGACTAACAGGTTAACCCAAAATGAATGAAACAGCAGGTCTCATTCATTCAGGAGGTGTTTGAAGGCTGCATTAAACCCACCACAAACACTTCTCAATTCATCCTTTCATCAATGAATAGCACTTTCATACCAAGGCGGTGACTCAAACATCACGACTGTAGGTTTCTAGTGCTAAACACAATTAAATGGTAATGAAGCCGATACAATCACAGCACTGTTCACTAAGGGGAGGTATTTCAGCGAACATTCAATTTTTAACCATTTTGAAGGCAAGATCATTATAGTTAACGGACTTGCTGAGGATGCATAGTGCTGCCTAATGAAATGCAATCCAAGCCATGCATCACCTTGCTACCAAAATCTTCACCTTTTCGTCAAATTTAGTGCTCCACTGTGTATTTCTGGATCCTGGATATTTTACCCAAAGCATTTCATGAAAGAAGGGCTTTTGGTACAAGGCTATTAGATTTCTAGTTTCCACTTCAACAGTGAAGCTTCGGGTGGTGATTCCAGACAACACAGCGTCGGGCACTGAAAGGAGATATGATATGAATTCCCTGGGAAGCAGTGGACTTGCCAAGTATGTGACATTTGGCCGCTACTAAGCAGGCTCAATGACAGCCACGTATTTTAGACTGTATCATCAAGAGTTCTACAAAGTGCCAGGCAAGTCTGCTGCCTTCTGCACCCAGTGCAGCTACCCAGAAGAGAGCAATAAAGGGGAAACATTTTCTTTTAGTGAACTGATGAAACCTCCTCTCTTCTCTTGCCATCAGTATGGTGGGTGATTGATCCTCCAAGATTGATCCTCCAACTTCTCTCAACGCGAGACAGTCTCATTTTTGAGGTAATTACTGTTGTAGTGGATACTACTTTGAAACATTCAGTTCTGCAGCGTGAATTTTGCATTATGCAAAAGAACAGTTTTAAAATATTTAAAAACCACACACCTCAAGAAAAACCTCAATCTCTCCTTAGCATTTCCAAATAGTTCCCAAATATCACTTTGAGGCATTTCATACATTTGCAAATCAATTATACTCGTTTCTACGACAGAAAGAAATGAGTAGGTGTACTACTACATTTTTTACCCACAGCACAAGAGCCTGACAAAGGTAATTAAGTTAGAAATGAAAATTAACCAAATTAGATTTATAGTTGACAAAAATACAGGCTTGCTTGAGCTTGCATTCGACCAGCAATCAAGCTATACTTCTGCCTTTTATGTACAACCTTCTGCACTGATCCCATGTTCATTATTGCTGTTCTTTCTCATTTCATAGAATCATAGAATTCTCTAGGTTGGAAGGGACCTTAAAGATCATCCAGTCCAACCATCAACCTAACCCTGACAAAAATCACTAAACCAAACTCCTAAGGACTACGTCAACCCGTCTTTTGAACACCTCCAGGGATGGTGCCTCAACCACTTCCCTGGGCAGCCCATTCCAACGCCCGATAACCCTCTCCGTGAAGAAATGATTCCTAATATCCAATCTAAACCTCCCCTGGTGCAACTTTAAGCCATTTCCCCTTGTCCTATCTCCTGTGACCTGGGAGACGAGACCGACCCCTACCTCTCTACACCCCCCCTTCAGGTAGTTATAGAGTGCAATAAGGTCTACCCTCAGCCTCCTCTTCCTCAAACTGAACAACCCCAGCTCCCTCAGCCTTTCCTCGTAAGACTTATTCTCCAGACCCCTCACCAGCTTCGTTCCCCTTCTCTGGACCCACTCCAGCGAAGGAGAGGGATTTCAAGAGGTTTGAAGACAGAAAACTATTTCAAAGGTTTTTTTTTTGGTACGAGAGACACAAAGTTTAGAGATTGGACAGTCACAATCTGGAATTATGAAGTGAGAATTACGAATCTGTGAGTGAAGCTGGAGAAGTACTTAAGTGTAACAATGCCTTGCAGAAACTGCTTAACAGCAAATTGAAGCAAAAACAGCAAATACAACAACAAATACAGCAAATACTCTACCAGTTTCTGCAGTACAAGGTTTTTTGAGTTCTATCCCTGTGGCAAAGCCCACTTGGGAACAAAAGGAATCACCGAACAGTGATTCTGACGACGCAAGTGTCATCATCTCTGTCAACAGGCTGTTAGGTCTCGCTTTGTGTTGTGATGAGATTTATGCAAGTGCCCAAGTGCATGGATAGGAGTTACCTTTCGGAATATTTTCCAAACCCAAACGCTAGTATTACCACAGACAGCTCCTAATAACACCCAACCCTGCAGACGCGGCGCAGCTGAACGCTTCTGGTCTCTTATGGTTAGAAATGTCTTCTTGCATTCCTCGCATTTCTCCAATCGTTTTTGCCCTGCTGGCTGAAACTTATCATTGTAATATAAACACAGTTAACATGGAAAATATTAATATTAATGAAAATATGTTCACAGTGGGAAAGTAATGACTCAGACCTGCAACTTCTCTTACACATCCTACCAACAATCTCTTACGAAACAAGTATCGAATACCGTGACTTTATACAAATAGCATCATTTAAAATTTTTAAATAACACACTGAATATTTTTTTCAAAAAATCTTATTTTTATTGTTTGCACTAACTGTAGCATCATTTACAGCTTTCATCTCTAACAAACGGAAGCGAATCAGCACACATGCTCTTAAAAAGTGGAACCTGGGTTACATAAATGCAGTGTGCCTTCATGTGTAACAGAGACCTACGGAGAGTTAGTTCCTCCTAACACTTTAATTTTAAGTAAAGTCACTCCAATGTCATGCATTTTTCAGGGCAGTTAAAAAGTTTGCATTTTAGGGGTGCACAGAGAAAACCGCTACAAGATTTATACAGACGATTCATTTTTAACCCCAAAATTCTTGCATCTAAATTATTAAACTACAACAAGGACCTTTCTTCAGCTGTAAACACTTTGCTCTGCAAAACAGAAAAGAAAAAAAAATTAGTACAAGTAAGATCATTAGCAGCTTAAACACTTGCTGGCTCATACTGTATATATGTGCGTATATACACACATTTTTTTTTATATTATTATATATGTAATCACCAGCTCCTGGCTTTCTCTCCAAGACGAAATAGAAGTGAGTATAAAACCAATCCGTGAGGGCTTTGCCTTTTTAAATCCTGGCTGAAAGGCGCCTGCACGCGATCCCCTGTCACCTCACAGAACTATAGCCACAAACCAAGACAGTCCGTTTGGTTTTACCCGTTCCTGCATGAGTTGTTTGTGAACTAAGCTTTAAAATTAAAATGGTTAATCATTAACTAGCAGTTTTGATGGACAAGATTTATCCTCTCAGTTTCTGAACGTCGCTTTAAATGGTTCCAGCTGATGCGTTTGTTATTGATCTTCCTTGGCTGGCTCACATCCAGGAGTCAGCACAAGGGGGAAGGAATGACAGAAGGCAGAAAACGAGCCCAACACAAACAGTTCGAACTGAAATACTGTAAGATTAACAACAGACAGGACAAAACATCTCAGCACTTACTAAAGACCTCACAGGAGGCTGTCAGGGGGTCCTGAACTAGCAGCCATCACTGGGAGTTTAAGCTGTCCAGCCCCCACAGTAGAGGCTTTGCCACGTTGGATTTTAGTGAGTGAGCCCAGAAGCTCCTGGTCTGCACCCCTGAGAGATCCCCCAAAATCAAAATAAAACAAAACTACAACTCTTAGGTATATTCTGCCGTGCTTAAAGATGGGAATTTTACCTGAATCAAATCCTTAACCTCTGAAGATGCCAATAATGTAGGAACAGAAACCGTGCAGGGATTCCCAGCAGTGTTCCCGTGCCAGTTTCATTGCTTCCGTTTCCTTCTCAGACCCTCGACCACGATGGGTTGGTCTTACAAGAGGTAGCATTGGAAGTTTCCCTATTTTCTTAGCAGAGCTTTTCCCTGCTCCCCTCATAGAAGTGGAAGTTTTCTGGACTGATTTATCCTGGTTTGCTAGATCTTCTGGCTCCATACCAGCAGCTATTTGCTTCATGAGAGCCTCTGTGGGAGCCTTTTGGCACATGGTGGTCTTCAGCACTTGTGTGGATTCACAAGCGTGCGGGAGCTTTCTGAGTTCCGCGGCGATCTGGTTCCAGTAAATCTTTGGATTGTTTCTGAAAGCACGACAGAGCGACGGCTTGCCAGCGAATTCACACCAGTAGGACATGCCTTGGCTTTTGCATTCGATCCTCAGTTTCATCTCCTCGTCCCCACTCATGCTCATTGTGCAAACGTCTTTGGTTTTAGTCCGAAATTTGATTTCTTCACCATTGCTTCTTTTCTTTGGCTTCAGCTTTTGTCCCAATCCTCCCACGCCACAGACCACCACCAGGAAAAGAAGAGCAAAGCTCTTCATGGTGAGAGGAGCTGACTGAGGTCCTTGAGCAACACAATCCGAAAAAGTGAAAGCAATAAGTAAGTGGCTGCTCACAATTTAAAGGCTCGGTGCACAAAGGAGCCTCTTTCCAGCGAAATGTGGGATGTAAGGTGGGCTTTTTAAAATAAAAATAATAAATCACACTTCAGTAGGCATGTGCACATAATTTATAGCCCAAGGGAGTGTCGAATAACCTGTGAACTCCTAGGAAGGTAACAAGACAAATCTTGTAAATGCAGTTAAATACAGAACGATAGTTGTATAACCAAGAAGCACATTCCTACCCAGGATGAACATGTCATATTTGATTTTTAACAGATATTTTCCATCCTCCAGCTGCTTTATAGCTATCTTCATACCAGAGTTTGTAAGACCATATTGACGTTAAAAAAAAAATAAAAATTTAAAAGTGCCAAAGCAATCTATGCAGCTACATCTGGATGATTATAAATCTGTCCTACTAACAAAGTCTGATTTGTGGAAAGGGTTTTCTGTGGATTTGCAGAGTAAGAATGCAACTTTACTACTCTATTTTGTCAGCAAATGACATGCAGTGGGGACAAATGGAAGAATCAACTGCACATTCTTTGAGCCATGGAAGACTTTTAGACTCGCAATATTTAAGATAGGGAATAAAGCTTTAGCAAAATAAGGTATTACAGGCCTGAACATAAACATAAATTTGAAAGTCTTACCACCATTGTCACACCATGGGCTAGTTTCAGCCAACAGAGCAAGACAAGAGAACTAGGTTATCATGGGTCACAGCAGTGGGAATAGACCCCAGAGGATGTCAGATATTGGTGCTTTATCACCTTTCACTTTCCCTATAATTATTTTTTAATAAAAATTTTCCTGTTCATAATAAACACCCATAAAACAAAGGCAAGAGAATAAAGATATTCTAGCACGGAATCCTGTATTAGCCATTTCCACTGCAGTAACTAAAAGCAGAGCTAAGAAGAATCCCTAGTAACTCCCCTTCCCCCAGAAGGTCATGAGGAAAAATCCCTCCCGTGCTATTGCAAGCCACAGGACCTTTCCAGCTAGTAAGATCCCACCAGGCACTTCTTTCAAAGACACATGTGCTACACCCAGCCTTACCTGAATAGCTTCTGGAAGGAGTATCGTGTTATTTTGTATATCAAAACCATTCATTTAACAGAGACAGTGAAGCAGAACAAAAAAAATGAAATTGCGAAAAATGCGAAGTGCTGTGGCTCCACAGCCAAGTCTTAGGAGAAACTGCAATGGCACAAGCCTACTGAAGATTTCTAATTCATAGAAGAATCTTGTTGCCCACGTCACACTTCATTTCAAGGACTTCAAATCCCTACTGCAAGCACTCAAAGGCCTCCTAATATTTGACAAACAAATGTATTATTTACACTTGGTTATGCACAACAGGACTGACAGTTCCTAGATTAGAAAATAAAAGAATTCATCTCTCTTGCTCTAATAATTGTTAAAGAGCTCAAAACCACTTAAGTTATTTTATCCCAGTTTCATACCTCTCATTCTGAAAGTTTTCAAAGCATAATCACGAAAACAAATGAGACTAGAAGGATAAGGACAAATACCAAAGCTTGGGCTCAAGAGCCCTGGTATTTTTATGTATTACAGTTAATATGTTACTGCCAAGTGTTTGTCTCACTCCCACCTGCTATTTGTGTTCTCTGTGCATCAGATGAAACAGCTCATGGTTTGTTATATTAGTGGAAAACAACTGTCCTTTTAGAAATTAAGCTAGGATTCACAAATTAGCAGTGAACCACGGGACCTAAAGAACTGAGAAACATTTAATTTCTGTTACAAAAACAACGCAGGGAAGCGGTAACACCTTGAGCACTTGCAGGGTACGTGGATAAACCTCCACAACTCATTAGCTCGAATCCTACCATCTTTGCATAAATCACATCCTTTGTGGAAGTTGGAAGATCCCTCACCCAGAGTCAATGTTCTCTCAATCCTTCCTGCTCCAATTCTTGGTCTCTTACCTTGCTTAACGTAAAGTCATCAACAAAAGTCAAATACAGCACCATTTTTTAATCAGGGTAAAACCAAAATCATTTTCATAAGATGTGCAACTCTCAGTACAACTCTTCTGAGACAGCTCTACACAACAAAAGAAATTGAGAATCAAACATCAAGTAGTTAAGCAAGTTCTTTTTTATTTAAATGAATTGGGAACATTTTCTCAAATTAAAAATAGAAACTTTTAAAAATCTGCAGTTCTGAACATTACATATACACATATGCTACATACTGTCAATTAGAAATGTTTCCATTTATGACCTAAAAATGAAAAATTTAAGGTTATTCCAGATTAAAGACCGGTACCACTTTTCAGCATTTCTTTAAAATTACGTGAATGATTTACAGGATTATCCCTACTTCAAGCCAATGAATCTCATTGGAAACAAAGTTAACAACACTGATATTTGAAGAGACAATATTTAGGTCTATATACCCAATTAACTCCACCTGTGGAAATGTTTTACACTATTAACAGATACTTTTGGCCTTGTTGATGAATTCTGCTGCTAACTAATTCAGCAATCCAACTGTATGCCTAAATTCAAGGCAATCACTCTAATAGTACAAATATTAACCACAATTGCTAAACACATTTGCATTTCAATATTGGGAATCATATTTTGAAATTATTTAGCAAAAATAGCATCACTGCCCCCTGAAAGAGCCACAGCTTAACAGTGATACTATTAAGGACATTACAGAAGTGAGAGTGAATGAAGAAAAGAGACAGAAAATGTAAAGCATTCTAAAAATCACCAACATAGGACATCTCTCATGCTCTTTTTAAGTACTACCGAATGCTAGAAAGCTTAGCTTTTTTGCTATATTACGCATCACGCACATTCCCAACCCTCCCACCCAAAGAGTTCCAAAACAAACTTCTCCAAAAAGTCCCTTTTAGGTATATACTGCAAAATTCACTAAATATTAAATAATTAAAAAAAAAAAAAAGCTGGGGGGAGAGAAAGCAAAATTGCAACAGAACTTTTCAGAGACATAAGGAGACACCATGGATCCCATTACACTTCAAATTTAGTCCAAAGTGGTCATTCAAGAGCACCAAATAGCAACACTGATCATGCTGGTAAATTCAATTGTGAAGAGTATTATACAATATTGAATTCTGAACTAAACACTTATAAGTTTTAAGAAAAATGTATATACAAAAGTCTCTGTATACAAAATGTATTTTTATGTAAACGTGTATGTACTGTATTTAACACAAATCAACAATTTAAGATAAGAAGTTGACCAGTTGTCAGAGGATTGCTAGGCAAAGGCTATTAATGTAATTAATTTATATACTGTGATGTAAGGTAGAAAGCCCAGTGTAAAAAAGTAAAAAACAAAAAAACCTTTTAACTCAAGCCTTGAACAGTGGTATTTGAGAGGCAGTGCCCTGATCGCAAAATATTCTGTACAGTAGTTTATGGCATAACATTCAATAGTACGTTTGGGATTTACAGTACGGGTGACATAAAACAAGTGGCTCAGGATTTGGAAGATGAATGCAAATGCCAATACACTTGGAAGAATAGTGATATATTCCTGTAGAAGAATCTTGAGCCTCATTTTTATAGCCTGGAAATAATCACAAAAACAGTTCAGGAAAATTTAATGAAGACAGAATTTTAATGTAATTTAAGCAGAATGAAGCCATAGATTTTCATATGAACATCAATATGGTTCAATAATTTTTTTTATTTTTAAACCTTACAGCACATTATAGAAATAATTGACTTTAAAAGGTTATTACTTACCCCTTAATGTTTCCAGTATGTTACCACTGTTCCACAGAGCTATACAAGAAAAAAAAAAAAACAACAAAAACAAACCAGCATTTTCTTTTGCCCACTGATGCAGCAGCAATACTGTATCTAACTAAGGTGAGACAAGCTCAGTTGGCACAACCTTTTCTCCAACTTTTACCCATTTAATTAAGAATTTTTCAAACAGGAGGAAATAGACACATGGTTTTCTCCACCAACCTTTCTGGTTATCTTTGTTTCATGGTAGGAAGAAGTGCTTGGATTACCTATTCAACACCACTCCTTTGAGAACTTAATCCAGCCTCCAATTTTGCTCTCACAAAAATGGTGGCTGCATTTGAGGTTATTTGTATCTTCGACATGTATATAAAAACACCTGTGTGAGATATCTATACAAATATATATATAGCTCATGTAGACCTCGAACTTGTATTTACATAACTTCTATTTATAAAGAAAGATATTTGCATCCCTTTCCAGCAAAGCAATCCAGCTGATTTCAAGGGACAAAACCCCCCAAACCTATGGGATTCTTTACACCAGCAAAGGTTCAGGTGTACGGAGATCTATCCAAAGTCATATCTCTCAAAGTATTTCTCAAAATAATTTATTAGAAATAAGAAAAAGCAAGGAGAGCATAAAAGCAAAGAATTTGCTGAGATGAAAAAAAAAAGACTCTATTGCTATGGGAATCCCAGACTGAGAAATTCAAAGCATGTATCTCATAATTAGCAGTTTTTCAAATTACCTCAGTTAGCACATCAGAAGACAGCACTGCTTCGAACCGAATCCTTTCATTTTATTATGGAAAACCATTTTGTAACTTAGAATTTAGGAAACGGAAGTCAGGACTGAACTAGTGGGTCTTTGTTTAAAAGTTATGTTAGTGATTTTTAGATTATTCAAGAATTCTGCATTAAACTATTAATCAATCACTGAAGTATCACAGAAAACATGCTATGAACCTCAAGAGTATTAACATTCATATTAAAGATTCAAAGATCAAAAAAGGGACTTCTAAGGCCTGAGCAATTATTAGTTTCCTCTTAAGTAAAATACTGGAAGTCCTTAAAACTGAGAGCCCTTATATATGCCAGTGGAGAGTACTTTTGAATTAAATGACTTGTAGGTTAATTTAGGGAGTGCCCTTAAGCTGCAGAACAGACCGTGACAATCATGATGATAAATATCACTAAAGACATCGTTATATATAAATACTTCCTTCAGAAGGAAATGTGGAATCAAGATTTGGTCAGTAAATAAATATTGTAAAATACAGTTCTAATAAATAATAATATACAACCAGTGCATCCATAAAATCTGGCAAGACTTCTAAACTTTGACTTCTCTTGGTATTTACCCATTACTGAAAGAATGGTGGTATCTAACTTCTCTGCCAGTGTTTAATCTATACTTTCAGTCATGAAGTTGCAAGTTAAGGCACAGTGAGCTGCAGATTTCAATCACAGATCAGATCCTGCCTTAAGCAACTTGGATATTTTGGAAACCCAAATATTGCAGTTGTGGGACACCCTACATTATCCCTATGGAAACTGAAAATCTCACAACTGGCTGAGGTTCTACAGCACAAAAGTTGTAAAGACAGAAAAAAACCCAAATCTCCTCCTTTTTAAACCTAATTCAAACTTCTCGTTTTGTGATTTTACACTAGTTCTACCCAAGCAGAAACACCCAGTTTCTCTGTTCATGTTTTCTGCATACCCTGGATCACCTGCCCTGTGCATAGGAAAAGCTCTTCTCCTCACCATCTAAAAATTAAAACAGCTTCAGAGTAAGAATCCATCCCATCCCATCACTTTCAACTGCTAACAGAGTATTTTAATATGTTTATCAATTTAGGACCACCCACTGCACTCGATAAATACCTAATTACCTGGATTTTAAGATCAAATTCATGCAATTGCTTTGTTAAGTTGCTAGAAATCACTACAAAACCTGCTGTTATGTAAAGAATATTTGAGAAATATAAATCATACAGCATTTGCTATAGCAAGTCATGCAAAAAACTATAAATAGAGAACTAAGTGATTCACTTTAAAACGTGCAGAATATCAGAGAGGTGATTAAGATAGTGGATTAAGTAAGGACACACAAAGGCATGCAGTTTCAGACTTGGTTTACCTTGTAAAAACAGGATTGTGAATACCATATAAATGCTCTTTATGATAACCATTATTACCATTTTCTGTACTGTAATAAAATAAATACACCAAGAAAGACCATGTTAACTATAAGATGCACTATGTACAGTATGGCTTCTAAGACATGTACATGGATGATGGTATTATATGCAAAGATAATCTGTGTCTGTACAATAGAAGATATCTTTTCCTTTGTAACATTCAAGACCTATAGCACAGTTATAATTTTACATTTTTTAATATTTTTATATTCTCCAAAAATTAATTGTTTTGCTGTTCTTCTTGTGTTGTATACTCTAATATAAATTATAAAGTCTGTTGAAACAGAAGACGTTACCTCTTCTGAAGTAACAAGTTACATAAAAAATATAAACCCTCCCACCTGAATAAAATAATTTTTAAAAATACCAGCAAAAATGTCTTACGTTTTCATGGGAATAGTTTCGACGCTAAAAAAACACAGAAAAGGAGGAGTAATTAACTAGACACTAATAAGTGAGTAATTTTAACTGTACATGCCTGTTTCTGCTTCTCCTGACTTGTGAATGTGTAATGAAAAATGAGTGGTGTGAAATTTGAGAAATGCAGTGCAGAGGCTAACTGAACAATGAGCAAAACAAAGAGGAGAAAAGAAAACAGCAAAACCGAAACCGATGGGAAAATATGTAAGAACAGTTATCATAAAGTAAAATGCCAAGTCCCTGAGACAGAGGAACTGCAATTGAAAAAGGAAAGACTGGTTAGGAACAACTAAGACAGTAAGAAAGCACATAATTAATTCAAGGAGATTACAAAGCAGGCATAATTCACCTAAACAGGTCGTTTAGCAAAGCTAACCTCTTGCACACTGGGAAGATATTTATATAAATGCTGTACACAAAGCTCTGAAGACCTCATTCTGAATTAAGCTTCTCGAAGTCAGAGCTGGCACTACCTGCACAGAGTCATGGCAAGTCAGGGCAACCAAAGCCCACCTGCCTGAAGCAATCTGCAGGCACCGACCCAAACCTGCAGTATTTCACAGGAACATGCAGTTCTAATCTGACAGCACAGAAGGTTCAAGGGTTATTAGCGCCTTCTCACGAGACACTAGAGAAGACCATTTCAACCCCTTTGCCATTCAGCTTGTTTAGGAGTATATACTTACTCATCATACACATCCTCTGTGTCCATTCTACGGTAGTACTTGGAGAGTTTTACAGCAAAAATTATGGCAGGAATTAAAAATATTGAAGAGCCTCCCAAACCAAACCAGAAGGCATTCTGAAACAAAGCAAAATCCAGGGGAAAAAAAGATCAGAGAAAAATTCATCAGAAAAGTACTGAATCTTTGCTTGATATTCTAAGCATTGTTACCAGAAGAACACAGTAGAAATTAGCGGCACTGCCCTTGTAGACTGAGGTTCCTTTTACTGGTGTGGAGCAGGGCATGTTGAGCATCCTGCACTGTCAATGTGAGCTAAAGTAAGGACACCACCATCTTAGAAATGTCACCAAACAGGAATGTGACCAAAGTTGCTCAAAGCTACACAAACCATAGGGCCCTAAGAAGTTATTTCAATGTAGTCAGCCTTGGGCTAGAAAGTAATTTTGTGTCTCAGCATTAATTTACTAGCTAACTACCAACTTTGTGTTGGTGTTTTTTTGTTTTTTTTTTACTATCAATTTTCTTGAGATTTCAAACTAGTTGTCTTGGAGTTCTTGTAAAAATCTGAGTTTCCAGCACTTTGTCAAGGTAATTTTTAACTTGCTAACTGCAGCCTCTTTGTGTAACTAATTTCATTACCACACAGTCGAACTGAGTTATCACCAGGTGTTAAAATGATGATATTTCAAATTTGATTTGTATTGGCTGGAGGCATTTTAACTTATAGGTGACTCAGCTACGTTCTGTCATGAGGAACACCACATGGTTGGTGGCTACACAAAGGAGAAGAAAAGCTTTCTTACTTATGAGATAATCAATGAGTACAGTGTGATTCTGGCAGGTTAGGAGATTTCATGGTTGAGCATTATCAAGGTTAGAGTGCTTTGGCTTTGATTAATTACATGCATTTACTGTTGGTATGAGTAGGACCTGGCTAAAATTGCGATAAAGTTAAATAATAGCTATGGGATGGTTTAGGTGGTTTCCAGGCATACGGTTTCTTATTCTATTTTTAATACATGCTCTTATGTACTGCTACCAGTCACACTCAAATTCTCCACTGTGCAGAAATGAATCAAGAACTCTGATACAAATCAAGTGATAAAGAGTCCCTTTAATTCATTGAGGTTTTCTAGATTCCAGGAAAGACACACGAGAAAGTCTTTCGTTGGTGTTTCTCACTCACTTTCTACCCCTGCCCCATCCCCTTAGGTTAGAAATGGTTATAGCTGAAACTTCAGATCTTTATTTTTTTTCCATTTCAGGGTGGTTCAGAATCAAGCAATCAATATGAAATCTACCCCTTCCAGAATTTTTATTCCAAACCAGTATTAATTTGCAATTCAAGTTGGAAAATATTTAGTAAGAACAGTTAATTTTACAGAATTCTTGCTAATAGAAAGCTTAAGTTTAAAGGGAACTTAAAACAAGTCCAGCACTGCTGTTGCATCAGACTCGATCCAGATCAGAACATTTTTCCCTTCTATAACTTGGGATGTGATACTTTTATTATCATGCTTCAGAATAGTCTAGCCAGAATAATTAAATGCAGATTTATGTTCAAAGCATTTCCCACTTGATGGCCCAATTTTGAGTAACAGAAAATATTTCTTACCACAGAATCAGTTATATAGCTGCATAAAAAAATATCTACTGCTGTATCTATCACGTTGGCAATAGGCTTGCAGGCTGCTACCTCCATGGCAATCTGAAAAACAGATTAAAAAAAAAATAGTTTGAAGTATCTAACAGAATAAAATAATCTCAAAACTTGCTTACAATTACAGATACTGTTTACTAAATTGTTACCTCTCACCCTATCCATATTCAAAATAAATTCCAGTGGGATATGCTATCAACTGAACATAAATATCTTTAAAACATCAGCTTACTTTTTCAAAGGCTGCAGCTGACGAAAGAAAAATAAACCAAGATGCTAATGACATTAACTTGAACTAAGCAAGGTCAGGCTCAGTGCAATATTAGCACAAATGGTAGATTTAAGGCAAGCCCTGGAAAAATGATGCTGTGTTAAATTTGCATTTTATTCCAATCAACACAACTCATCATTTTGATTCTACTTCAAACACAACAGACCTATTTATAGAAGAAAATTTTCTCCTTCATAGAAATTACAAATATCTTACAAACTGAACTATAAAACATACTACCAATATAACATTATTTACTATTATAACTATTTAGTTTTTTAATGTCTTTTATATGCAGCTGCTCTCTCAATAAAGCAAATGCACCTTACCGACTCCTTGACCCACTCGATGTATTGCTCAAAGTAGCCAACTATGGTATCCATGTACTTTTTTGTCTCCTAGGAACAGACAAGAGTAAGTGAGCCTCTATCTCCAGGACAACATAAATTCATGTACTTTAATCAAATAAAGCTTACCTGGACAATAACGAGAGAAGCGTTGTTATTTATGAGAAGCTGGGCAGCATTAACAGCGCTAATGACATTTTTCACCTTAACCTGGAGAGAAAGAAACGGCTTTTAATACAAATAAACCCTCGTCAGGCTGTTAGAATGGCTCTGCAGCCCTTGTTGTAACCTATTGTCTTGATAAACCAGCATCACTGTCCTGTCAAAACTTGACAAAACATGCAGTTCCAGACAGAACACGAGCCTGCCAAAGGATTCATGATCATTGGACAAATTCTCTCACTACTAAAAAGGTAAGGTATCAGTGGTTATGAGTGGTATCTTTTCCTGGCACCTGTGTGACTAATTTATGTACTAGCTCAGCTTTCTCCTCCGTTCTCTTTCCTTAAGTGTAGAGATACTTTCACCAATGTATGTGTATACACTAGGGACACACACAGTGCACAGGAAGAAAACAGTGGGCTATATACTCTCACTACTCTTGACTACCAGCAGAACGTGCTGCTAATCAATAACCAAAAGGATTGAGACACTTCTTCAATATATGTACAACCCCATAAAGTCTCTCAAAGAACACACGCAAGGAATAATGCACATACAGCCTCAAACTGCAGAGATGTTTCTTAAACATCCTATAAGGATGAAACATCATCCTTTTTCTTATCAACACCTTATTCCACGACTTCCTACCAGAAGCCATGAACACCCAGGTTCAAACCACGGATTCTAAAAGAAATCTAGCAGGGCTGCTGCTGTGGATGGGTGGAAAGGTTAATGGGAAGACCTGGGGCAGGTATGGTCCACCACACTGTCATGACTATGGCTCTTAAGTGCCAACTTGTGTGTTTGGATTCTTGCTACCGCAGCGGGGCCAATGCTGCGGAGACAGGAAGGTACCGAGTACAACGCCAAAGAAACAGGCCCCTGTAGGAGCTGGACGTTGGACAAGAAGCAGTTAAGGATGTGAATCACAAAGCTCTCTTTTCGCAGTTGTATTTCTGTGTTTTGCTTCTTGGTTGTTGTGTGTGTGTTCCCTCCCCCTCCGCCAAGTTCTGCATTCAATGATTCCAGAAAAAACAATTATATTTTTAGGAACATAACACAATATATGGAACTGTACTGAAGTCTATTTTATCACATGAAAATTAAGTTGACAATTCATACTTCAAAATATATCCCAAATGTTACTTTTTCTTTCCTTTTTCCCTCCTCTATAAGGAAAGGAAAGCCAGGGTAGAAAAAGCTGTGTAGAAAAGATACCTAAATCCCTGTTACTACCTCAGTGCATTACAATCCCTTCCAACAGCAGAACAGCTAGAAATAGAAAAAGCTGTACTGAAAATATATGACCTGCCTATGTGGTGGATGAATTTAAAACATATACAAATGTTCCTCTTGCCAGAAAGAAAAGCTTACCATAAGCTCAGATGATGTCCTCTTCAGTAACCTAATGCTCTGATTTAAAGTGCTCTATTAGAAAGGAGGGGGGAAAAAAATGATTCAAGTCATTACTACAGGAAAAGAGCCCACTTGTTTTGACACTATATGCATGCTTTGACCTTCTATAGATTATTTTGTCTCTAATATCACATTATATATAGTAACAACAGTTGCATTAAATCTAATATATTGTCAGTTTAATTGTTGAATCAGTATTTCACCAACAGCACTAAGTAGTTATGAATTGTGCACTGAAGACTTCAGATTTAACTCAAGTTAGTAGCAATAAACTGAGTAAAATTTATTTACTAATAAATAAAGAGGGAAGGAACTTATTTATTTACTAATAAATAAAGAGGGAAGAGACAACAGTTAAAATCAGAACCAAGTGTTCAGAGAATTCTATAATTCTCCAATTTCAGAAGGGAAAAAGCACTTACCCTAGCTTTAACATATTTCTTGACAGTCAGTTTTGTAAAAGGAAAAAGAGATGAAAATAATTAGGAGTTAATTAGGAAAGAACAGCATAGAGTGAAACAGAAGACCTAATGCTTTTCTACAAGAGGGCTTTGATTGAGGAGGAAATACAGTATCTGCTGCTAGGATAAACTAAAAGTCTTCAAGTTATGTAGAGGAAGAAGCAACAACTAGGCATGTATGAGATTCAAAGCTTGATACTTCACAAATCAGTGCAGAAGCAACCCTTTCACATCTTTTACAGCACAAATAAAAAGATTTTTCTTTGGCTCCAAATACCACTGTCAGGAGGTTGCTAACTCCAAGAAACACAGTGTGAAAATGATAACTTCTTTTATTACTGAAGAGGAATGGTAAGCGAAAAAGAAAAATGAGTGATGGAGGGTTAGAATTTAGTGAAGTTCTTCTCTGCTTCCTCTTTTATTCATATATAATCACAAATAGATACAGAAAAAAATGGGGAAGAAAAAGGTCATGATTTCAGACAGTACTGGCAGTATTATAAGCAGGAAAACTATTAAGCACATGCTTTCACCAGATTACTTTTCAGTGACACAATGCAAATGTAATCTTTGCTTATATAATAGCAAAAATCCAGGTTTCTAGACTGTATTTAAGAGATTCAGAGATTCGTATTTTCTACAAGTAATTTTAATATTTTACCATAGCTTGCTCTAGTGGAACGACTTGCTGGCTGTGAACCACTCGGATGTTGTTTGCATGTCCCTTTAAGGCATTTTCCAGAGCTCCTTTTGGCTGAAAAAAAAATGCAATTATGCAGCATTTATTGATCAGTAGCCTCAAAGCTTTCCAGCAAACACGAAACAATGGAAGTTGCACAGTAAACTCATCTGCTGCACAACAGCTGGTGCTAACAACAGCGTACGGCAAATTGAATTCCCCAATACAGGCAGGGGGGGAATATCATAGAATCATTTCGATCGGAAAAGACCCTTGGGATCATCGAGTCCAACCATCTACCCTACTCTACAAAGTTCTCCCCTACACCATATCCCCCAA
>JAOTQQ010000032.1:55486443-55514177 GCA_026546715.1 Gallinago undulata
CTGGACACAATACTCCAGGTGTGGCCTCACCAGTGCTGAGTACAGGGGGACAATCACCTCCCTACTTCTGCTGGCCAAAATATTTCTAATACAAGCCAGGATGCCATTGGCATTCTTGGCTACCTGGGCACCTATTAATCACCCTATTGATAATTCAAACCTCAGCAATGAAACCAGAACATATTCCATACTGCGTTTCTGGCTATGACCTTATCATCACAGATTTCACCGAAGAGAATTTTCACCCAAGCACATTCCCCTCCCACTTGCCACAAGCCAGACCTCAGCGCAGGAACCCCCCAGCTGGGACCAGCATTTCCCCGTCACGGGAACGTGCTCTTGTTTTGGGCACTCTTCCGAGGGGCACAGAGGTTTATATATTTTCAAGACTGTAACTTGGAAAAGCGCCTGCGAAGGGTATTTTTCATTATCACGGCTCACGACTTTCTTTTGTTTAATTGATTGTTTTTGTAGACTTTAAGAGCTATCACGAATAACAAAGCAGGATTATAAAATATCCTTGGAAACCAATATCAATTAAAAAAAAAATCTGATTTTTGTAACACATCATATTGTTGTAGGGCTTTTTTGGTTTTTTTTTTTGGGGGGGGGTGTTTTAGACATTTCATAGATTACATTAAATAGCATCACAAGGAAGAAATAAAAACGTACACAGTGACAGTGAACACATTAAATAATGTATTTTTCACAGAATCAGAGAATGCTATGGGGTTGGAAGGGACCTCTGGAGATCATCTAGTCCAACCCCTCTGCCAGAGCAGGTTGCACAGGAACGTTTCCACGTGGGTTTTGAATGTCTCCAGAGACAGAGACTCTACCACTTCTCTGGGCATTTTTCGTTGTCTTTCATATGAAGAAGTTACTCTGCCTGATCCGTTCTTAGTTCTAATGCTTCCTTTAGATGCTATTACAAAAAAGAATGAAAAACCACTCTACCAACACAATATATTTTTCTTTGTTGATCTAGGTAGAACATACCATTTAATAGACATCTCAGAGGCAATTCTGTGTAAGATACACGTTGTTTGAACAACCTCAACTTCCACTTTGAAAACAGCACCAAAACAACAGCAAAAACTCCCTGCATGTATTACCTTCAAAATAGCACAATAAAAATTTAAAATGGAAGCGAAGTGTGGGCAAAGTTACTGGTGTCTGTCCAAGTTAGGAGACATCCTACATGGAATCATCATAGAATGGTTCGGGTTGGAAGGGAACTTCAAGGTCATTGAGTTCCAACCCCCCTACCCTGGGCAGGGACACCTCCCAGAGGAATGAACAGGCAATGTGAGGCTCATGGTGCTTGGAGAGGCCACGAAAATGATACAAAAGACCAATGAGCTGCCTGACCCTGCCACGAGTCCAGAAAAAAGAAAAAAAAAAAAAGGTAAAATAACACAACAGGTGTCATCAAATTATGCAAAAAGCTGGAGTGAACACCCCAGGAGCTTCTACTGGTGCCCTCCTCTCCCTGGAGGAAGTATGGATATTTGATAAATTCCAAAGGGAACAGTCTCACACCGCTGTCTGTGTCCCTTAGAGACCCCAGCGACTGTCGTACGTGCACAGCATGAGTCTCTCTCCCACATCCCAAGGCAGGAATCTGTCGTGGGCCGGCGTCCAATCCCATGGCTAAACTATGACTCTCATTTTGAAAAGTAAATAGACAGTGACCTCGACACGCATGCAAACACATCAACTGAATATTCTCTCTCTGCTAACACAGCCCTGTCATTCTGCAGGTTCATTTGCGGGTGACGTTGTAGCTCTACCCTCTGACCGTTGTCTGTCTGTCTGCATTCAGAAAGCCCTTCAGAGCAGACAGCATCTCTTTTGTGCACTCTCCCTCCACAATGGAGCCCCAGTTCTCATTAGAGCCCTTACGAGCTGCCACGGCATTAACTTTATGGCTAATTGCAAAATCTTCTGTTCAGAAACTGAAAGAAAATTAATTCCCATCATCTTTTCCATCATGATCTAGCAAATTTTTCTTCCAACAGGGACCCTAAAATGTGACAGTATCACAGGAGATAGAGTATTCCCCTCATTTCTAAAGCAAACAGTAGAATGTAAGAAATTACATTTCCAAAGCAGAAATTGTACAAGTTAGCATACAAAAATCAATAATTAGCAATATTTAAAATACAGCTCTCATGCAACATATTCTTGAAAGCTTTTCCTTATGTGACAATGCACCATATATGTAAGTGTCTGAAGTACAAGAATTCTCCCACAGGAAGTCTAAATACTTGGCTATGTATTTACATAGTATAAAACCAATACATTTTATGTATTAGTGTATTAAACTTACCAGCTGGTCTGCTCTTGCTTCTAAGTCATTAGCAAATGACAGAAGATCAACCTTGGTAACACTTTTATTGATCTGAAACAAGATGTGAACAGCAGGGAAAGAAAAACAGTATATTATTATTGCATATACAGATGGCTTGCACTTAACTAACCACATCACCTACTTTGTCTACCTTTTATTTCTTTTAATGTTTATTGACCTCAATTTCTGCAGTGCTTTTGCACCAATTTTTGTGATTCTTCAAAACACAAAAGCAGATTTGTCTCTATTTTGTTCTCTGTTAAAGAAACATTTCATTTTATGCTTTGTCCCAGTCGTGTCTCCAGTTTACTACAGTCTCACCTCTGTCAAATATGCTGCAAAGTTTATCCCTTCTATTCCTGAAGAGCTGAAATTCAGAAGATTCTCCTTGCCGATATCATCCAGCAGAATGATTTTGCTGAGGTTTATCTGAATGTGTTCAATTTTAAGTGCTATGTCTTCTGTATACTGAGAGGGAAACAAAACACAACACAAAAGCAGTTTGCACCCAGTGCATATTCCTCTGTAGCCACTCCCCCCTCAAAAAGCATCTTATTTTTGCTTACTTGTCACTTACATGAAGAAGCACACATTGGTTTTTGAGTACATCAGCTTAATACAATTAGCTTTGATAGAACCCACCAGGTAATGTTCTTCCCTTATCTGCAGTATCCTGCCATGTTCTAACCTCCCTACACATCTTTCATACCAATGAACTATTTGCCTTCCACTACGTTTTAAGCAGGCTTCTCTGAACAGATGTTAGATCTTCCTAAGAGGAGACAAAGATAAAATAGAACTCTCTTTCCCCTCCAGGAAATGCTATCCTTTAAAAATGTAAGTTATACCCCTGGCCTGAATCAAGGAAACCCAGAGAATTCAGTATCTCACCTGTGGCCAGGACAGACACTGCTGTATTAGCCACAGGACTGGATGAGACTCATCTAAATATGTTCAATGGTGACTGCAGATGACTTGCTTAGTGTTACCCAAAGCCTTCTTGCACTGCACTCAAATCTGAAATGTCACCTGTCCTGCACAGGCAGCAGAGCAATAGAGGAGGAATCTGGAAACCTGCCTTCCTTCCCAGCCTCCACCATTACTCTGCTGCGGAAACTCAAAATTATTTTCCCTCTTAGTGAATCTTCCCTGTTCATTTTAATTGTGTATTATTTGGGGCAAGGACTGTATCTCTTAAGTCTGCGTACAGTTCCTGGCAGATCAAAACACAGATCCCTCAGGGGGTGGTCTAGTGAAGATGAGTATTACAGGTGACCCCAAAATTAGTAGAGTCACATAATGACAGCGCAGTTGTGTATTATTACAGTTTAACTGAAAAGATTTTATTTTATCCTAGCCCTTCCCACTGAAGTCAGAACCATTCTTAGGAGCAAAGCGTATTATATCCTGGACCAAGATAAATCTGACTGGAATCAGAAGGGAACAAACCAAGAAAGGCATTTATATAAAAACAAAGACTCTCATTAAACACTGTAAATGGCCTTTGGAAGATGCTAGATTTGAACCTTTTACAGAAGTTTCAAAATTAAAGCCAATATTATCATCAGCAGCTATAAAAAAAAGTACATCAGAAAACCTTCCACAGCACACTGAAACAGGTAAAAATATCTTATTTGTAAACAGATTTCTTTTTTTTCCAAATTAATTGGACAGTTCTCGCCTCCTTGCAGGATGTATCATATATAAAACCAAAATCCCATAAAACCCAGCCATGCTACACCGTGTTCAAGAGCAAACACCTCTCCAACCATCAAAAATAATCATGAGCTCACTCATACTTTCTTTACTTACCATACTAACATTTAGAAATTCATTGATGTTGAACAGGTGTTCTAGGTGAAGGGAAGTATAAATTCCTTTGTTTTCCTTGCAATCACTATAAAAGTAAAAATACGTACTTCAGCCTAAAAACCACCCTGAGGATCAAATGTTAAGAGAATGATTAACAATGTTTTCCTATTCTAAGAAAAAAAGAGTTCCGACTATATTTTTTGAAGCTCAGTCTATAAGAAAGCAAGTCATTAACAATTTCTGCTAGTTTCAAAGATGCAAAATATTTTTTCAAAGAGCTCAACTAGTATTGTTATAGAAGATTACTCTAAGACTATCTCTATTAACTCACATATAGGAGAAAATTGCTTTTGCTAGTGATTTACTCAAAAATCAGGATGTCTTCTGGAATGCATGCAATTTCTGTGCATGCTTGAAATACGAAGTGTGCAAGATACCACAAAAACAATATGTATAAATTGAATTAAATCTTAACCATAACTTTAATACCTGTACACTTTCTCAAAAGTCAAGTTAATATTTGGATTTTTAAACAGGAGGCCAGAAAGGTAGTTTTTCCACTGTTGATTTAGTAAGTAGGGAGTATCCAAAACCTAGAAGAAAAAAAAAAAATCAGCAATATTACTGTAATTCTGAGTTTTCAATTAATGAATTTATTCTTATGGAATCTTTTGACACATGCCCACATCTAAGCTCATCACCCAATAATGGAAATACAAGCAAAACAGCAAATTCAACCTCTCTGGTGCAGAAACTGAATATTAAATCTCCATGTCACCAAGAAATGCTAAATCACAGAAAAAATTATCTTCAAAGAAAGACAGGCATGCAGGATTCACTGCAAAGCAAATTAACCAAGAAAGGATGAATGTCTCTATTCGGTGTGTAAGGGGAAAGTAAAACCAGATCCAAACTGACTTGAAGTGTCCCATAAAAAATAATAAGCTATACATAACTGACAAGACCACCAGGACTCATGGGGATTCTCTTCAGAGTTTAATAACTTGAATAACTTTACCTTGAATAAAGTTTTATCTTCAAAGGGCTCACAGACCAGTTTTTCTACATTTCCACCCGTGACAAATGTGAGCACCACTACAATCATCAGCACCCAGGAGAACAGAAAACTGAATCCAACACCACTGAAAAAGAAGCAAGTCAAATAAGTTTTTGCTTTTTAAGAACAAAATACATACACTTCAGGCAACAATGAAGACAACAGCAGATATAACAGAGATATAAAAACTGATAGATGGCTAAAATACTTGCTTTCCAAATATTTCATCTGAAATATCTTATACATTTCAGTCCTGTAAGGTCTTCAGCTAAAGTGCATCTAAAATGCCCACATTTACATTGGATGTGCAAAGTCGAGGTAAGTTCAAGAGCCACAAAAGCATACAATTTTCTTCTTTGAATTCAATTCTCTAGCCTTGTGCTACCAAAAGAGTCTTGGACAGACTTCAGACGTAATCTTCTCTTACACCCAACAGAAATGACATTAAGGCACTAATGGGAACTTCCAAGAACAACCCCGAACCTCCTAAAGTGCTCTGAGAAAGTCAGATGTTTCTTGACTCCTCACATGGCTTTTTTTGGTTTTGAGCAAGCGCACAAGTGTACTAAAAAGCTAAAAATTCCCTTTATATTTTCAATTATCTGTTCCCACTTTTTGCAATTTCCAAATGGGCTTACATAGAAATTCATTAGATACAACACTCGCCTTAAAACACTAGATTCAGAGGTTTTATCCTTCAGCCACGATCCTCAATGAAAGAACAACCCAAAATCCCCGAGTCCCTCAGTGGAAATACGTGAGGTTAATATTTATTTTTGCTCTAATTTTTTCAGCACATAGAGACAGGTAACAAAGCAAATTTTTTTCATACAGACGTCCTTCAAAATCATTAAAAACAGCCTTCTACAGCAACTTTTATTTTTCATCAATTAGTGAAACTTACGCCATAAGAAAATTCCCTCCTGTGTTGGAGATGCAGCCTCTGGTTGTTGGGGAAGCATGTTTATCGAAACCACAGGTGCCACAGAGCAGTCCAAGATAGAAGAAGACCAGAATCAGGACCAGCATGCAGCACAGAATGAGACAACCGAGCCACCTATGGAATAAAAGCCAACGTGCTTGGTTATTCACATGCAAAGAACACCATGGAGATCTGCAGGACACATCAGGCAAAACCGTGTTCCCAGCTGGCCCGCTCTTGGTTCTGTTTGAGCAGCAAATGTTTGCCATGAAAAAAACATTTTTCCTACGTTATCAGGTATTTTGGCCCAGAAGATAATTGCTGTTGGTTTATAGACAGCTGCTACTGAAGGGCTGGGGAACAAACATCACAGGAACATGGTGTTTCCAACTCCAGTTACTGCAGGTGGACTGTACCGAAGTGTCAACATGCGCCAAGCGGAGCAAACAGTGACTCAGAGGAGGCAGAGGCTCCAACAGCCATTTATATTCAAGAAGCAAAGGAGAAATTTATGGATGTGGACTGGCCACTGGTCACGAAGTCAGTAATCGCTCTTATTCTAAGTCTTACTCCTTCTGCACACAGTGTGTTAGGCTGTAAATGTAAATAACTGTAGTTAAAGCTACTAAAACCAAGGCTTTGTGTGTCTGTGCTGGAATGCTCTCAACGTATGGAGCAGTTAATGGAACTTGATCATGAGAAAGATCCTGGATAGGAAGTGAACTTTCATTTTTATTAATTAAATCACCTAAGTTTTATCTGTCCACATACTTGGAGCACATCCATTTATTCACACATTTTGTATCTCATTCTAGCTTTCCACTTTCTCCTATTCCTTTTCCCTTTTGCCACTTCTCCCAGATTACATTTCTTAAGTTCCCTTTTCTCCTCCCTGTAGCTTTGTAGAGAGAAAGCAGGAACCGGAAAAAAATCAGAGAAAGGTTTATTATAATGAATGTGCACAGTCAATAGAGAAAGAAAAACATTAATGCTGACAGGTACATTAATAAAAGAATACCTAATGATAACTACAAATAACGCTCCTGTAATTAAGAAAGGGAAGAACAGAAAATAGTTGGACAACTAGAGGCTTGTTGTTTTTATTTGTACTTCAAGTACTACTATGTCAGGTTTGATGAGAATGGGTATTTAAGTGCCATGTAGATAAGATATGTTTCTCCACTTTTTCCAATTGAAATATGAGATTACCAGAGGTACACTGTAGCAGAATTAAGCAATATATTTATTTGGTTAAATGCAACCTAAGCTTCAAAGAAAATATTGGTAAATTTGTCAAATTAAGGCTCACCACAAAAATTGCCAGATAAGGAATGGGCTAAAGGTGAGGTTATAAGTCAGGTTCTTAAAGTCTTCTGCACACTTTTACTTAACATTGCATGACAGCCATTAGCACACCTATTCTTTAGGCGTGAAACTGATTACTAAACAAAGATAGAAGGAATTATTGATACAGGATCAACTGAAGTGTCAAAACGCATGGAGAACTCGATGAGCTTGAGGACTGAACTGACTAAAACTGGACAAAGTTAAATGGTATGAAGTGAAAAGCCTAATGCTTAAAAAAAAAAAAAAAGAGATAATTACTCAAACGCACGACTCACACAGGTGTCAAATAGGAAGAGTATGTTTTTCTCAAGGTACTCATGCATTCACAAGGACAAGTAATACCCCAGTAGGAACAAGCACAGGGGCACAAAGATTTACGCGGTGGGAAGCAGAATCTGTGCTGCTACTCCTCTGTGGGAGAAAGATAATAAAAAGGGATTGGCTTCAAGGCCTCTCTGGTCCTGTGCTCTCCCAACTTACCTACAACTCCACAAAGCCAAGCCCTAAATAAGAAGTCACCCTGGGGCTGTGAAACAATCCATTCCTTTGTGCATTACATCTTGACACCTGCCTACATCTGCTCCTTCCTGCAACAGGCCTGAAGGCAGAGTAGGGACTGCCTCTTGCCCTGTGGTGGAACAGCACCCAGTTGTTGATTAACCATGGCTTTGGCTTTTACCACACCGCCAGTAACGAAGAGCTGCCCCGCAGCATCTTTGTTTCGCCGTGATCGTCATTAAAAGTTTAACTGACTTTAAAGAACATCAAAATATTACAAAGTACTACCAGCAGGCAGCAGTTCCCTCCCGCCTCATTGCCTGCACATACCTGTAGAAATCGTACTGCTCCACTAATGGGAAATAATCCTGAACGTATGCTTCACTCTGGGTAAGGTAGATCGTCAAATCTGCTAAAATCTTCTGAACAGGGAGCGCTTTTGTGAAGGTACTGATATTTGAACCAATGGATTCCAGCACGTTTTTGATATCTAAAAGAATAAACACATTGCACCATTACAGATTCACAGAAGAAATTTGCATTCCACGTATGCTTTACGAAACACTATTAAAAGCCATTTGCCACGTGTAATGAGCAAGCCATGAAGACAAGTGTGAGGAAGAGACAAGCAGGCAACAAATACATTGAGCTTCAAAGTAACACAATGGCATTTTAAAATGCAGGCTTTATTTTTAGCATTCGGCTTAATGATGAAAGATGTAGATGTCGAGCCAGAGTTCTCTCTTTCCTGTCGTTATAAAGAATGTGTCACTTTTTTATCTAGCCAGCTTAAATCTTGCTTTTTGTGCAGTATTGCAAATGGTAACACTGAGTAAGACAATTAGCCACTAAGTTTACAAAGGAGATCAAAATCTATTTAAATTCTATCCCTCGGGAATACAAAGCTGTGAAAGAAATTAGACTGCCAGTATTGAGAATCTATACTAGTTATTTTCAATCTTCTTAAAAAAGATTACTTAAATTCATTCCAATTAGTTAGCAACACTCTTGAGATAATGATCAATTAATTCTTTTTTTCCTCAAATTATGAACGAACATGCTGCCCTATACGTACAGTTTGGATACACACTACCTAGATACACAAAGACATGATTAATTCACTTATTATACGTATTGTCTATTTGTAAAATGCAGTTTCTGTTTGCTCTTCTCCTTCTTTCCACTTGGAACAGCAGGATGTAGAACCACAGGTTGCTACTCAGTAGTAGGCAACACCTTCCTCTTTCTCAAACAACTGAACAAGTTTTTGGCTGTTTGTTTTGGCATTTACTCTTCTGAATTCAACCAGGTACCAAACTAGTAAAACTAATTTTTTTTTAATTAGATTTGCAACTCAAATTCTATTTTTATAAAAAGAACCCCCCAATTTATAAATAGATAAATTAAGATGACCTGTCTGTGTTTATGCATATCAGCAGACAGATACTGAATATGAGTAAATCTGCACTAGTTTTCCTAATAAAAAGCATAACATCAGTTTTAGAAAACTGGCTCAGTTTAGGCAAATTCACACAGTATACTATACTGGAATACATACTGTGTTTCATTTTGCCCAGGGGAAAAAAAAAAAAAAAAGAAAAGAAAAACTTACAAGGAACAGCTGTTTATATATGCAGAACAGGTCCACAATGCAAGAACAAAAATTAAAACATATTAGTATATATACAGTATTATTACATTTTATTCAAATATCAAGTGCCCAGGTACTGTCAAAGAGTAACAGTTTAAAGCCCAAGTAACAAAACAATTAAGACAGACATTTAAATTATCCTTAAGACATATTTTTACCTCTCCTTCACTATCTACTACACTTGAATGCAGCATCAGGCAGGTTTAGGTTTTTTTAACATCACACCCCTAAATATGTCATAGACACATCAGTCAAAGAAAATTAGCTTTTCAACTCAATAAAGCTAAAGCATCAGCATACCTTTAGGATCCTAAGAATTCTCAGTACTTGATCAGTAAAAAGCCTAACAAATAAAACCACTCCAATAAAATACCATGCAGCCTATTTTTAGATTTAATTTTGGGTCCTCATTAAGACACAGTTGCTTCCTATGTTTTTTTTTCTAAAAGCAAAAAAAAATTAAGTTTGCTATTTCCATTTTTACTCGTCTCTAGCCCAGAAAATATATTATTAATGAAAGGAAACAAAACCATCAATAAGTAATGTAAAAATATCAACACTAAACAAAGTGAAAAGACAGATTGTCCTCACCTGATAAAATGTTCCTGGTTTGATTCACCACTAAGTCTGGAGTATCATTAAATGCTGCATAACCCTAAGAATAAAAGTTGGAAAAACTATAATAAGTTTCCCACTGCAAAATTTCTTGCCATTTTTTTTAAGTTTATACAAGGTGTAAAAGTATAAACACACTAAAACATATGTGGTAATACTGTGAAAAATACATTTTTATTACTGTACAATAGAAAAGGTCAAAGCAAAATAGGAACACAAGTATATTTCACACTTGGTTTGCTCTCCAGGATATTCCTTGAAAAAAAAATATCTACATGTAAATACACACACCAACAACAATCATCTCAAACTTCACAGTACTGTTGCCTTTCAGACCTACCTCATACAAAACTGAGAAGGCAGATATGAAGACTCACTTTGTGAAAGGAGTTACCATTGTACCCAATATCTCCCTCTTTACAATTCTGTGCCTTCTTAACATGAAACTCATGTTACAAGGAGTGAAATCCAACTGCCTCTGAAGACACTGCAGCGCTTTTTCCAGCAAAAAGGGGAAAGGCAGGGTCTAAACCTGCCTTTTAAAAACTGCTCAAACTAAGACATTTTTTCCTAGGAGAGAATCACGGTGTTTTGTGGACAGTCTTGCAAAAATATTAGCAGTAATTACATTAAATCCATTGCACTAAATTTAATATCAAATGTGCACATAAACAATTCAGAATTTGAAAGACACACTTCAAAATAGCTGGAATACAACACAACTAATTAGGAGAGTGTGGATTTTTTTTTCCTTTAGTTTGAATCAAAAAATATAGAGCATGTAAGGTCTACCATGTTTCCTTGTTTCCATCCTTGTTTCTATCTTTTTGTTTGTTAAGGATTGTTCTTTCAAGCAGACAATTAGCAGTACATTTTTGATCTGCAGTATCCTGCGGATATAAAGCACTACATTGATACTTTCAAATATTAAATCTTGGCCACACAATGAAATAATAAGGAGAGGTATCTACCATGAGGCTGCATAAGGCAGGAACAAGAGAACTCTCTTTGAGAAAGCCAAGGGAAAAAAAGTGATACATAAGTAACCCAGTTTCTTAATTAACAGTTTACAAGCCTGTCAAGAAACTTACCTTTTGAACCAGACTAGAAAGGTCTATTTTAAGGACATCGTTGACCTTGGCAAGCTGTGAGCTCACTCCCGGCAACTAGGAGGGAAAATGCATTCTCGAGTCATATCAAAGTAGTAGCCTTGCTAATTTACTAAATATTTCAAAGAAAGGAGAGAGGGCAAAGAAACTAGAAAGCCAATTTGTAGCAGGAAAATCTTTCTAGCACACTCCTGAAAGGCATCTGCAAAACGTTCTCTTACCCCACTAAAATTGGCATTGATGTTCAGCTGACTTAATGAATTCCTGATGATATTGCAGGTTGAGGCAGCCTGAGCTGCAGAGCACGCGGAATCATTGAGGGTGTTGTTCAGATGCGTTTTAACTTCTGTCAAGTTGGAATGAAGCCTCTCTGTTCCCTCCTGCAAAACCTCTACAGAGACGCTCACATTTTCCAGTGCTTCCTTTGTTTCTCTGATGGCTGCAAGGATGTAAAGTTGGGTTGTTTGTTTGTTTTTTTGTTTGTTTGTTTTTTTTAAAAAAAAATATGCTAGAAACAAGTCTGTAGATACAGATATGGGGAGAAAGTGCACAGGTGTAAATGCTATGATATTCTTAACAATACTCATTTAAACAACCCTGCCTCCCGCCCAGAAAAATCCTCTAACACAGAATATGTATTTATTGCACATAAAAATTCACTTGTTTGTAGGAAAACATAAGTGGTGTCACTTATGTTTTCCTACAAACAAATGAATGGGCTCAGGTTACTTTTATTGAGATTCTATCCACTTCCCCAACAACTTTTCTCACCCTTTCCCTTCTTCTCCTTATCCAAGGATTTCAGTAAAGAACTTTAACCCTTGGCCATTAGAAATAAAAAGAAATCCCACATTCACAAAACATTATTTTGGGTATAACCCAACTCACAAATTATGTGGCTGAAAGATGAAAGGGAAAGAGATCATGTTGCATCAGCAAACACTATGGAGTGTTCAACACTGTCTGGCTTTAGATTTCATCCCAGTCACACCAAACCAAAAAACAACCACTGAACAGGTATTTAGTAGACAAAAAAACCCCACACAGATACAACTAAAAATACACTAGTCACAAAAATAAAGTGCACTTCACACAACACAAGGTTTTGTATTTTTTACCTTTGATAGCCCTTTCCACTTTGACTTCAAGACAAATAAGAGAAATAAAGCAAAAAAAAAAAAAAGGACAATGATGACGAATGAATGAGAAAGAATTAATGGGTAAAAAAAAAAAACCCAAGGTGATTCCAGTTCACCAACGCCTTTCCCTTTGCTCTATAAGCTGTATCTGATTCCTGAAAAAAACCTTAAATGGAATAAATAATAAGAGGCTACTTTCTTTAGGATACAGAACTAAGCACGACCGATGCTAAACTCAAAGACACAAGAAATGGTGGTTATCACTCTCAAAACAGGCTTGAAAGTGTATAGGACAGGGCCACTGAATGTTCATTCCCTGATGTGTTGAAGACTAACCTGCAAAGCCCTATGGACAGCTCTTAAAGCAGTTCTCCTCGTCTCCCTAATATTCAATGGAAAGGGACTACCACCTGGAGCAGGGAATTTGGATTTCATCTCTCTTCAATGACTGGCACATAAATCTTTACTTAGTTTTTAAAAAGATTTATAAACCTCAAAATACCTGAAATCCTCAGTTTAAAGGAAATATCAAGGCACATAGAAAAATGGTAGGTTGAATCACAGTCCTGCACGAAGCCATCCCATGCTGTGCACTAGAAAGGTGATGCCTGTCTTACCATGGCAACAGCAGATGAATACAACAACATGTACATCTTTACCTCCTGCCATTGTCAGAGCCGCATCAAGTGCGGGACGCACTTCTTTTCCCAGCTGTTCTTGAACTCTGCTTCCAAGCAATGGTCCAACATCTGTAGGAGGGTGAGACCAAAAAAACCATCACACACTAGTTCAGTTTAAACTACCTCTTAGCACAGGTGCTGTCAGACCCTGATTTAACAAACTATATATATAATATAAAAATTTATCTAAGGCCTGACAGTTAGAACCTAATGACAGAAGATCAATGCAGGAACACAGTTCTCCTTTAGCTAGCTATGGGCCTATAAATGGAAGCAGTGAATCAAAATATGGCAGAGAACATTCACTAGCACTTGATTGTACAGGTAAAGACACATAACATTTCAACAAACTCCAAAATACATATTTCATTGTATTTAGTGCTGTTTCGGAAAGAAACAGATTTTATTTTATTTTTTCCCCCCATAGTCTATCCTAAAGAGGTCCAACACCTGGATGAGAATTTTGTGGCATACTCTCTCGCTACATACTATGTTTCCACAGTGCATGAGCGATGAGAAAATAAACTCTTTCCCTTTCTTCTGTTCCTCATGCATCCCACAATGTCAAGGTCACCCATCAGACCTGCCAGCCACCTCTGCTGAAATCCCTTAAGCGTGTTAAGCACAATGTCTGCTGGTCCCTGCCCTCCTCCCTCCCCCCACAGGACGTGTAGCACCAATGCTCACAGCGGTGGCATCATGCCCACCCACCGCTATCCCCTCCAACACACCCTCCTGCCTCTCCTCCTGCTACAGAGACAAAGCTTTGGTTCAGACAGAGGCCAAGTAGAGTTTGGTGAAGCATCTTTATGTAACACATCCTTTAGGTAGGTAACGGGTCCCTTCCGTTTCCAGATCACAGAATCATAGAATGGTTAGAGTTAGAAGGGACCTTAAAGATCATTGAGTTCCAACCCCCTGCCATGGGCAGGGATACCTCCCACCAGACCAGGTTGCTCCAAGCCCCATCCAGCCTGGCCTTGAACACCTGCTGGGATGGGGCATCCACAGCTTCTCTGGGCAACCTGTTCCAGTGTCTCACCACCCTCACAGGAAAGAATTTCTTCCTAAAATCTAATCTAAATCTCCCCTCTTTCAGTTTAAAACCATTACCCCATATCCTATCAGTACATTCCCTGATAGAGTCCCTCCCCATCTCTCCTGATCACAGCGAAGAGCTTTTTGAGGTTTGTTTGTTTTTGTTTTTTTTTTGCTCTTGATAAGACAATAATACAGCACAGTAGAGAAGCATCCATTACTGCATTACTGTCAGCATTGTCATGTCTGGCTTGGCATGGAAATTTTTATCAAGCAGAAAACACTTTTCAGCGTCTCCTTAGGGCAGGCAAACTGAACTCATCTGCCTTTCTCTCGAGGTTTACGCTACTGTTGATTCCCTTAGAATTAAATCCTTTTGTCCCCAGCTGTCACACACTTAATTCTGGTTTCAAGAAAATAAAAGCTATCTTTATTTATTGATGAGCACTCTCATCCCAGATCCAGCTAGGTTCCCAGTAACTAACATTAAATTGGCACTGAGAACAAATAAATATTTAATTTGAGATTTTATTTTAAGTGCCTGGGAAGCAACAAGCTAGTACTTGAAATGCAGATGTCAATTTTATTATTATTAGTAGTAGTAGTAATATAGACTTAAAGATAATACACACTTTTTTAGACCAGAGTGTTCCTAGAATTAAGTAGGAATACTACTACTATTTTTGCAACCCCATTCAATGAGCTTTAGTTGCCTCATACAGGCAAGACACACTGACCCCAGGGTATGCCAAGCTGCCTGCATTGAAAATTACCTTTAAAATAGGTTTTAAACTTAGACAGAAACATATATTCTGGGCACGATAAGTGGCATGCTGCCACAGTTGCATAGTTTGATCCCAGCAACAATCTTATTTAAAATAGGCTTTGTATTTCTGTATTTCACTTCATTCTCAAATACAGACCTGTATTTAAACTCATTTACTGACACCTGTTAACAGTGCATCTGGAGTTCTAATCTGCACTGAATATGGTCAGCCCTTTCTATTATTATTATTATGAGTTTTGGAAAGTGATGCTTAAATTAAAAAAACAAAAACAACCAAGGGGTTTTGTTGCTTCTGTTTACTGAGAGCTTTAAAAGGTGACGCTTCGCATCGTAACTCCGCTGAAGGGGAAAGTGCAGTAGTTGCATTTCCAGTTTTATCTCCTGCTCTTCAACTGCTTGTTCTAAAATGGCAAATACCTTAAGCAGCTTTAGAAAGAAGATAAGCTTATACCTCAACTTCTAGCTGAGTAGAGGACAAAGGTGTAACAACAAAAATAAACAAATAGATCTCTCGCTCTCTGGAACCACCAAAGTAGCTGGTAGCTCTGTTCCTTGACATTTGGCTCCACCATTAATAACTGAGGAGCAATATTCTAAAAAAGCATTAAGTATTAGTGGTTACTGAACTATAGAAAAAAAAGGAAAATAAAATATTAGCCTGACTTATTGTATCAGCTAATTAATAAAAGGTTTTTACCTCAAGTATAATATACTTTACACCTGCTCCGAGACATTTTATGTGAAGAGAATTTTAGGTTTAGTCTCAATACCACTAAGAACAGCACTTCTGCTTGATATTCTTACAAATAAAATTTCACTTTGCATTATAAGCTATTTATATCATCCTATTGAAGTCTTTAAATACACATTGTTAACTCCCTTTAAATCAAAGTACTTACCATTTAGGTCAGAGAGTGCTTTATCCTTAGTTGTGTTGTACTGGCTCACCAAGTAGTCAATTTGCTGAAAAGAAGAAGATGAAAAAAACCTATTAAAATAACTGGAAAACAACTAATGCTTTTAAATAATGAGACAAACTGCCACTTTGAAACAATCAAAATATTTGTGCGAATCCCCAGAATCCTGAGGTTCTACTGTTTTTATTTAACTAAGTATTTTAAAAGCTTGCTTGGCATAACTGCACGTCATAAAAAATGTGTTTAATTGAGAAATCTGCTGGAACAGCGGTGGGGTAAATGACTCAGCTTAAAAGTGTTAAGTAGCCAGAACTGTGGCCTTATGAAGGCTTCAAGTCATCAGGGCCAATAAGGTTTTGCATGTTTTCATCTCTGTTATTTGATTTTCTAGTGGCCTTAGTTCCTCCTTTATGGAGAGACACATGGCAAGTTGATGGGGCGGTAATTCGGAAGTAATTCACCAACCGGACGGGCTTGTATCTGGGCAGCTTCTCAGAGCTTCTCCTGCAGAAAGGGGCTGGCTGCCCCATCTTAATGCAAAGGGTCTTCCTTGCCCCCAGGAGGATATGGCCCAGTCACAACTTGGGCTTTACCAAGACTCCCAGATAATCAGCAGCAGCAACTTGGTTATCCCCTGGGTTTGGGCAAAAGGCTATCAAAGAACCATCCCAAGTGGAAATCTTACTGTCCTAAATTTGAAAAGACATTAAGTAACTTCCACTGATTTCTGCATGTTTAAAATAATGCATTATGAATCCTGCTCCCATTGAGTTAAAGGTTAACACACCTGACAAATGGGGTCCCAATTTTAAACGCGACTCAAATGTGTACCAAAGCGTATCTGACTTGCACTCTCAAACTTTCCACGGAATAAAGAAAAAACCACCCTCAAACCAACCTATCGATCACACAGCAGTGGAACATTATTAAATGACAAATGTGAGGCAGGGCTCCTTTTTCTAAAAAAGGAGGGGGAAAAAAAAATTGAGTTTCCTACTAAGAAGGATGTAGGTATATTTCTGTTGGTTTTATCTTCCGAGGCTAACCTGAGGACAAAAATTTTGCAGGGTGACAGGTTTTGCATTGTGTCCAGCAATGGCACAGACAAAAGGCAATTCCATGTAAGTAACAGTGTTATTGCTCAGGCTGCTCACAGTCTGCAAATCTTTTTCAACACAACCTCTTAACGTGTGACTTCTTTTTACAAATCCTCTTATGTGCTCTACACCTCATACCGATGAGTCAAGGACATCAGTTAGGATTTCAGAGCCACTTAGCTGGATTCTACGACTTTTTTTAAAGAAGCTGAAGTCCTTCTATCCTTATAAAATTCTTAAACGTGTGTGTGTGTACATGATACCCATGCACTTCATCTGTCAAAATGACTCAGAAGATATATCTGATAACTGCACCATTAAGTATCAAATCTAAAAAAAGAAAAATTAATAATCCTGCAAAGAAACTAAAAACTTCCTTCCCAACTGAGACTCTGAGGAATCCCCTGTACAAATGTTCAAGTCCTGACACTTTTAAATTACAGAGTGCGGGCGGTTTTATTAACTTTTTAGCTATTGTCTATTTTTTTTTCTCTATTAAGATAGTTACTTCTACTTAATGGCTTTTCTACCCTGACATTTCCAGCTGTCAGCACTCAGCGTGCTGTGAAGGGGAGTCCAGTGGTTTCTGATGCGACTGGATGACATCCTTCTGCGCCCTGCGCCAGCTCCAGGCCGACAAAAGGCACTCTGTTTCACGAGAGGTTGTTGGCACGACCTCCACTTCCTGCCATAGACCTCCATCACTGGACTGTCACCACACCATGGGCAAACAAAGAATTGCACAGGGAACAACTCCGGATGTGGAAACGTTCAATGGCATCCTGTTCTCATACAGTTCTGCCAGCAGAAAAACAGCTCGTCCGTTATGGGAGCCCAGAGTCACTGCGACTGGGTTGCCACCATACTGGTGGATCCCACCACACTGGTGGATCCCACATTGTGTGAACTCCACCCCCATTTCTAATTTATCAGTCACATGCAAGGTAAAACAGATTGATTAAATTAAATTAACCAAAAAGGCGGATAGACGTGCTTGGAGATATGGTGTAGCGATGGCTTTTGTCAGTGTTAGGTTCATGGTTGGACTAGGTGATCTAGAAGGTCCCTTCCAACCAAGGCAACTCTAAGATACTATGAAAATTCGTGAAAGCCAAGATAGTAGGACTGTTTGGCTTTTTTTCCCCCCTCCTAATCCATAAAGAACTGAAATTTGTACATGGGAAAGTTTGCAAGCCTTCCTTACGAGTGTTTCTTTTTTTTTCTTTCAATGCAAAATAAAGATACACAGAGGACTGCTTTTGGTACTTCAAGGTGAGTTTGAAAGTGGAAAGGAGAGCATCGTTTCTGTTCAGTGTGGCACAGTATGACACTGGTTTAAAGAAAAAAAAGCCAAAAAATAATGCTGGAAAAGAAGTTATTGTAGCTCACTCCCAACAAGTTAAGTTCAAAATACAAGGAAAAAGGAATGAGCAACAAGGAATCCAAGTCTGCATGTAATATCTTTTTTTTTTAAAAAATATTTATTACTTTTAAAAACATATTTTTCCCAAATGATTCACCTTCTCCTAGAGATCTACGCTAGTTCAGTAGGAGGAAAGGTCCTAACAAGCATCATCACAGCTCAGAAGGTGTTCAAAGAATGCAGATCCATCAGGATAACTCCCAAACATCTACGGCTATGTGAAAATGTCTTACCTTGCACCATTTATTCTACTTCATGAGACTGACATGCAAAGAATAAACAAAATACTGTAGGTGTGATTTATACCAAATAGAAAGAAACAGTTATTTTCTGCAATACTCCTTACGTCCACCTCTTCCCTCCCAATCCCATTCCCCATAAAAAAAAAATAATAATTCTTTACCGCTGGAGTGTCGTTAAGGAAAATTTTCAGATCTTTAAAGTTACTGTTAACCAGTTTCTTTGCTCCTCGAACTTGGTTAGTTAAATGCTGGTTGGCAGCATATGCACAGAGCACTCCAACACTACAAAAAATACAGATAACAGATATTTCTTTATTACTGTAAATGCCCATTCTGACATAAAACAGAAGCAAAAAACTAGTGAAAAAAAAAAAAGTCAACATTATCAAAATGAAGGTCTTCATAAAGATACGCTCTCTTTTTTTCTTACTACAAGTTCTCCCATGCACCACGAGGCGGAGCAGAGGAATTAGCCATAAGGGCTGATATTGGACTACTAAGTCAAAAAAAAAGAAGGGAAAAAGCAATGTTAACTCAGTTTTCAGACATTATCGTACAGCTGCCTATCCATTTGCACTGACACTGCCAGAAGACGTATATAGCCTAGGACAACTGTGTAAGACTTAGGAATGTTAGGCTCTTTTACAATTACCATTAACCTTGACAAAGCTACAAGCAAATGCTCATAAAGTAACTGCACAAAGAAACATTTTACATTTGAAAACTTCAGCAACATGTACTCATAATGGCCCAATTTATTTACATAATTGCATAAATCTTTTAAAGGAACAGGAATAGTCCCTATTAACACTAAAATAATATATAAGCACTTCCTGATAGTAAAATAAAAGGTGAAAAGTGAGCTAGGCTTGCAGTCAGCACTGCTGATTATTTTCTATTTGATCATTCTCCACTGTAAAACTCTAATTACAGCCTGGCAGATCTGCACAAACAGTAAGTAAAAAGGCAATTAAAAGTCCCATGGGAAGCTTCAAAATCTCTCTCATCATCTTTAGCTTGTTGTTTAGCTTAGGTGTAAAACTGACTTAAACATAAAGATAACTTCTTGGGTTTAAACATCTCGCGTTCAGAACAGCTAATCTTTCAGAAAAGCACCAGAAAAGTCAAGAGTAACCACCAGAGCTCAAAGGCATGCTGACTACAAACCCACTGGATGGGTTAGGCATTAAATTTCCACAGATTTATCAGGTATGGTCAGCACAGATCCACCTTACACAGGCACGACACATCCCCAGAGGGACAACAAACACTGCCCAGAGGCTGCAGTCAAGTCCGCTACAGGGAATGGCACATGGATGGCAATTATAATTCTTGCTCCAAAGAAAGCCATAATCCAGCCACATAAATGAGAAATGAGACAGGGGAGAGCCAACAGGTACCTAAAATAACACAATTTGCATATCCTGGCCAGTATACCCTGGGAAGACCAGGAGCAAACACCCTGATGATGCTCATCTCCTCTTATCAGTGATCCAAAACGAAACCTTCAGCTTTATTTTGCTTTTCCTGTTTTAACTTTCCTAAACAAGGTAAAGGCTTGTTCTCCCAGTAAAACTGGTTGCAATTACAAGAGTTTTTGCTGCTCTGACAAATAGCATGCTACAGGGAGAGATGGCAAGACTACACACCACAGGTCCTGGTGTGGCAGGATTGCTCCACTAATATTTTTCTCAATATTAAAAAAAAAAAAATCAGAACAGGATGACAGAATTTGACAAAGAGGTTGCTTCTCTACCCAAAGTTTCACAGCTACGTCTTCAAGACTGGCTATTAACTACCTTCCCAGTAGTCGCTAATGAACAAAGGGACACCAACATTTATCTTACTACTTATTTAACTAACAGCAAATGCCACAGTTTTATTTCCACTATGACCAACGCTCAGGCAGCCATTAACATAAGCTACCACTCATGGAACGAGAACTCAGAATGCATAAAATGCTAAGAAACTGAGTGACTTTCAACATAAGGAGAAGTAAGAAGTTTTCAGCAGTTTCACACGCAGTATATTATTTCTTTTCACTCTACAGTGACAGTAATTGTTTGTAAAGCTTTTTTTTTTTTTAATCAGAAGACAAGCTATCTCACTACCAGGAAAAGTAAACATTTGTACATCATTCTGAGGTTTGGAGTTTATAACAACATCCTTGTTCTTTGAACAGCCATCATTTTTATGCCCTTTCTATGTTAAGCTCAGAGAGTAGAAAGGCCAACTGGAAGCTAACAAAACACTACTTCTGTAAGATTTGAGCGCGATCATTTTTTTCTTCAGTCTCCTAAAAGGAAGGAGTGGGAGGAAACGAGATAGCAGAGATGCTTTAAGCAGACAAGGCACTCGGAACAATTGCAACTACCCTCTGAAATGTAACTAAACAAATACACAGCGTGAGTGAGGAAAAAAATCTATTTATTGCATAACTGAGCCTTGAGTCAACATTCAATAAGCAGCTACAAGGGAGAGAGGCATAAAGCAGGAATAAAAAGGACAAGCCTTTTCTGTAACAGATTAGAGAACTGTTTAAACAGTCTCTCCAGGAGTCAGATACTCCACACTCAATTTCTTGTCAGGTTTCACAGACAGATATAAATGTCACTAATCAAATTGCGGGGTGGGGGATCCAAGCTTTTCCTTCAGCTGGGTTTGCAAAAAATTTCAAGTCGCAGAACAGAAAGCCTGAACAAATTCACGTACCGGGGAAAGGCCACCTTCCTCACAACCAGCAAATGAATCTAAGAAAATATTGGACTAGAGATTTCTGTACCAACTTTTTCACCAATTCTTGCAGATAATGTTGGTTCCCAGGTTCTGAACAATAAGCATTATCAACCTCACAAAGCCAAGAGGGCTTCTATGAAGGCTGCATGAGGTGCTTGCCAAGATACCAAGTACCATTCCCTTCCTCCACACTTGGTTTTCTCCAGCTTCATACAGAACCACCCGAGTTCCTTCTTGAAGCCATGGACAGCACAAGCTCTCTTGGAAGGACAGAAAACTGATTATGTATTTTTCTATCTAATTGCAATGTATGCTTTCTTAAAAATCCAGTGTTCCTTCCTTGTCTTTGAGATGTAGAGGAATTAATGAAATTACATTTCTTTCACAGAGAAAATGTGTTTGCCTAAGCTTGCAGATAACTAGGAAATAAAATGAAACAGCAGCTCGATGTCCCTAAACTCTCAGTTAACCTTTGAAGAAAAGCACATTGTTGTTTCAATGACAAATTTGGAATATCAAACCTACTCAGCTACCTATTGGACAGATTATTTCTACACCTTTACTTTGTATGACAACACTCTTGTATAAAACCTGTGAACTACCAAAATACTACATTTATTTCTGACTCAATCTACCAAAAGAAATATATCAAACACAAAATGCATCCACTGGAAATGACACACTTACAGCTTATTCATTTTAAGATAAACAATTGTGTACATCAACACAAGACTCCTGATTTGCTTCTTATATCTCTCCTGGAGGAAAGCAGACTTCCCACGTATGCCTCATCTTCAGAGAGCACGTGTAGGTGGGTAAAATTTATTTTTAATAAAAAAAATCTGTCATCCTTGTCTTCCATTTACATATTATTCCAGTAAACTTCACTCTAATTACTAGAGCACTGTATCAGTGGAAAAGTGAGAAGAAATTATGTCCCTCATGAGCAAAATCTACTAGCTGAAATCTAAAATCTGCATTACCAGCATACATGTGTCAGTGTGAACTTGCATGCTGACACAAAGAAAAGCCATCCCCTTGCTACTGGAGTTCTCAAGAGTTGTTTCCTATACGTACATATATTGCAAGCTCTCTGTTCTGCGTCTTTCCCCTCTTAATACTCTACCATGCCTGTGACCTGTCTTTCCCAGCCAAGGAAAGATAGCTTAGACCTAAGCCCATGCCAAGGACTGAAAAAATGAAGTAAATAAATAAATAAAAATGGCTCATATTTCCTGCTTGTTAAAGTTCTGGGATTCTCTGAGTCAATGGATCAGAACAGCTGGCACTGCAAGAGAGTGAGATGGAGAGAAGATGCAGAACATACACTTAGATGGTATCTCCTGAAGAAGTCTATACCCTGGAAATCCTTCCTGTTCCCTCCACACACACATTCTGCTGGATCCTTTAAAGCAAAGCTCCACTGGCAGAGATGTGGGTTCAGGGTACTCTGATGGCTGCGTGCCTTGCTAAACACATCTTCTGAACCAGCACAACACTTGGTGAAGGAGTCTATGGCGTTCCAGTCACCTGGAAAAGGGTTTGGGAGACCTATACTCCCAAGGGATGACCCCATTGCTGCGTGAACTTTAAACTATACTCAAACAACGTGAGGACCCTCCTTAGAGATTTGATGGCACATCTTGATGTAACCCTGTACCAACAGAGATCATTCAAATTTCTGTTCTTTTGGCTCTGTCTGCAAGTAGCCACAAGCATTTTACTTCCATGGGACTGAACTCTTCTGGCTATTGCCACAGCTTTATGTATGCAGCTGTGGCACTTGAGATGTGTGGGCTTGGGAAGAACCTCAACAGGTACACCTTCCACCTAAGCTGAAGCTGCGTGGTAACTTGGGCGGGGAAAGCAGAGAATAAAACCACAAGTCTGAGCACAGTGTAAGAAACAGAGCAACAGTTTTAAGTGAATCTCAGGCTTTCTCTGTTTTTTTGTTTTTGTTGGGGCACTACCAATTGGGCTACCAGGAAGACCATGCTTTTGTGTTTCAGCATAGCGGTAAACAAGTTGACATGGGCTTAAACAGATCCAGGCATGGCATCCTGTCTTCCCTGGGGAAAGATGATCCAGGAAGGGCAGGAGAATCCTGCAGAGGTGTTCTGGAGACCCGAGCACTGCATCAGGCGGGGGTCAGCAGCATCAGCCCCGTAAAGTCCTGCCTTGCCTTGCGCAGCACCCGCAGCATTAGAGGCTGAGCTGGGGAGTCGTATGAGATTATCTCCACCTGTGGAAAGCTGCAGACAGAGCTCAGGCTGACTCCTTCCTTAGGGCAAGCATCTGATACTCCTGATGTCTTATACAAAAGGGAGTGGAAAAAAAAAATAAAAAAAATCAAAGAGGCAGTTTCCCTAGTCCTGGAAAGCATGTTACTAGGGATCACTGATCTCCCAGACATGACCCGGGAAGAAGCATTTGCTGATGCTGGGTATGCCTAATGCCACGAGAATAGCTGGCAGCAAAAGCACAAGTTAAAGAGAGACCAACAAGAGGGACGATCTCCTCATTTCTCTGCTGACAGGCAACATTCCTCAGCCATTATAACTAGAACGCAGCATCCTGCAAGGCGGTGTAAAGAGAGCTGGCAAGCTCTGCGAGATGCCTTCAGATTTGGCATGCTGCGAGGTAATTTAATAACTTTTTTTCCTTTGAGGCACCACTGTACTCTGAAGAACTTTTGTCCTGTCAGCACAGCAGGGATGCACCTATCACTTACAATACCATTCAGCTTTCTGGTCTTCAGAATACTTAACTGTCATGTTTGTTAGTGATGCCTGGTAGAAAAGAGCGTGCTCCCATACCTGGTATCACCATGCTGTCCATTTGAGCAAAGGCAAGGTCTCAGTTTGTCATGACAAACAGTAGTAAAAAGAAAAAAAATTCTAGGTTACAGTGAAGTGATAAAGTAGATCCCCCTTGACTGAACAGTCACGAAGTATAGATTTATTTTTTTTTTAAATACAACCACAAATTAAGGATAGTAGGCAGGTGAAAATATGAAGTTGAAGGAAAATAAAAAAAAACAAAACAGAAAGCAAACAATGTATTTTGAAAGCACCTACAGGGAAAAGAGAAGTCTGGATTGCAGTCCCTCGTGGCCCTTTACACACCTGGCATAGAACAGGAGAATGCTCCTAACACCAATAGAGCTAAAACATCTCCAAACCCCAGGACTGTACAGTGAATGCATGCATGGTTTAAACAACTCAGTGCCCAAAAGAAGACCCATTATTTTGAACTAATAAGAAAATGTGGAGGACAGCAAATACCAAAGAGGATCACACAATGGCTTTTCTCACCACTTCTACGCACGAGGAGCAAAGCAGTATGTTGTACCTCAAGTTCTGTATAACCAGTAGTTGAACATAGGACACAGTTATGGTATGTTCGTAAGTTTAATGTAACATTCTGCAATTGCCACTTCGAGACTGGCAAAAACTTCATTTGCCAAATTCAAGCCTAGTGGTTTTTTTTGTTTTGTTTCACACCTACATTCTTCAAGTGAGCGCGTAATGACCTGTGGATAGCAATGGTAGCAGCATTTTTATAATGCAGTCACATTTTCTTTAATAAGCAACAATATTAGTCTAATAAAAATCATTTTGGCACCTGTAGGTTAATACAGTAACATTATTTGTCTTACGATACTGCAAAATTAGTGCTATACCAAGCTTCATATCGTTCTCTTTATTACACTTGCCTTATTATTAAAGAAGCAACAAAAAGAAATGTTGCAAAACAGCTCCTCTGACAGTCAGCATTTTTCTTCTGTCTTTGATGCATTTCCCCACCACAGTTGTCACAGCAACGACACATACAGAAGCAAAGTCCCACAAGAGGCAGTAACAAAACAAATAGCAATCCCAAGGCTGCGGAGACTATAAAACCGATTTCATAGTAGATGGCCTGTAATTCAGATAAAAATAGTGGTAATAGCAGATATCACACAGTAACCGAAATCAATATAGAGCAAATAATTAAAAAGCAAACTACAGACTAAACCATCTACTAAGTTACCAAGGTTATGGAGTTGGTGCGTTTTGTCAATAATTGACAACTTTTCTAACAAAAAGATACATAACGTTGTAGATACTGACAGCTAATAGCTATTTAGCTAGAATATTAGCCAGGCAATCTACAGAAGTGAGTGCTAAGACAGAAATACACTCACAAGAAACGAATACGCATTGAGGCAATTGAAATAGGTTATAAATGATCACATTTGATTTCCTGGAGCACGTATTTACTGTTTCCCACATCCGTTTCCAAAAAAGGCTCCCCAAATGCCAGCAAGGCTGACTAGATCTGCACTTCATTTAGGAGGAGGGTGTGTGTGTGCATGTGCTTGGCTTGTTCTCTTTTTTAATCAATTGTGAGTGTAAAGATTTGTATGAACCACAAAAGGAAGGACTTCACTGGATGATGGATTGCCAACAGCAGAGGTTTCTCCAAACTGCTGAAGTTATAGCTGCTTCGGGACTTGACAAAGTGAAGGAGTGGGTTTCAAGCTCTCTCAGGTAAAGACATTTATTCTGCTGCCAAACAGCAACTAAAAAGATGCTTTCAAAAGCTGGGAAGGAGCGAAAGGGAACGATGCAATGCAATACCCTGGCTAGTTTTTAGGCTGGTAGCCGTGTGAGCGCCCCAGGGACCTGGCACAGCCCCACACAACGTGATGTGGCTTCCAGGGGACAAGCCACAAGCTGGTCACCCTGTTTGCCTCCCCTGCCCACAGGAGCCAATGCATCCCAACGTGGATGGGGCAGGTGTGGGCACCCAGAGGTAGACACCACGGTGATGCCATACCCTGGTGGTCTTTCCTCCCTGGAAAAAAAAAAAAAATCTCTTCTCTCCTTTCCCTTACCAATTTTAGGAGAGGTAATTCTCACACTAGTACTCCAAGTCCTCTTCTGTTCTACTAATCTGCCAGCGCCAGGGCGACTTGGCAGTAAAAGGAGGAAACGGAGGCACCCTGTATCGTCCTGCAAAACAAGCTACAATTTCTCACGAGCTATCAATCATGCTCCACTTCCAGCTTTGCTGATGCCCTTCCTCACAATCCCTAATTACCAGCTGATCCAAATACAGCAACCATCACCATCAGCAGAGTTGCAAATTTCTGACCTAATTACCAATTCTAGGATGAAGCCTATTTTATTATTATTAACTACTGGTTAAAAGTTGTTACCCCTCCTGAAACTAGGTGCCTGCAAGAAGAACTCGGCTAGAATTTGCAAAAGAATTATCGTTTTTTAGTGAGCTGAACACTTCAGAAATTATTTGATAACAAAATTTTAAAAAATAGGTTAGATGGAAAAACACATTTTAAATAACATGAAAAATAGCTATGGACATCTTAATAGAAGTAGTGCATACAGACATGGTTACTTGCTTTTCAAAGCTGTACATCTACCATAAGACATTACCTGAAGAGTCAGGACAACATTTTCTGGCTGTGGAAGTCAAAACAAATGGAGAATGTGTGTAATGCACAGGCAGCATGCACAAAAACAAATCACGTGAATAATGAATAATTAACCATGACCAAAACAAATAACAACACAGAAACAATAATAAAAAGCAACTAAAGTAAAACAATGCATAGGAGCAACATTAAATAATTACGGAAAATTATTTACAGTAAAATACATAGTAGATAATTTCTGGTTTCCTTGGTAAATGAGAGGAATTTAGGATTTGACCAACAAAAATATCCATCTTAAAATGATAACAGACAAGTTATTTCTACACTGAGCATCTGTTTCATGTAATTCCTAACACATCTCACTGATTAGAAGGCCAGGGATTGCATTACTTTGTGGTTTAGCAATTTATTCACAAATTCCACCTGTCATAACTGACCTATGATATTCCTGACTGAATTTTTCAATGTTAATTTTATTTTGGCATAAAAGCAGCAGTTTTAGTAGCAGTTTTGGGACCTTAACACACTACTTAAAAAATTCACCCTCACTTTTAACTTGTTATGTAGAGGTCTATTTTAAATTATGCAAAAGTAAAAAAGAAAAAGGCATTCAAGAAAGACTGAAGCTGTCTATTTATCAGGTTCTTAACTGATTTCTTATCTGTTATTTCAGGAAAAAACTAAATATTCAATGGCAGGAATTTCAGAAGAACCCAATTTCCCCTTTGTTTACACAGTGGAAATAGAATTTCTTGTATTTAGAATCATAGAATGGTTTGGGTTGGAAGGCACCATAAAGATCATCCAGTTCCAACCCCCCTGCCATGGGCAGGGACACCTCCCACCAGACCAGGTTGCTCAAAGCCCCATC
>JAOTQQ010000032.1:55528701-55544306 GCA_026546715.1 Gallinago undulata
GGCCAGGCTGGATGGGGCTTGGAGCAACCTGGTCTGGTGGGAGGTGTCCCTGCCCAGGGCAGGGGGGTTGGAACTCAGTGATCTTTAAGCTGCCTTCCAACCCAAACCACTCCATGCTGGTGTGGATGTGGTCAGCATTCCAAGGAAAGGCTCAAGTTTATAACCAAAAAGGCATTACCAGCTACACGTAGCTGAGTTTAGCTCCAGTGCTGCAATGTCCAGGCACATGCATTTTTTGTTTCATAGGGGAGCCATGGAAGATTTGTTACTAACAGGAAGCAAAACTAAAGTAGAAATAGAAAGCCAAGAACTAAATAATTAGAAAAGCAAAGAAGTTAGTTTTACACCAAAAAACCCCAAACCAATCCTGACTTACTGAGTTTTTAACGTAGGAGGTTATAAAGTGTTTTGACTATTTTCTTTAGAACCTCATATCCAACACAGCTAATCTATAAAAAAACAAACAAAAAAATCAATACCCTAGGATGTCAAACCTACCCACAACAACAGGGTTTTGCATATGTATTTTCTATTACAAGTATACTAGCTAGAGATACACTGTTTATTTCCACATCAAGTTATGTGACATTTTTTTAAATGCTAAAATGTTTTAACTGCTGAATATGCTCATGTGGGAGATTAATTGCAGAGATAGGGCACACAAGACGAACTTGCTGAACTCCATAATTTGCAGCTGCTTTAAAGGTGACCAGGTGAGGAGAAAGGAATACCAGAAGGGGTCAGAAACAGGATCTTCCATTAAAATAGTCAAGCTCTGATCCTCAGCCTTATGCTCAACGTGCTCAACAAGTGAGACTCCACAAACAGAAAGAGCTGGGAGCTGTAGTCCAGGTCTAACAAACAGTTTGCTCTTGTTCCCAACAGGCAAATAGAGCATTTAACTCTTCATACTATGTTTTACCCAAGAAGGACCTCTGATTTTGATATTAAAGTTTTATTCCTGCTTCAGCAGAAACAGAGTGATACAAAATAAAAAGCAGAAGCTGGAACAAAGCAGTTAGAACTTAACATAAATAGCAGAGTTGTTCTGCAGTAGGGTCAGGTGAAGCCAAACAAGGTAAAAAGGCCGATAAGTTTTAGTCTTATTTCACTTAAAAAAAAAAAAAAAGGAACCGATCTATTCCCAGACTGATTCCTTTGTGAACTCTTCACATTTTTGTTACAAGACACAAGCTGTGAAGCTGAAGATTTGTTGTGTACATCCTGCTGGCAAGTGGAATCTCAGATTAACATCGTCTTACTAGGACTAACAACTGGTTTCCATGGGAACAAAGACAAAGCCACGATAAGATATTCAGAGCAGCCAGAGGATCATACTGACCATGCCCTGTCTGCACCAAGTTCACATCTGAAGGTCTCCAACACAACAGGTGACATCCACCTTGTCACAACTGTGAGGTGGCTTAACTTTATTAATAAATTAAAGCTTCAGCTTATGACAAATTCTAAGAGAAAAACATGAAAATTCATTTTGTTAGGTGTCACCTCAGCTGAGCGAGAGAAGGAACTTTTAGTTTTCACTTTATCATCTATTTATTGTAAATGGTGCTATTAACAGGAAGGAATAAGGATGCTCTATCCTCCACATTCCTCAACAACAGGAGCAGTAGCACCATCATTTACATTTTACATAGGGAAAAACCAAGGCACAGCAAAAGTAAAGAGACCTACTGAGCCCCAGGCAGCAAACCAGTGACCAAACACTGTCTCTTCCACTCCAGTGTATCATTAACTCAAATTGGAGGCTGCTTCCCAGCACAGCAGTTTCCGCTTGGCATAAATTCACTCCCATTTACACCAGTTAGAACAAAAGGATTTGACTTGTGGAGCTGAAAGCAGAATCTATTTACGCTCACTGAAGCACTGTAATCAGATATCCTTATTCACTCTTTTAAACTACCTGCCATATCCAAAGAGCACGGTGCTGGTTTTACCGATTCAGTAATTAAAAAAAAACCACCACAACAAAAACGTAAGGAGTTTCAGTTCCTTGCTCTGGTTCTGTTACTGTGCTTTGTGAGCACTATATTAATTCCCATTAATAACTTACCTATTAAATGTAAACTTAGATGAAGCTGCATATCCACAAACTGGGTGGCAATAATAAATCTAGAAGCGAGTAAATAATTACTCAGATTTAACTCCTTAAAGAAACTTAGAAAATATTTCTTGACTGATTTTTTTTTCCTTTAAATGAAGCAATCACTCTCAACTTTTAAGTAACATAAGAGAACACTTAAATGTTAAGGCTTAGCAGCATGCAAATACTTTAAAAACAGTACTACCCAAAGACTCTGACATACTTCACACTTTATCATACTTTCTTCCTGTCCTGGTTTCAGCTGGGACAGAGTTAATTTTGCTCCTAGCAGTCGCTGTGTTTTGGCTATAGTATGAAAATAATGTTGAACCACATACTGATATTAAATCACAATATTAAACCAACATATTTTGGTTTAGCTGTTGCTAAGTAATGCTTATAGTAAGTCAAGGACTTTTTCAGCTTCCCATAGAAACTGAGAGGGAGCATATACAGGACAAGGTGGCCAAAGGAATATTCCATACCATAGACATCATGCTCAATATATAAATGCATGGGACTGGGGAGAATCTGCTAGCGCTGCTGGGGAGGGCTGGGCAACTGATTATTGGGTAGCAAGAGAAATTCTACTGCATCACTTATTTTGTATATTCTTTTACCATTATTATTATTTTCTCTTCTATTAATGTTTTATTAAGCTGAGATGTATTTATCTCAATTTATGATATTTCCTTTTTTATTTTCCCCTCTGATTCTCCTCCCCTATCCCACTGGGAGGGGAACAGCTGCCTGGTCCTGGCTGCTGGTTAGGGTTAAACCCCAACACTTCCCAAAAGTCATCCTTGGGACTGAAGGAGTGTGAATGTTCTACTGTAACATTCAGCTCCATCAGAGCACCACTGCAGGCACAGAGTCACGAATATCCACGTGCAATTAGACATTCTTGTCACTTTTTTCCTTCCAGATAAGAGAACTGAAAAGTAGATTGGAAAACCAAACATCTACTATTTCCAAGTATTAGGTTAAAAAAAAAGAAAAAATAACTACTAAAATCAAAGGTCTAAGTTTCTGATGCCAAGTCCTGCACACAAATCACACTCCTCTCCTCCTCATGGTTATATGCGATATGCTGGGGCATCAACCTGAAGCTAACTCTTCTAGAGCACCAGCCCAATCAGAATGATGAAGTTCTGAGCTAGAAACATCAAAAGGCTTGCTTTCTGTGCCCATATGCGATTATGTTTATTTTCATCTCTGAATCAGAATTAAGTCTATTTCAAGTTTGCAGTTTAAAAAAAAAGGCATTTCAAATATGTAACTACACCATTAATACACTGAATGTGAAAATAGAACAGCATATGGCAAAAGAGATTACGGGGATTAACCAATTAAATTGTATGACTCAAACCAACATGATCCGTCAAATCTGTATTTTCCAGTGAGGTTCGTGGGGGCATGGGAAAAGGGCTTCACCTCATGCAAATAATGAAAGCCAGACTTTTAAAAATGACCGATCTGGCAACTAGTATCTCCAAGGAAGGAAGGAAGGAGAGGTATGAGAAGTTTGAAGCTTACAAGCTAAGAACAAGTGACTTGCTCTGGATGTCTCTTTTCTCTTTAATGCTGGATTTCCTAACACCCACTTGATCCAAAACTTACAGCAAGCAGTCCCACAGGACTATTATCTTGTTTGTAAATTCTATACTCAATAATTACTTATATGCTTAGCACACATAACATTAAGTTTGACATACAAGGTTACAGACCAAATTCCTGTGAATATAAAGACAGTAAACATCCTGCTGAAATCAAGTTTCCTCGCTCATTTAGAGAATCAAAGCAGGGGTTTAGGCAGGACGAAGGCCTGTTCCTAAGAGTCCAATGTAGATGACAATCCTAACATATCACCTCTCACAGGGCAGCAAACAGCTCATCCGCTTACTTAATGGAAGGAAAGAGGCCACCAAAGCAGAGGTATCTGGAAACAGTTCCTCCAAAAGGTGACATAACTGTCACCTTCACGCAATCACCCTCATTACACCTTGTGTAAGACCTGCTCAGAAGACAGACCCTGCAGGGAACACGCCGCATTTTTCCTCTCCAGGTTAACACCTGGGACTCCGGGCACTTGTCTAAATAGAATTCATTCATTCAAGTTCATTTGAGCTCATTCTTTTACAGGTATTGAACACATGTCAAAAATACGACTAAGAGTTCACAGGTATGACACAGGGATGTGACCAAATTTAAAAGAATTTAAATTACTAAGTGTTTTAAAACGTAAATTGAAAGACGTACCCCAGAATAATATAAAGATCTTCTATAGACAGTTACAGCTAAATCACCAGAAGGAATTGATAACAAACCAAAGCCATCCTCAGATTTTATTAAAGCTTCACCTTTGCATTTAAATGCAACTCTTATTAAAACACATTTCGCATTTTAAGAACTAAATGAAAGAGAAAGCATGATGGAAAGTTAAATTGATACAGCTAGCACATCCACAAACACACAAGAGTTCCCCAAAACACCTTTTAACCTATGCAACCTCAACTTTTCCTTTAGAAGAAAGGACAACTTAGAAGAAAGGAATGGAAAAAAAAAAAAAAACAACAAAAAACTCAATAGGACAAATTCTAAATGCAGCCACAAGTGTTAACTTCAGCTTACCAAGGAACAAGAAGTTACATGTGGCTGTGTAATGGAACTGCCCTTATATAAAACTTGATTGTAGGTGCATAAACGTGGAAATGAATGAAATTTATTTCAAGTTGCTACATTTCCATTTCCTAGGCTAAATCTCATAGTATTATAATCACCTGACTGTTTATCACAACATGCAAATCTCAAGAGCTGTCTCTTTTGGATTTAATATTAAATAGAAAGCAGTTCATGCTTTAGTCCTATATCCCACGCTCTGAGCACACATAAGAAAAAGTTTAAGAAAAAAAAAGCCTCAAATGCATCAGTGTCAGCTTTGAGATATGTAAGCAGAGTCCTGTGAAGTTTCATCAACACTTCCTTTTTAATTAACAACCCCCTACACACACTATGCTCAGCAGAAAAACATTAGTTCATATGCAACTGTACACATTTCCAGGGCATAACACATGCTACTAAGAAAACCCTTCATATCATTCAGTTCCAGATGGTGGTCTTGGTATCTACAACAGGATGAGTGCATCACTAATAAATATTAAAAAAAAAAAAGAAAGATGTGTATCTCCTTACCTTGAGGAAAAGAATTTGGCTGCACTAAGTACAGGAATGCATGGACTATTTTAAACAAAATTCCTATTGGCCCAGGTTCATGGTATGCACCTGTATCATATGTCTTGGCTGGTACAAATCCAAAATCCAAAGTCCCAGGAGGTGGCTTGTATATAGGCTGCACCTCTGAAATAGTACTTCCACAGAAGAGCAGCAGCAGCAGACAGAGTTCCACAGCCATAGCTAGCAGTATTCATAAAATTGGAGGTAGAAATAATTGTCCCACCAAGTCTAGAAATCTTCAATACGTTCACTCGGGGGTTAGCTTTCTAGCCAGGAACACACCGGTGCAGCCCTACACCTTTTATTCTTTAATGTATTCTTGCTTCACAGTGGTACAGAAGCCTCTCGTGGAAACGATTCAGCGCACCATCTCTGGCAAAAAACAAGAAAGAGGTCATTAGGGCGTGTGCAAGCAAAGAGGAAAGTGAATAGAAAGATAACCTGCAATCTTGTGTGGATATTGCAAATATCAATAGTTATAAAAGCAAGCCAGATAGGATAGAAAAGAAGGAAAAAAAATTTGAAGTTTGTGAATAATATGGTCTACTACATACAATGTACTTGAAAGAGTGGAGAAAAAACAATTATGTATAGTTCCAGGTCAGTGAGTTTTCAAAAATAAACAAAGCAGAGCGTTGGGACGGCTCCAAGGGAAACAGAACTAAAGGAACAGTGTATGAATTGCACTTCTGACTAAGTACAATATGTCATGTCACAACAGTTACACAATGCATTTAATCAGCCACCTGATGTTACTGTAGTTGATGGCAATTATTACAAGTCATATCCTGTAGCTTCCTTAATCTCAACCGTTCAGTAAAACCTTCCCAATGCCAGCTATTCCTAATCGTCCTCCACGAATGAAGAAAGAAATTATTTGCTGCTAGAAAGTTAACAAAAACAAAAAAAAAGAAAACCAACAACAAAACTTCACATAGGTGAGAATGGGTTTCAGTCATTACTTTCTATTAACTCCAACTATTTCAAGGCTCTCCTTAGGAACTGGAGATGTCAATTCAACAATTTTTATTTGTAGCTTGCTAAAGCTGACTGACGTTAAGATGCCTTTGGATGCTTGCACGTTGTTTAAGAACACTCTAAATCTACAAAAATCACAGCAGTTTAATCAACCACCACTTAAGAAATGTAAACCGACACATACCACCACCCCTGGGTTTCCAACAAAACACCTTCATCTACCTGGGGCTAAGTAAGACTCCTTCACTTCAGCACAGGACATGGTGACCTCCAAGGAAACAGACCAAAAATAACAAATAAAAGGCAACAGAAAGGCTTCTACCCCTTTCTGACTTTGGAAGTCGCATGCAGGGTGTGTCACCGATCATCACACTGACTTTACCACCCACCAGACCAGCTTTTCTTTGAAATGTCTTTGGTGATCTACACCAGAGTGCCACTGGTGGGGATGCCTGGGACAAGCCCCCCACTTCAAACTGGGGAGCACCCAGCAAAAACTGCCCTTGCTCAGCATCGTTGTGCCTCTGTTGTCCTTTTCAGCAGCACTATCTACACAGAAACGTTGTTAGTCTCCAGCTTGGTGTTCAGACCATTCACTTGCAAGAACACCACCAAAATAACACAAACATCTCACAGCCTCCATCAGCCCAATCCTACACCAATACCTTGACTTCCAAGGTGCTTCCAGGTCAAAGAGATGCTGAAGGCAAGAGACTTAAAAATCAGAACTAAGGTGAGACTTAAGTGTCTCCCATGCTTGACAGTCTTTGGTAAGATACAGGCTATCCTTCTGAAAACCATTATTGACTCTCAAGAAACCACGCTGCAGGCTTGTTTAGTAGTCTGTGCTGCACTCAAAGCATAGATCAAGAAAAATAATGAGCAAAGGAATACAGGACCAGATCAAAGAATTAGAGACAGTTTTGTTTCCCTGAAGTCTAATGGAAGTAAGATTAGCCACTCATGGCTACTGAAAACCAAGCAGAAGGAGCAGTAATAATGCTATGAATAGCAGAATTATACAAACATCATTCAAAAAGGTGATGTTAGCAACCACTCTGAAATACGATGTTCAGCACAGGAATACAAGAACTTAGAACACATCAAACCATGAGAATTTTCCTACCTGGAAAAGAATGTTTTGTTAAAGAATAATGAAAGGGAGGGGGAAAAAAGCCCAGGTCCAAAAGTCTTATTTTTCCTCCCTTATTTTTTTCTTAGGCTGAAGAAAACTAGTCTCAAAAGACATTCTTCAGTGGAATTATCTTTTAGGCACCTACTAGTTCAGGGCTGAACGGAGAAATGGTCAGAAACTGAAAATTGCTTAGGCTGCAGTTTATTAACAAATCTACAGAAACTCTATAGGTCAAAACATCAAAAGACCAGAATTATGTGGGGGGGAAAAAAAAAAAAGTATTTTGCCTTGGTGACAAAACAGTGAAGATTGTGCAGCCTTGATACAATACATTCCAACTTGCTTGTTTCTTTAAAAAAAATACATTTGAACTCTTTTTCCTAAGCTCAGTTTTTCTGAAGTTTTCTCAAGGACAGTTGCAACACTTCAACGAGTCTGGAGAAAAAGCTCACACATGGTGACTGAGCCTTGATTCCAAGAGTTAAGGAAATAGATTAAAAAAGCATATAATATAGGAAAATGTTAGATGTGTTTGTGAAAGATGAAATGGAGAGGAAGACCTCCTCCCTAACTGGTGTCTTAGGGTAAAGCTAGAAGACAGGGCTGGTTCTCTGTAGTGCTTTCTGTTATACTAGAGAGAGGGCAGAAGAAAGTACGTACAACTTCTTTTTTTAAGTCAGATTTTCGGTTAAGGGCGATTTGAAGTGTATCAAATTGTATCAATAGGCAAATAAAGCACTATCAAAATGCCCTCCCATTATAGCAAAATAATCACTATGCCTTCTAGGAATGTGAAGTCATGTATTAACCAAGACAGAGTGTTGGCAGCTTTAAGACAAGGACACTACTGAAATTGCAAGGACACTACCTGTACTGCAGGTACAAACACCACCCTTCTGAGACACGTACCCACCTCTCAATTCCAAAGACACTACTGAAGTCCCCAACTCCACAGAATTTTCAGTTAAGCTTTCATAAAGTTCAGAATTTTTCAGCAAAGGGGGTGGATTTCTTGCAAATCAAAGCACCTTCAGAATTCTGACCATACCCTCTTCCTCTCCCTTTGTTGGCAAATACATCACAATAAACATGCTGTATATATAATCTTACCGGGCAATTCCTCCAGCCTGACACCATGTCTTCTCTATTCTGCATAAACCACAACTATATTTTCAAGGTTACATTAATAGGGGTCAGGAATTTGCAGAAACACTATTAAACCTGTAACTCAGGATACCTCTGAGCATTCAATAAGTATTCAACCTACCTAAAAATAACTTGGATGTAAAAAAGCTCCCAGCAGTTATCCTTATCTCAGTATCTAGAAGCAACTTAGCTGGCAGCATGTTAGTAGTTAAATACGCTAGACACACAGTATTAGAAAGAAAAAAACAAAACCTATCCATGAAATTTGTGAGAGCTGCAAGTGTGACACCCGCACGAGTGATATATACATATAAAGAGAATTACACAGCAGTTCGTGGCACTCTTCATTGCAGCATGTGGCCATCTCATTTCCTCAGAAACAGCGTGGCACCGCTGCAGCCAGCAAGCTACAGGAACTGCCAGTACAACCCACTCCAGCCTCAAGTAAATAGTGAATGAAAAGAAGCTGTGTGAACCTTTGAAGCGCTTACACTAATTACCAAATAAGATACCCATTTCAATACTATGTTTTGGTTAAAAAAAAAAACACAAACAAACCCCACAAAACAAAACACAAACCTGTTAAGTAGTTAATATCATAGAATCATAGCATAGTTTGGGTTGGAAGGGACCTTTAAAGGTCATCTAGTCCAACCCCACCTTGCAATGACCAGAGACATCTTCAACCGGATCTGGTTGCTCAGAGCCCCGTCCAACCTGACCTTGAATGTTTCCAGGAATGGAGGGGATCTACCACCTCCCTGGGCAACCTGTGCCACTGTATCACCACCCTCAGTATAAAAAAATTCTTTCATTATATCCATTTTACATCTTCCCTTCCCTCTTTAAGTTTAAAGCCATTTACCCTTGTCCTATCACAACAGGCTCTGCTAAAAAGTTTGTCCCCATCTTTCCTGTAGGCTCCCTTAAAGTACTGAAATGCTGCTATAAGGTCTCCCTGGAGCCTTCTCTTCTCTAGGATGAAAAACCTCAATTCTCTCAGCCTGTCCTAACAGGAGAGGAGCTCCATCCCTCTAATCATTTTTGCAGCCCTCCTCTGGACTGTACCGATATCAGGGCTTGCCCCAACCCAGCTGTAGGACCTTGCTCTTGGCCTCATTGAGCCTCGTGAGGTTCACACAGGCCCACTTCTCAAGCCTGTCCAGGTCCCTCTGGATAGCATCCCATCCCTCAGGTGTCTCACCATACCACTCAGCCTCGTGTGGTCTGTAAACTTGCTGAGGGTGCACTCGATCCCACTATCTGTGTCACTGATAAAGATATTGAACAGTACTGGTCTCCATTCATACCCCTGAGGGACACCACATGTCACTGATCTCCATCTGGACATAGAGCTGTTGATCACTACCCTCTGGATGTGACTGTTCATCCAGTTCCTCCTCCACCAAACAGTCCACCCATCAAACCCCTCTGTCTCCAATTTAGAGAAAAGGGTATTGTGGAGGACCATGTCAAAGGCTTACAGAAGTCCAGATAGATGATAACAGTAGCTCTTCCCTTTTCCACTGCTGTAGTCACTCCACCATAAAAGGCCACTAGGTTGGTTTGGCAGGACTTGTCCTTACTGAAGCCATGCTGGGTGGCTGTCTCAAATCACTTGCCTGTCCTTCTTGTACCTTAGGATAGCTTCAAGGAGGATCTATTCCACAATCTTCCCAGGCACAGATGTGAGGCTGACAGGTTGGTAGTTCCAAGGGTCCTCCTTTCTACCCTTTTTAAAAATGGGTGCAATGTTTCCCTTTTTACAGTCACTGGGGACTTCACCTGACTGCCATGACTGTTCAAATATCACAGGGAGTGGCTTGGCAACTGCATCAGCCCATTCCCTCAGGACTCTGGGATGCATCTCATCAGGTCCCATAGACTTCTGCACGTTCAGGTTCCTCAGGTGGTCACAAGCCTGATCTTCTCTTACAGAGGGAGGGACTTTGCTCCCCCAGTACCCACCTCACAGTCCATCAACTCAAGAGGTGCAGGGAGAGAAGTCGCCACTGAAGACTGAAGCAAAAGACACTGTTGAGCACTTCAGCCTTCTCTTAGGCTGATGTTACCAGTTTGCCAGTCTACGCTTTCTTTGACCCTCCTTTTCTGGCTGACATATATAATAGTGAAAGCATTTAATTTATTCTTCGTGTGGTTTGCAAGTATCCATCTTCAAAAGACTAGAGCTTTTGCTTTTTGTTCTGCAGTTGGCACTAGTATTCTACACACACAAGTCACTTAACATAATTACCGTGGTTTTAACCGCTGTCTGTGGAGATCACCCCCCGTTTACCCAGTATGCTGCAGTATTATCACATCTCCGATATATGTTAGTTATTATTAAAAATATGGTAATATTTTCCAAAACCAATAAAGCATCAGCAACTCCACAGTAAGTTTAAAAAGGGGGAGAGGATTCAGAGTGAGAGATGCAGGAATCCATCAACTGCTTCCACGACACAACAGCTCTAAAATAGCTCAGCTCAGAAACAGCATGATGTCCAGCTCTTTTGTTTCAACAGGACTGGCCTCCTTCTGTTTAACACCGCCATCCATGCAAATACAACACTGCAGTGCAGCGATGCAGCGATGATTAACCCTGGGAACTGAAATTCAATCAACCAGGGGCTAGATTGCTAAAGCTCGGTGCAGGAGCCTGCCGGCAGTGAAACATGATGGGATGGTGGAAGAAGATGTTGTCCATAAGAAGTCCACCCAAAGGATCTGGCTACACCTGTGACAATTTTTAACTAGTCATTTGAAAATCCAAGCTCACAATCCCCTTCGGTGAGGATGCTCCAGTAACAGCAACCAGCAGAAGCGTGAAATGCATCAAACCAGCCACAAAATGCAGGTAGACTACAACTCCTAAGTATTTATAAAAAAAAACCCCAACCCACAAACAACAACTACCCATTCAAGAGACATAATACAGCTAGACGCTGGCAAGTTAAAAAGGTACAGTTTTCTGTTACAAAATCTGTCCTAAACCTACCAGCAATTACAACCTGTTGCCATAGGAGGAGTAGGAAGCAAATGAACCAAGTGAGCACTAAAGACTGCAGAATAGAATCTGGCAACACCACCAGAAAGCAAACAAATAGAACCTTCCACACAAGGTAGCCTCAGTATCTATCTGACATGCTACAGGCTCAAAATGAGCAAGCGCTCAAGTCAGGAAAAAAATGGATATTCAGAGCCCAGTTCACTCTGAGCAGCCACTTCATAATTTGAAAATAAACAAACAACAACAAAAAAAGCAACACCAAAAAAATCCCGGTGCTTTGCAAGTTACAGCCATTTGCAAACAACAGCAGAAACAGACCTGCAAGAAGTCCATGTGAGACATCCTCCCCAGAACACCAGCGGGTCTGATTTTTAGCTGACTGCCTAAGTGTTTAAAGTATAGTCTCACTGACTGAACCTAAATAAATAAATAAGTATAGATTTAACTTGATTTTCAGTGGTGCATTTACCCTAGTATTCATAGCATGCTCCTTGCGAGAGCATTCTCAGCATCGCACAGAAACATTTTAAAGCACGGTAAAGCCAGCCCATGCACAGCTAGTTTTTTGGTGACCCGATGAGGGCTGAGGACGTGAGACGTTACCAAGGAACCGGGGCGACGTGACACCCCCTCCCGTACTCCCACCGCCGGCTGAGACCGAGCCTTTCCTTCCTCCTGCCAAACCTGTAGCGACCTCTTCCCTCCTCCTCGCTGCTTCCTCCCTTGGGTCCGCAAACCGCACAGGCACCGCAAGCTCTGCCTCTGCGGGAACCACCGACCGGTTCGGTAGTTCCTGCCGCTTCTCCCCTGCGTGTGCGTGTGTCTGTGCGTGTGTGTGTGCAGAGGGAAGGCACACCCCGTCTTTTCACCACCATCACCCCCCGTTTCCACACACACACCTCCGGCTCCCGGGTGCGGTGTCCCCGGCTGGCAGAAACAGCTCACCCCTGCCGAGAAAAAGCGTCTGTCCGTCCGCCCGTTCCCCCTACCCCGAGGCGCGACCTGCCCAGGTACACACCGAGACTCAGACCCCCCTCCCGCCCCAGCACCGCCTCGGGCAACTCCCGCGGGGCCGGCATCCTCCGCATGGCGCCCGGCAGGGAAGGAAGGGACCCCCGGCGGCAGCGGGCGGGCTCCCCTCCCCTGCTCTCCCCTCCCCGCTCACACCCACCGTTCCGCCGCAGCCCCAAAGCCAGGGGGTCGCCTCCCCCCCCTTCCCCCTGCCGCCGCTTTCTCCGCCCCTGACGAGCCGATTTCGAGGCCACCGCCGCGTCCCCTCCGCCTCCCCGGTGCCGCTGAGGCCCCACCGCCCGCCTCCCCGCGGGCAGGTGCCTTCAGCGGGCGCCCTTCTCCCCGCGGGGACCCCCGGGGCTCCCCCCGCCACTCCTTCCCGCCTCTCTCTTCAGCGGCCGGGCACTCGCAGCCGGCCCCCTCCTCAGCCACCCCCGCCGGGAGGGAGACCCGCTGGGCCGGCAGCGGCCGCGCCCGCCGCCCCGCTCTCCTCAGCCAGGGGATCCGCCCCGGTTCCCCTCAGGGGCACGCACCGCCCCGCCGAGCCTCAGCCCCTTCCCCTTTCCTTCCCGCGGGGTCCCTTCCCGCTCCTCCGGCTCCCCTCAGCGCGGACCGGCCCCTCTGAGCCCGGGCTGCCTCCCTCCCTCTCCCTCCCTCCGCTCCTCCATCCCGCCGCTCGCCCTCCCGCCTCCGGGGGATCCCCACCGACCCCCCACTCCCCGCAGGCAGCCCCGCTCCTCCGGGCACCCTCCTCCCTCGACGGCCAGCCATACTCCCCCCACAGCCCCTCACCCGGCTTCCCACACCTCTCTCCCCCCTCAGGACCCTCCTGCCGCCCTCAGCGGGAGCGGGTCCGGGGATGGCGGAGGAGCCCCCCCCACCCCAGCCCCGCCCCGCCGCTGCCCCGGGATCCCTATCCTTCCAGCACTTACCGTCCGAAGGGGAGGGGAAGCGGAGTCGGAGGCGCCGGGGCACGGCTGGGCTCGGCCCGCTCCGCCTGCCGCCTCCCAGCGCCGCCGCCGCCGCGGTGGTGCCGCCCGCGCATGGATTATGGAGGGCGGGCTCTGCCCCGGGCCGGGGCTGCGGGACCACCCCGGCGGGCTGGGGCTGAGGAAGAGGAGGAGCGTGAGGGGTTTAACCCCAGAGGGACCCGCCAGGCGAGGGGCGGGGGGGGAAGGCTTTGTGCCGCGGTTATTTAAGGGCGGCTGAGGCGGGGCAGGCTGAACCCGCAGCTGTGCGGGGAGGGAAGGAGTGGGGACACGCAGCCGCCGGAGACCTGTTGCTTCCCCGGGGCGGGCTGGCTCCGAAGGGAGACCTGGCCCCAGCCAGGAAGGTGTCCCCGAACGCCAGGACCATGGGCCGGTGTCCACCGAGGGACATCATCCCCTGGGCCGTTTCTGCCAGGGCTTGGTTTGGGTTCAGGCGGGTTCGCTTTTCCTTATCCAGGCGACTTTTCCCAACAGCTTTCGGGGAAACACCTTGTTTTACCCTTCCCGAGCGGTGTCTTATTTCCCGATGAGGTGATGCTTATAAATACTTAAAGGGAGGGTGTCAGGAGGATGGGGACAGTCTTTTTTTTTCTGTGGTGCCCAGTGACAGGACAAGAGGGAACGGGCACAAACTTGAATATAAGAAGTTCCACCTAAACATGAGAAGGAACCTCTTTACTTTGAGGGTGGCAGAGCACTGGAACAGGCTGCCCAGAGAGGTGGTGGAGTCTCCTTCTCTGGAGACATTCCAAACCCACCTGGACATGTTCTTGTGCAACCTGCTCTGGGTAGACCTGCTTTGGCAGGGGGGTTGGACTAGATGATCTCCAGAGGTTCCTTCCAACCCCATATCATTCTGTGATCATTTCCCTTCGGGCTGGTATCTGTGTGTCCTAAGTGGGTTTTGTTTCTGAGAGCCACTGATTTATTGGTAAGACAAGAAGCGCTTCCTGCAGGTCGCAATACAGTAACAGACACTGCACTTTCCTCCTTCTGCCTTTTGTGATTCTTATTTGCAGCTTTTATACTTTAATATTGTTCTCCCATCGCAATATTAAAACATAAATGTGACTCTTGTCTCTCCTTCCATTATTCAGCATTGCGTGTCAAGGCAAAGTAAGAATTTGCACTGGAGATCCAAGGTCATGTTGGTTCTTTGGAAGTCCTAAAAACACTTTAAAAGAAAAAAAAAAAAGGTGCTTAGTGTCCCTTTTGGCTTTACGCATTGGCAGGCAGAAAGAAGTCAAGGCTGTGGCTATGGCAGTAGGGAAAACACAGAATGTCTTGACAAAAAGATGAGCGTATTACATGAGACAGATAGTCCCCAAATTCAGAAATGCATCTCCTGCCTTAAGCTTTGGATCAAAATTGTTGTAAATACAGGAGAATATTCCAAATAACGAGTGCCTGGCACTATTGATCAGAAGATCTGGGGGATTTGATTCCCTTGCTTCTATACAGGGTTAGAACAGAAAGGCCAAATCTCGCTGGCCTCACTGACTGATTTGAAACTGGAGAGTGAAGGCATGTGGCTACAGCGATAAATAACCTCAAGGGTGGAATAGTCCGTAGGAACTTGAAGAGAATGTGGAAACACGGAAGAGAATAGCATGGAATGAAGTTCCAGGAAATCTAGCCTCGCTGGAGCCCAAGGCACTAAGATTTTCTTTTGGATTACTAATTAATACAAGTTACAAATTTAGTACCATTTGTTCTAGGCTACCACAGGACTTCTAGGTGAGAAATGTCTGTAATTTGCATAAACAAGGACATGCAAATGGAGTCACAGGAAAAAGATAATAGCTTTCAGAGAAGAACTGAAACTAAATCAAGCCCAACACTATTAATGGAGGCATTTCTTATAGAATCACAGAATCGTTTGAGTTGGAAGGGACCTTAAAGATCATCTAGTTCCAACCCCCCCGCCATGGGCAGGGACACCTCCCACCAGACCAGGTTGCTCAAAGCCCCATCCAGCCTGGCCTTGAACACCTCCAGGGA
>JAOTQQ010000032.1:55573223-55641125 GCA_026546715.1 Gallinago undulata
CACCTCCAGGGATGGGGCAGCCACAGCTTCTCTGGGCAACCTGTTCCAGTGTCTCACCACCCTCACAGGAAAGAATTGCTTTCTGGTGTCTCACCTAAATCTCCCCTCTTCCAATCTGAAACTGTTACTCTTCGTCCTATTGCTCCACTCCCTGACGAAAGGTCCCTCCCCTGTAGGCCTTGGAGTTCACAAAAGTAACAGAGACCAATTTTTTAAGAAAGAGCAATTATTCTGAAGAAGTTTCAAGAGCAAACTTTGTTTGGTAATCGTGAAGGGCGTTTCTGAAGCCATCATTATCCAGGACTGACACAGTCAGTGCAACTCCCAGTTTACTCACAACCGAGCAGCCCAGAAAACATTTCAATGTTTGGGGAGTTTCACAGAGTTGCATTACATTTGTGCTAGAATTAAGTTGCATCCTTGCTTACTACCACCTAACAGGTTCCAAATTACAGACTCTGTAGCAGCCACTACTGAGCAAATACCGGCTTTTACAAGTGACCGTAAGAACTACATTGACTTAAAAAAAAAGTGACTTCTAAATGAGTACTTGGAACATAGAAAATTTTGCACCACAAAAACTAAATTGAACTGTCAACAAACTCAGTCTAAATTGAGAGGCCAAGTGAATTTCCAGTGCACTTGTAATTGTAAAACAACTCTGCTTGAGGGGAAATTCTGCTTGGCTGATGAACATCTGAAAGGCTTCAAAGATTAATTAAATAACCCTATGGAAAACACAGTTGTTCCTTAATGCTCTCATAATGAATAATACTAATTACTAATATACGCCATACTCGGTGTGTGCTTTTGGAATTAATTTGGCAACTGTGACTTTAGTTGAAATATCAAGCCTTGCATCAGAGCTGCCAAGATTTTGGGTTTGGAGGGATTTATGAATTGAAGAACTTAATTTATTCAATTCTTAACAGGGAAATAAATAAGAGTATCTGAGGTTAAGACAGAAGCTTTTCCAGAAAACCCCAAGAAATAAAGAACTGGATCTGTAGACAAGAAATTTGGTGTTGCTGGGTGGGGTTTTTTTTGGTGGTTATTCCCCCTCAGCCACATCTACAGTTCTGAGAGAACCACCCAGGGTCAGAGGAGAAGTGTGACCTCTCATGAAAGAGGCACTGCCAGATATTAAAGGAATCCCTATTAATGAAGAACAAAAACACAAGCACAATTAGAGAGCTTGGAGCAAGAGAAAACAATGACACTTCACACCCAGCTGAGCCCCCACCGGACTTCGAGAGAGCTTCAGAAGAAATGTTGGGTTTGCGATGGTTGGTCTCTAACCAGCTCCAACCCCTACAAATTAATAGCAGGGTGGCATCAACACCCCCTTTCTACAAGTGGCAAAAACCAACTGCTACAGAAATAAATCAGAGGTAAAGCCATTGATAACCCAGTTCTTATGCACATTCGTGTCCCACATTGATAAGAATATTCATGGAACTCGGAATTTAGCACCGTAAATAGACTGCAAGGTCACCAACTCTGAATGCTAAGAAAGAAATGCCGACGCTGTTACTTTTCCTTTTTTAAACAAATATTACAAAATTGAATTTTATTGAGTTTCACACAAGATGCACTTATAAAATTGATACAGAATGTCATCCAACAGAAAAAAAATATAAATGAAAGCAATTCCAAGCTTTCTTTAGCAACTGCTAAATAATTCAAAAATAAGATACACCAAATTGACAGATATTCTGAATTTCAACGTGTGAACATCTCCAATTAGTATAAAATACATCAAAAATTAAAGAATTTCAGATTTTTCCCCAGCACAAGTCCTCTTCCTTTTAGTATCATCCCTGAACAGTCACCACAGGTTTTGGCCATTGCTCCGGCTGCTCCTGACGGGAGAGGAGAGGCTTTAAGACTGCAGCAAGAAGTTCCCACCAGAGCAGACCACACTAACCTGTACAGCAAAGTGACCTCATCGCCAAAGACTGCTCAGAGACATGAGAACTCTGTCCAGCTGTCTCCGTTTGCTGTATTACTGTAGTCCTGCAAGGTTCAGGCATTAGCTTTCCCACCCTGACAAATCTCATGAAATTAGCAAAGAGCAAATTTTGTCTTCATTTGTTCAGCACTTACGTACTTTTATGATACCTTCCCTTGGAAATTGGAACCAGTGCCTTCTTAAATATCTGAAAGGCATTTGAAGTTCATGTTGTGTTTTAACAACAATATATGAAGAATTTATCATTAAAGGGTCTCTTCTGATATAAGTCTCCAGCTTTGAGCTCAAATTTATTCCATTCTTGGTCTGAGGATTCCAAACCATCTTTCATCAATTCTCCCACAATTGCATCTCACACCAGAAATTAAGATGCACTATAATGCTTATAAATGTAATGTTGTAATGCTCTTTATAGATCTAGTCTTTCTACTTAAGTTTGGCTAAACCAAATCAATTAAAATGGATAATTCTGATTTGATTATCAGTATGAGCTTTTACAGGCATGTTAATACACAGACGTCATTTTTTATTAGACTAAAACCCAAAATGCAGTGTAATATTCTTTTCTGTTGCATTAATGCCATACATACAGTTCCAACACAACACTTGCTTGCTGCAATTATCACTGCCTTTCCTCAACATATAGATGTGCCTCTTCATTACTTTCCCCATACAGCAACAAAATATCCTCAGCTTTTAAAAATAATTTTAAAAATAGTTTGCCTTGCAGGACACACAACACACGAAATGCATATGCTTCATATTTGCCCAGTTAAGCAGAACCTTCATTATTGTGATCTTTCCTTGGCGTTTAGTATTTAGATAAAATAGTATGCAGTAAGTCTTTCATTTAAAGGCAAAATTTTATTCTGATTACAAGATTTTCAAGATACATTTTGAAAAGATTTTTGTTGACAAGAATAACTATCTTGACTTACTGTTGCATGTACCAATGCTTTATGCGTTTGTTGATATAAGCACAAGTTTTGAATTCTGCTTGTGGATGTTTAATAAAACAAGGTAACTGGAAAGACAAGCTTCCACTCAAGTTGTCATACATTTCCAGGAATATCCTTACACCGGAGGAACCTTCATGAGGAGTAGTATGTTCTGGAAGCATGGTTTTGTAACACGGAACAGGATTATGCTTTTTTCCCCAGTCTATTTTCCAGAAAAGTGATACTGCAGCTCTGCCACCAGGCTAGAGACTCACGATCCACCACATTTTCCGAGAGGCAAGTTAAAGATCACTTACTTGACCCGACCAGATACCAGGCCAAGTTACTTGTAGAAAGAAATTAATTATTTTTTTTGCCATTAATAATTTAAGTTTTTAAATAAATATTTATGTGCCTTTTTTGGCAACTGTCCATTCCGGTAGCATCTGCTGTCCCAACAGCTCAGTATCCTTAGCACATTGATTTAAAAAAAAAAAAAAAAATCTTAGTCAATTCTGTTTCCACAAATAGTAAACCTGTCTATCTCCAACAAGTCTTTCTTTGAAGACCTGTGTTTTAATTCTGAACTGTCTTGGCTTATATCTTTTTCTTCTCCATCAGGAGTTGTCAGAAATTGATCAGAATTGCTTGTTACAAGTAAAGACGGCGTGTTCTCCTGATGCACAGGTTGATTGGTAACTGATGCAGATCCATTTTCATCTGTGGAAATTCCTGTTGGAACAGAAGACAATTACAAAGATAATCAATTAAATTAACACAGACATACTGAAGCATCTGTAACAACCAGTTTCATCCAAAGCTGTCCTGAAGAAGTGTGCTTCATCAAACCAGCAGCAGCCACAGAAGAATGCTTTGTGGAAGCCACTAGCTTTTCTTAATTTTACTGTAAGAGAAATCCTTTTCCAATTTGTTAGAAGGATAGAAAACGAATTCCACAGAAGTTCAGATAATAAGCAAAAGTACAAGCAGCAGATGTTAGGACATACACTACATTCTTCTAGTTTACATACTCATTTTTGTTGGCTTAGACAAGATTTATGACAGTCGTGTGGATCACAGAATATTTTCTACTGAACTGAGAAAGAAAAAAAAATCTCTGTAGTGGAAACTAGATGTGCCTAAACCTCTACATATGTACAGTAAACCTGGCTTCTCTAGGGAGAGCTTATAAATGACTCATGCTTATAAACGACTCATGTGTAGTGCACATTTTAACAGCACTGGCTCCTAAAGCAGTTCTGTTAAAGACAGGTATTTTTATTCCCTCCTCTTCAGTAGAATTGAACACTGGCTCCATTAACCTACGATATTTGTAAGTAGCATCCATGCATTGTTTCCACATTTTGTTAAAACATTTAAAGAACTAAAATGCACATGCAAATGACAAGGAAAGAAACTTTTCTTAATACTATCTACTCTTAAAGACTGAGTTATTGTTTTTAAAGGAATCTGAAACAATCTGGCTAAGATGGAGAGTACTGCAGACCAGCCCAAGGAAACGTTATTTGTCAGAATCTCAGCACTATCCAAATTACTACAAAATCTTCTTTCCGTATAGCATGCCTCCACAGTAAAGCATCTACTGCTTGATGGAACGTGGATGACTCTCTACAGCCTTATGCAAGTCAAAGTACTAAACTTGCATTGAGAAAGGAGATAAGTAATGCTAATTGTAGAACTTCTTTACAAAGATAGGTATTTTCTAACCCAGCAGTTTCCAGAGAAAGCTGGTTGGCCTACAAACGGTTACCAGTAATTCGAAGTTCCATCCTTCAAGAGCAAGTATAAAATTTTATCCTTCAAGATTTCAAACTGTTTCTGTAGACAAGCTGGAAACTCCTAAGAAAATAAACTGACTTGCACTATAAGCTGATAGAAAATAGACCAGGCTAATTCCCTCACCCTCTAGTAAGAGGTGGGTTGAGAGACTGTATTGGAAAAAACCTGATAAGTGAGGCACAAGGATTAATCAATATTGCAGAGCCCAGCAGAAATAATGCAGACACACAGAAGCTGGGGAAGGTAAAAACATTCTTTCACATAATTGAGTTTTCTAAATAGAAGCCATTAAAAGGTGTAAGAAACTCTGCAAAAATGGTAAAAATTGAGCTTTTTCATTTTACCAATGGAAGTTAAGAATATTCTAAATAAAATGAGCAAAAGCTTTTTGATTGCTACTTTATAATCAAAATCTTTCCATTTGAGGAAATAAGCATCTCTGCTGACTGACCTTGTAAAATTGCTGCTGCTGCTTCACCTAAAAATAGTCTTCAGAATTTATTTGCTGTAAGTTTAAGGATCACTCTAAGAAGGTACAGCTTATTAAGTCTCCTATCGAAGTGTAGTACTAGAATCTTTTATTAAAACTTTATCATTGTGATAGTCGTCTAGTGAAATGCAAAAGGCATTCAGACCAATCCGTATTACATTCTTTTACAACAAAACTAAAGCAGCTCTATGAATTTAAGCTATTTGAAAATAGACGTCTGCACCAAGTTTCTGCATGATTTGCTTTGACACAGGTGAAACAGATTTATGGACTGAAACACTGACAGATTCTTAACTCTACTATTGCTGGCGAGACACTACGACGACTAATAAGCACCTTACATTTCAAGCCGTCCAAGTCTTTGGCAAGCGATAGAGTGAACACAATAAAAGCCTCACTGTTTAGTTCTCCGGAGCTTTCATTGAGCTCTTCACAGAGGAAGACACACAATCCAATTCAGTTGACTGGAACAATGAAGGTTTGTTTCCTTCTCTAACATGTCACAGAAATATAATAATCCCCCATTCCAATTATGCATTAAGAGCTAACGCTGAGGACCCGTACAAGACAACCACGCTGCACAGACTGGAAACGAAGCAGAGACCGGCTGAAGATCCTATTTGGACTTCAAAAAGATTTTCATTCGTGTGTCCATGACAATTATAAGTAATTTTAACTATTTTGTGCCACGTTTTACATTCATTTCCATAAGAAATGCATAGGTTATTACCTTATTAAACATCAGCACTGCCAGAGATGATGTGTAAATATTTACTGCAGAGGGGGTTGGACTAAATGATCTTTTAAAGGTCCCTTCCAACCTAAACCATTCCATGATTACGATTTTCAAACAAAAAAAAAAGTGCTGTGTTCTGACATCTTTATCACCTGCACATATCAGGGTGGGATCTTATCAGAGATGAATATTTATAACCAAAAGATGCATGAACTAAAAGCAATAAAATTTATTATTTACAGACCCGTGTCTCGTGTTCACAGCTGTGACATGGTACAATTAATGTCCAGCAACAGGGCTGCTGTGCAGCTAACAGTGTCATGCATCTGGTATAATACTAAATTTAGTCTGAAAGCAATTTTCATTACAGTCGAAAACAAAACAAGGCAGTTAAGCTTACCTTGGGTAGATTTAAACATGCTTTGCTGTTTGCCAGCTGGCTTCCCTGGGGTGGCAGTCACGACAGGACTGAATAATTTCTCCTCCATTTTTGCCTCCTTTACATATTGACACGATTTCCCCAGCAATACAATACTGTTAAGGACTTTCAGAGATATTAACCTGAAAAAAATAAAAGGATTTGTTTACATATTTGCATTAGCATATTAAAATAATTGTATATTATTTATACTGTAATTATTTGTATTAAAATAATTGCATTTGGTTACTCCTGTATTGGGAGGATTAGCTAACAAATTAAAGCCCTTCAACAGCAGGATCAAAAGGTAATTTCCTTTTCTGAACAATTTGTTTCAGATTCAATGCTTACATTTTCTTTATTTTTAATTTTTTTTTCAGAAGTTATCTATAGAAAAACATCAAGTTTTATCACAGTTTAGCAAAAAGACTACAAGGGCAGTTAAGCAGTCCCTAAAAAGGGCCCTCAACAGTGTAAGTCAAAGTTAAATACACTACTGTTAAAACTGTAGCCTTAGCTGTTCCCAGCCAAGGATCACTAGTGGACCTTGAGCCATAAGAAAGCAAATATATCTAGCTTTCACTAATTACAGACTCATCATAAAAAGAAAACACATCACAAAAGACAGTCCATGAAACTCAACAAATCCAATGAGGCAGCACTGCGTTACCATCATAGCACAGCCCAGTTGATGGCAGATTCCTTTTCTATTACTATTAATTTGCAGCACAAACTTTAGCAAATCATTAAGTCCCTTTTAGGGATGCCTCATCTAGCATCAAGTGCTTTTAGATTTTAACTCAAATGAGCTTTGTAAAATTTAAGTTCCATTACTAGTATTACAGAACATGCAGACCAATGTCCACTCCCAAGGTCAAAGCAGAGGCGAAGACTCACTACAGAAAAAGGAAACTGAACTGTTTCCTCTGTAGGATGAATATAAATATCCTCCATACAAATCAACCTATGTAACAGAACTGAACCAAATGCAGGCTCTAAAATAATCTTCTACTCTGAAAACCTGTTTATTACGTACATCACTAACCAACTAAAAAGAAGATGAAGTGAACATTCACAGATTAAAATCTATGAATGGGTCTAACTGCTTAATCGTAAAGTGACCCAAGCACACTTCAGCAGCAGCTTCAGTATCTCTCACTGCGTTAATGTAATCAGCACTTGTCAAACAGAAAAATAAACCACAAAGCACACAGCACTTTGAAAGGAATTTTATGCAATATATTTACTTGTAGTAGAAATTTAGAGAAATGGAAGAATGAGCAGAGCAGACCACTTTCGTTACTCAGAAGAAACTGACATTTTAGCATGCAAGGAACCACAAAGAAGTTATGATTTTATACTAGTTGAAAGCCATTATTCTCTACAATTTTATTAGGTTTTCAGGACAGATTCTGTTTCTGAGAATTTGAGAAGCTCTCTTCCATTTTTAATATGTCTCAGAGGGTTGTTTTTCCCCCACACTTTTTATGTAACATGCTTTTGTTCTGGGAGAGTAGGTGTTTACAGCATGATTTGACTCCGATTTAATGAGATCAGAAGTCAAAAGGGCCATAAATCAACACTTTGCTGTATCAGTTCCAGCTTCTCAGGGAAAATTATGCAAGAGTTTCTAGCAATTTGCCTTTATTCTTTTCTGCCAGTCCACCCCAGGCTCAAATTTCTAACAACTAAGTTTGCAGTTGTTCAAAATCCTAGAAAAAGAAAACTCAGGTTTCATATGCTGGGCAAGACTCTTCAATAGTGTAATTTACAGTATTACTGTTGTACAATATCAATACAAAATAACATCCTCCGCATTCTAATCTCAATCCTTTGCCCAGTTAACTGTTTCAGATTTTATCACATTGTTTCTCACACATCTATACCACACCTATGTGATGAAAAGCTGAGATTTAGGTTCAGAACACAAACTGCTTGAAAGATGTAAGAGCCAAGTTAGCTGCAAATCTGAGATCACAGTAGAAGCAAAAATCTGTTCTCACTGTTCAATAAGGTCAAAATCAACCAAAATACATTTACTCTTGTGAGTTATGCTATCAAAACCCAGCATTTAATCTTTTATGTTAAGCACATTACTTCTTCCTGCCCTCCATCCTCTAAGCTTTAGTGACAGGGAAAAAATCCAGAACTGGGCTGCAGCAGTGGAATGGCAGAAGTAGGGAAATATTACATAGATTGGGAAAAAGGAAAAACCACTGAGCAGAAGCAAGGTACGGAACTCGGGTACTGAACACAGCTTGAATGCGACGATCAGGGACTAGTGCTTTCAATTATACAGAGCTGGTTTTAGGGAGAACACGGGCACAGCGTGTGGCATGCTGGGGAAGAAATCAAAGTATGGTGCAGAGGAATATGGCTAATTTTCTACTATTTCACCTATGTGCAATATCTTGAAGTCCTAGGTATCCTACACTACAGATATGTGTCTCTACACTAACGTGGACTAGACACATCAGACCAAGTTCTACTTTTTCTGTAGATCAAGGTCAGGTTAGAGAGAAGAGTCTACTTATTTATAAAAATGTGGGGCTTTCCCATTCTTTTCATAAGGTATTACAGAACAGCAGCCTCCTCTCTTCTAGTGTACCTGCTGAACCACTGCCCCAGTCTTTTACTGCCCAAATCTTGCTGCCTTCAGTTACAAACACACCTTGGCAGGGCACTAGAAGATATATTTCCCACATTACTGTAGGCAGGTTCTCTGTGCTGCAGTGATTTGAATCACTTAATTCTTTATGACCAGTTTTAGGAGGACTGCAACATCAATTAGGACCAATCGACAACACACACTGACACGGTTCATTATGCAGCTTTCCTAGAAACTGCTCATCCCCACGCAGTCCACAGCAAGTGCCTCAAGAGCAGCAAACTAGACTGGATTTAAAGCACAACTAAACACACCTCAGAAGCATCTACTGGTGAGAAGTTAGGGATAATACAAGCATAAACAGACTTGGCAGCGAAGGAATACTTGTAAATCATCTGTTTTGGAAAATAAATTGCCATAGGACATTATATTTCTTAACTAAGATTATTTACTGACTGCCTCCTTCCCCAAAAGGTGAGCCTTGCATATACTTTTTTTTCATATAGCAGTTTCCTAACACAAAGACATCTTGCTTTTAACTACCAGAGAGGAGAATTCATGGGCTGCGCAGGCCACTTAAACTGCTTATTTTTGTTGGCATATTGAATCTTTCTTTTCACACAAAGCTTCATTCCTTAGAATTCAATTTCCCCTTTTATGCAGAAGTATGGTGCTTGTCTGTCATAAATTCTATCAATCATTTTTCCATTAATTATTTTCATTACTGAAGTTACTTATGGAGGGCTATAATCCCCAAATGCAGTTACAGTACGTGGGGACCAATCTGCACTCTCAATTTCAGTTTACGAGTGTGTTTTACGTCTTTGTTCTGCTGAACATAAACTTTTGCGTACACACTTAAAAGTATCAGCAAAAGATTTTTTTCACATATCAAATAATGGTAAATACTTTTCAACTGTATGCATTTACTTACCCACAGTAGAACAGCACAACACAAACATAAGCTAAGACTCCTTGTACTTTTATTGAGCTTGTTACAACTCTGATGAGCTGTTTTAAGGATAAAAGTTAAACAGTTAAAACATATAGCACAAAATTATTAATAGAATATTTTAACAGATGTTTCTTATTTGGTAAATTCAAGGCAAAAGTAGAAACATTTACATTAACAGAAATTTATTTTAATGTTCCCCTTGGTAGCACTAAGTGTTCAAGATTTTGAGTTGAGTAAGTATTATACTAGCATCTAGTTACAATTTTGCCAAAACTACAGTCTGATAATTTTTCCTTCATCGCTGCCTTCCAAGAAGAATAACAAGTGAAAAAACCCTCTCCAAAAGTCAAGGGCTGGAAGCTGAGCTAATAATTTTTGAAGAAAATGTCAGGAGATGCTGATGCAGTAAAAAAGAATTAGCGTTTCACACTATGCTAACATTTTGAATACAAAATAGCTTTGTGGACTGGACATATGAATCCTAAGTTTCAGTAAGGGATGATCCCGAAATCTCAGTTTTACTTCAGTGTTTCACAGTTAGGATTCCAAGTTAGCATAGCACTTCAGTTCATTTTAAACCCATTAGTATACAGGATAACATATCAGAACACAATTAACCTGAAAACAGCATTTCAATCAAATTCTCACTGGATGTATTTCACTTAGTTATGAAAGAAATAATTACTATAATGGTTGGTTTAAGTTTTTTGTTGTTGGAGTTTTGTTGGTTTTTTTTTAAATGCTGGATAAAAACTAGGGTAAGCCTGTCAATAGTATTTTTCCCCATTTGTATGGAAGAACAATAAAATTTAAAGTTAATTCATATTGATATTCTTCCAGGAAAATTATGATTTAGCATCTTTGCTGGCAAAGCAAGGACACACTCCCAGTATTACAGTAACTACTGCTTGTCTACGTGTGTGTATGGGAAAAAAACAGAGCAGCTATTTACAGAAAACATTCTGCAATAGTTCATTCAGGACAGCATGTGGACACAATTCCAATAATGAAGTGATTCATTTTGTAGCAGCATGCCCACGTAACAGGGTCAACTATTTCAGAATCACGTATTCTACAACACCTCAGAAGCTCAGTGTCCCATATAAAAGAAAACTGAGTCATTAAGCATGCCATTACAGGGACAACCACAAGGACTCCTATGAAAAAAATAAAAAAACCCCACTAGTACAGTACTGCTAACCTTCTGGCAACCAGCTGCTTTGACTATTCCGAATGAATGACTAGGATAATTGCCAAAAGGAATAGATGTCTAATAAGCACAGATGTAGTTTCATTCCACTGCTGCAGTTCAAGTGCTTATAAATTCTATAAAATTAATATATATTCGATTTTCTATGAAAGGCTGATAAACACTAACATATTTGTGAAGTCATAACGAGTATGTGATATAGTTTATAGCAAATGCTAACTCAACCTTGCAGCATCATTTCATTTACTTCAGGTGATCATTTCATCCTCAAAACATCAAAATGAGCTAGCTAGCTCACAGGCATATATTCTCAGACTGGTGTCTTATTGACAGAAAACTGATAGGAAAGATACAACTTACTAAAACAGCCAACGGAAGAGGAATGAAACCCATTCTTCTGGAAACTGAATCACTATAATCTGTATATGCCTAGGAAAAAAAAAAAAGAGGAAGAATAATGAACTACTTATGCAAAGAAATGAGCTTATTTCAGCTTGGTACACCCTCTAGATAAGAATCAATCTCTGCTAGCAAACACTATGCTGGTATAAAATGCACCTATTCACATTTTGAAATTCAAATGCAGATAGCTGTACTCTCAGACAAAAACGTAATACTACCATGACCAGTAAGATTAGCTTCAGTGCACTAAATCAAGAGTAACTGGAGTATAATACAAATCTCTAAATCGAGAGCAATTAGGACACTGAATCCAAATGTGCGACGATATTTCATCTGTACATTATTACTAGCTTAGAGACCTTTTTGCATTAATTTCACTTTGATCCTCAAATACTGTACAGAAAAATACATAAGAGAGACAAACAAAAAATTAACCATTACACTAGCAACTGTAAATCATTCTACAAACATCTATAATTAGCCTTAGTTTAATTGTGTTAAAATAGATTTTGAAAATATGTTTGCATTTGCACTCTCAAAACACAATTACTCTGCACGACTGCTTTCATGCAGTATTGAAGGTCATGCCAAAGTTAAGTAGCACCCTACAGACACTCATTTTCCACAGAGGATCCTTAGGAAAAGCAATGGGAATCTTCAGAACTAATCAACCATTTTTTTTAATTAACAATTTATTAATAATTAATTATTTGTAATTGCAGGTGTCTAACATCTCCAGGAAGTATAACTACTGCATTCCTAGCAATACCTATTAAACACAGCCAAGAAAACTACATAAATTATTATAATAAATTCATTTAATACTTATAGCACTCATCCAAGAGCACTCAGTGATAGGTAAGAGGCTCATTCAGGAAAGGTGTGCTGTAAATAGTCCAAAAAACAGTACTAATGAAAAACACAAGTAGTCTGTGTGTTCCATAAATACCGATGCCACAGCAGTAACATGCATGGTACAAACACCCCTATACATCTGCACATGCTATCAATGAAGTTCCTAATAAACAGTGTTTTTTGATCCAACACAGTTAAAGTGAAAATAACAGCATTTTAAAATACATCTCAAGAACATCTTGTTAAGTTCACTTGCTTCCCATACATTTTTAAAATGTCAAAGTTGTTACCATCACCCCCGACCATAAGTGCGTTTGGAAGAGGCTTCTAAACAATATAGTAAAGCCTGAACTGATGTGAAGAACTGGATGAAAATAAGAATATAAAATCACAAGGAAACATTCCTGTTATTTCTGATTAAAAAAGCAGCATAGAATTTTTGTGATGGTGTGTAACAGTTTCGTATTAATTTATTTATTCCAGTACCCTTCCCTCCCAATAACAATTATGTGTGTTAATGAATCTATGATTCTAATACAAGAAAACACTTTTATTTTCAGGCTTACATTTTTTTGTCGACTGCTAACAAGGTCAAATGCAAGACTGGCTCTATATTCACTGTAGACCTGGAAAAAATCCAGAACATTGGATGCATGATTAATTTTTTATCACACTTTAGAGAAGCAACAGAGACACTAATAAAATATTTCTGTAGAAAATATTATAAACACTTATGCACAGGCTGAATGAGTCAAAGCCTGTTTTTCTGATGTCTTATTGTACCCTTCCACAGATGAGTCTATATTTCTGCCATAAAGTAACTTGTGTACATAAACAAACAAACAATGTCCTAAAAGCATTTACTGAATTTGAAGATCATCAGAAATAAAAAGCAAGATAAACCATGTTTATTTTTTTTCCTACAGTTCATAATTTTTTTTTTAAGCTGCATTAAAGTAGTGCTGGGAAAAAACTAAGTAAGAAAGTTTCCTTATACACCAAGCATGTGTTTCCATGAAAAAAGCAAATTGTATCAGAAGATGAATGAAGCTTTTATTTCTCTTTGAAACAGTTCTGCACATTAAGGCAGAAAAGTATCTGTTTTAAAACAAGTGTCAAGTGTCAAGGCAATTTGCACTGTGGGTGCTCAAAACTTCTGAAAAAGTCTGACCCAGCAACTGTAAATCTTTAGAACTTCATACAAAAAATACAAAGTTTGTTAAATAAACCCTGCAAAATCGTCATCCCTACTACCCTCATCTTCCAGCTGTTTCAGCACACTGAAGCATGCTACGTTTTTGGCTATCATGACTTTATTACTTCTCTTTTTCACACTCTCTATACAAAAGTAGGGCATGCATAAATGCCTCTGGCGTAAGGGAGCTTATAAGTACATCTATTAAACTTGTTTCCACACTGCACAACGCAGTTACTTGAGAGATGCTGAAAACGACAGCACTTCCAAGTCCTGATCTCATTTCCTGAAAAGTGTTTTTATTAGTGAAAAAATGCTAACTCATCTCTCCATGAATTTATTGAGTGCATTTGAATTCACACAACATGCAAGGCAAATGGCCAATGTATCATGCCGCACCGCACAAACGTAACCTCATCTACTGCTTTAAAAGAAGGACTGCATAATATATATATATATGGCCTAAGAAATTTCAGGAATGGGAAACTAAAGGGTAACCCAACTCACATTAGTGCTCCAGGGACAGTGGAAAAATATATCTCTGACTTCAGATTCTACCTCTAACACACAGGCAAGAACAGGAATTCGGCAGCCTCACAATACCTGTTTTCCCTAAAGCCTGAATTTTACCCTACAATCCATTCTGCTAGAAAAAGGTACGAGCTCTGCCTAGATGGCAGAACAAGTCATCTCCTGTCAACGTAACCAGTGATCACTTCACAAAATCATCTGCCAGTTATGTGAATTATGTGAACTGTAGTGATTATGTCAAGTGTTACACAACACTTTCAAAAATTTATGGATCTGGAACTACTAATTTAGAAGCAGAGGTGTTATAAAGATCCTCAGAATTATATTGCATCAGGAAATTACCAAACTTTCTCAAATGACATCCTTCATATGAAAATAACAATTTTTACACTTTGTGCACTAGAATCAAATTTAATATTTTAAAAAAATATTACCAAAACTTAAAATAGCGTTCAGCATTCCAAACGGGATACCTACATCTGCTGTGATGTCATTGAATTTTGTTATAAAGGCATGTTTCACAATATCCACCGCAATTTCTGAAGCAACCACCATGCAAACATCCGGGAATAACACCCAAAGATGATCTGAAGGCCGGGAAGAAACAAGGTAGGTCATTTAATTTGGCTCAATCAAATATACAAATCAGAAATTGTAACGCTTTTGCTCAACAGTCAAAAATCCTCAAGAGCCTGAAGAGTCTGTAACCTTACATCACCCCTCCACAGGCACTGTGTAAGTTCTTGCTTACTCCACTGCTGTTCTAGGACCTTATCAGTACTATACAATCACACTGGAATCAGGATCAGTTTCTAAAGTCTCTACTTCGTAAACGTTTATCTCTACTAGAAAAACAACCTTTGCACATCGAGTATGTATGAGAAATAGAGCACCTGCAATTTTAGATGCTTAAGGCAAAAATTTAGGTAGACTTGTAACATTCAAGCAAAATACAACACACAGATCAGGGCTCAAAATTATTAAAATAAAATAAATTCAGTAAAATAAAATCCAAATTTTACTCAATGTTTATTAAATGTAGTATTAAAATCTCAAATATAATCAATATTAAATTATGTATGGAATTTTTTACATAAACTTATATCACATTTCAATCTCACTCGCCTCGGAAAATAAAATTGTCTAGGGGATTAATCATCCTCAATGTAGACCAAGGAAAGGGAAGTGCTGCAAAGAAATCGTTCAAGACACTACTTGAAAAATAACCATGCATGTTTGTAGTATAACAGCATATACTTCTAGAAGAAAGGATGGACTCATGATTACAAAAAAGCCAGAAATAGAAAAATGAGAATCTAAGGTATTTGACAAATTAAGATTCCTCAATTAAATGTCCTGGCTACCCTCATCTTTCAGATTGCAGAAAGAAGCAAGAGATACAGTTGTTGATAGCGCAGAATTTGTCATTTTGTATTTCATTTTTGTACCAGTTTACTCACCTGGATTCCATGAGAACTGTTCCATATTTCTTAGACATACAATTAGTAGCAGCACGTAATTGGTAAACCTCTCTTTAATATCTAGTTAAAAAGAAAAAAACCTGTCAACTACAAAGAAATATGTATTTGCATATATAGATACCTACTCATTCTGTGGCTCTATCATGTATGAAATCTTGGATTAGACAATCTTTTCCACAAATCATTTGACGGGATTTGAAGGGAGGGGATGTTTGTAACTTCCCCATGGACAGGAGCTCTGCCTGATGCTGCATCAGCTCAGTGTTCCCAGCTTCAGAAGGCACTTATGTTGTGACGTGCTGCCACCTTTTCTAATACATTGATAAAACAGTCATCTTTCTTCATAAAGTTTGTGCATTTCTTGTGCGATTCAAAAAGAACCAGCACCTCCTGGTGCAAAAATGGAGACAAAACACCTGTCTGTCATTTCAAGTTATTAACAAGGCAAATTTCATTTTCTAAAGACCACAGTAAGCAAATTCCTATATACTGGGTCCATTAGTAGGGCGGGAGGGGAAGCATTTCAAGACAACTATTACACCTTATTTCTAATGCTCCTACTAATCTTTTACATTGCCACCTTAAAATGGGACAGCAGGATACATCAGCTCAATTATCAAAACCGTAAGACCTATAACACAAAAGGAGTTTGACTTGAGCTGGAGTCCTATGACTTCCCCTCCCAGGTGAGGCAGGGTCTTTGTTTTCTACTTTGGTACCCTGACTCCAGAAACAACACACACAGCTCATTTCAGGAAGCATCACCTTAACATATTAAAAAACCTCCCTGAAACAGTATTATCGAAAAATGGGATAAAACCTAAAACATGAAGTCACCACAAATTAGCAAGACTGAAGAAGTCTTTTTAGAAGACAGAACTATTATGAAAATCCATAAAGATATTGTTATCGCTTGTTACTCTCTCTAATGAAGACAGTAATTTCTTTGCAGGTGAGTCATCTCCAAAACCAAAGGGTTCATTCTTGAAGCACCTCAAATATTCTGTGGTGTTCTACTTACTGATTTTAGTTGAAATTGAAAGAAAATAAGGATAAATAGAAAAGTTCAGAAGAACACACAGGAATCCAGCTGACCCAAAACATATTTGATTTTGGCTTTGTGTAAGCAGCTTCCATCATCTCTGACTATAGACCAACAACAATGTTCATGGCTGCAGTTACTGTATTCTAGTATAACAATATCTCTCCTTTTAAAAAAAAAAACCAACAAAATTTCAAAATACTGGCAAGCCTGAAGGGAGTAAAAAGAGAAGAATAACTCCTCTACAAGAAAGGAATGAAAACCACAGAGAATTAAAGAACTATGAGATTGTATGCACACATGAAAAATGCACATTTCGGGGTACATAAACCCATCTCTCTGCATGTGCTGGGGAAGGGTCACAGGAAGCACAAATTTCCAAAACAGAACAAGTGGCACATGTCTGGGGGAGGAAACAAGGAAATTCTTCAGTAAAATAAATTTAAATACCAGAAAAAACAGGACATAGGTGAAGTCCTAACCACAAAGTGTCCGTGAGAAGCATATCACAAACTGTTTTTCCATTAGAATATAGTACAGCTTTAGTAACTCTATCCATTATAAGACAGGGTTAAATGACAGCCAAAGCAATTGGCTGAGGACATTTTAAATGGTCTTCAGGTACTCCACAAGCACACGATTAAGAAGTTTACTTTCTCACTGTTCACACTCTTAAGTGTTGAAGGACTGACATCTAGCACTAATTCGGATACACTTACCTCACTGACCAGGTTCTTGTCAGCACATACCATGCATAGACTGCATTCTAACACCCTGCTTAAACTGCTCTTAACAGGGCTGGCTCTGAAGCCTGGCCACGCATCACACTAGACACTCACTCTCCATATACACACTCTTTAGGCTATTTTGAAAAATGACAATTATACCCCTGAATAATCTTAAGTAGCCCTAGTGACAACTACCTTTTAACAAGTGACCAGAGCACAAGAAAGGATCAAAGATGAACAAGAAATCATCAAGGAGATGATAACATCTATCTTAAATGTACTCCTGCCTCCAAATCCCTCATCCTTAAAATGAATAACTAGATTACAATAATGGTACTTAAAAAAAAACCAACTAAAGCCACATGAAAAAGCAGTTTGAATTCCAGAGACCAAAGGCAAAAGTGAAGGCTGTTCAATATTTTGATCAAAACCACAGAGACTGATAAATTGGGAACAACGCAGGAAGAACAGAAGGAAAAAAAAAAGTGTAAGAAATTACAAAGAAAAACTCTGAAGTTCCTAAAGCATCAGAATAAATATGTTAAATTTTTGAGATGGGAGATTTAAATAACAAGGAATAACCTGGCCAAGCAGCCAAGTGAAGTAAATAAAATACTGCATTACACCTAATGTACTACTTCCTAAGAAGTACAATTGTGTTTTGTGAAAAATTTAGTTTAGAGCACAGCTTGAAATTAAACTAAGACATTTAAAAGCATAAAGGAAAGCTACACGCTGGGCTTTCAACAATGATGAAAGAGCTTCTCTTTATAATTTTGGTCTCTTTGTTCACTAATCCTGAACCCTACAAAATTAGCTTACAGATATCTATACAAAAAAGAGAGCATACTATTTAAATTTAGGGAGCTATTTCTTCCTACTACAACCAACTAGAGGTTCTATGTCTTATGCATAGAAGCCCTTTCCAATGGCCACAGTGTTTAGATTGCCTGGGTGTACATACATTTCCTAGTAAAAGCCAGGGAGACAATGTGACAGCAGCTTTGCTGTCACAAGTCAAAGCTGCAGGAGCAGATATGGCAGAAATCACAGATTCTGCAGCTGCAATCTCAAGCAGATAGACAAACCTCAAGATCTTTGTTCACCTCCTGCACCTACAAGATAACAGGTTTGTGTTTATTATATAACTGTGTAACCAATGTATATCTTATGGGCTGTTCAGTTAGGTTTTACGTAGATGATTCACAGTTCTTTTAGTCCTGATTTTTTAATGAATTAGCTGCTAAAGCAGAATTTTAAATGGCCATACAAAGGTGAGAAGGATCACTAATTCCACTGACACTAAGTCCAGAACTGGAAATACTGGGAAAAATAACACAGTAACACATCAGCTTCCTATCCACAAGCCAGTGTTGAGCATGATGCAAAGTGAAAAAGACTCTGTGATTTCCAGATCTAAACTGGTAGTTTGGTGGCACTGGCTATCCTGGTGCCTTACTACACAGTGTCTTCAGTGCAGAGCTCCACAAGGTACTTCAATGCACAATACAGGACATGGCTTAGAAAGAACAACTGAAATGTTCACTTCTGTTTTCACGCTTCTATTCACAACATTACTTGCTATTAAATTCTACTTGTAGCAACTTCTCTAGAATACAATGTCCACTCTTGAGGTCACTGATATCTTACTTTTCTGCTAGTTCATATTTTTCTTCTGATTAACATGCTAAATACGAAGGGAGTTTCACCTACTCATAAAAAGTTCCTCAGGTGCCTCTTTAAGACTGACCTCATTTCTCCCCCCAGCAAGAATTAGAATATTTAGCTTCTGTGTACTACTTGGTACTTTTTAACTAAATTTAAACCATGTGTTTGAAACAACAGTAGCATTTTAAGCAGAACCCCAGAAGAGTTGGGGCAAGAGGGAATCCATTCAGTCTGTCTAACGTAAATCAGCCACTGTTGCCATTGTTGCCCTACAGTTGACATGGCAGACCTGAGAAAACAGCTGCAAAAAAAACTGAGAGAAAGGTGGGAAATACATGGAGGAACCTATGTTAGTGCTCTTTTTTAGCAGTCTAGTTCAACCCAGGCATGTAGTTTAAGCACAGGATGCACAAGCCTGACTGCAAGCTCAGTTCCAGCAGCAGGGTATAGGACTGGGATAGCACTGTCAAAGCAAGATGCGCTACTGTTTCAGTTGCAGGAAACAAAACATTTTAAAAGGGTAACAAAGTTATCAGAATACATGACCCGAAGCAATACTGATCCATCCTTACTGAAGCTGTGATGCAGTAAATCTGTTCAAGTTCAAAAGAGGTGAAAATCTCTCCTAAAAACCTGCCAACGTTATTTACCTATGAGAAGAAAAGCTCTGCTATTTATAACCATATCGAGAAGTGGTTTCAGGAAAAGTTATCTGTTTGAAGGGAATAAATCAGCTTGTTTTGTGCACTCTTCTATGTATGTTCTCACGTGCTTCCAGCCCCATATGGTGTAATGAACAGCATCACTTTTTCCAAGTGATAAAGGGAGACCTGATATTGCTATTATGGGTCTTCAATCATAATGTCTAGCAATAAAATATTGATATGCATTTCTACTGGCATACTATTGCAGGTGGATTTTTATGGAGGAAATTACTAGCCATTTCTAATAGCAGTCCCTCATTTATTTCAACATGTAAATCAACAAAGAAGCCTGTCCTTTCAGTAGGAGAGCTGGATACACACTTGTAACTATTTTCTGTGAGTACTGTGAATAAAAAGAGAAAATTTATAAAAACTCATCTATGTTTTCCATCAATATTTTTGTAAACATCACTTTTAGATGTTATCACTTTAAAGTTAAATATATTTTTGGTTTTTAAAATGTAAGTACTTAAATTTTGGAATCAAAAATACACAGAATAAACACCTAATCAACCTGTCTGGGATGATTATTTCAGGTGGGTTTTGAGAACTTCTATGAGGCAGATTAAAATTTAGTGCTAACTTTTCTGTTACACGATATATTTAAGATTTTATGTCTTTCATTCAAAGTGGCACAAAACAATTGCTGTTTAACATTTCCATGTAGTATCACTGCAGTTTGCAGATGAATTAGACAAAAAATGCATGAATAGCCAGAATTCAAAACCTGAAGCAAATCTGCTGAAAGTTTAACTCTTGATAACAAAAAAATCCAAATAATCCATTTTTAAATAAGCAGCTACATTATTTTTTTTCTTAACCTATTGAACACTTGAGTTCTTTGGTTTAAAAAAAGATAGGAGTTGGAATGAAAAAATCTATTCTGTCTGCTTATCTGTATAAATAGCATTGTCCAAAATGTCATATGCATAAAGTAACAGAACCAAATGTGTTCAAAGATCAGAAAACATTACAAGCAAAGAAGCTCTAACATAACCTTAACTGCAGTATCTCCTATTAGTCTTGAAACCACGAATTCAACAAGTATTTCAGATGGCTGATATCAGTATTGGAAAGAGCCACCATCAAAGGCTACCTATAAACAGCTTCTCCTCATGAAACACATCCTCACAACTGCAAAACAACATGCATTCTGAGATCACTGTCAACACAGCATGCTACAAAGTCAACTTTTTTAAACCACAAAAGACTTCAGAGACTTTGAAGCATGGATATTTTGAGTATCATAACTTAAATCTGAAATCTGCATTTAATAATAACTTTAGCACCCAGCAAACAGGTTTTCAGCACCTCAAATAAAAACTAGCCATTGAAGGAAAAACACTGTTCCTGGAAATGGAATCCCAGTTCCCACTGGGCAAGAAAGTAATAGGGAAGATGAGGAATTCAAATCAGAACGCTCAAATTCACCAAACTAAAGCTGTTTTAACATTAACATTATATTCAGCCTCTCACTTCATCTTTTCTCCCGATTAGCACAGCTATACGTACCGCTATTGGACATTTGAAAAAGATTGTTCTTCTCAAACTTCTTGAAAACACTTCCTTTTATTTCAACAAACTGCAATTTTTAAAAACAGTCAGTTAGGTTTTATTGATAAAAATGGATATAAAGAAACCAGACAAATAATATGCAAATAGACATGCGATACGTAAAAATGAAGGATGCTGAAAAAAAATAGGTTAGCTATATAATAATGCCACATACTTACATTATTGGACATCATGATGGTAAGCAGTGATTTATTGTGGGAGTTGAAGGCCACATTAAGGGTTGTTGCTTGAACCATTATAAGAATAGCATGCAGGACTAGAGAGCAGGGTTAAGGAAACACATTTGGAAATAGCTTTTCTGTACAACAGTACTGAAAAGCACCAAAAGTCAAATTCCCTGTTTTGCTTCCAAAGCTTAACAAAAAAGTTTTTATCTCCCTATCAACTAGATTTAGAGCAAGACAGTATGTAAACCTATGTAATGTATCCACAGTACATTACATCCTTTAATAATTATGTTAATTTTTCTTGTTCAAAAAGAGCCAAATGACATTTGTCATGAGAAACAACAATACAACCTGCAGAAAAAAAAACTGAGATGAAGAAAGATTCTAAATCAGCCTAAATATTTCAGAGAAAACAGGGGAAAGCACAAGAATTCTAAATTTATCACCACATCAATTGGACTATGTATCTCTTTACAGGTAATCTTCATCAGTTCACTGTAACGTTACTTCACACTAAACTCATTTCCACCCTAACACGCATGAGTTTATCATCCCTTCATATCAAGAAAATGGTTTCAATTGGGTGTCCGTAGCATTCTGCTAAATACCATAACCCCACTGTCTTGAAGATCCTGTGACTGAAAATAAATACAAATCAGAAATCAAAGTTTCCATGAATTACTGTTTTTCATTTTACTATACATTAGGTATAAAAAAAAGCTATCCACTACTGTAACAGTATTCCCTTATAAAGGGATTTTTTTAAAGACGGCTAAAAGGCTTTTTCATTCATTTTAAGGACGCATAGTACTGACAATCTTACTTTGAAAGTAAAGAAACAATAATTTAAGAATACTATCAATTCTTCAAAACTATTAAAAATGCAGAGCAATTATTGTGTAATTTAATTTAGAAAAATTTGCAATTTATTGAAGAAAAAGGATACAGACATACAGCACTGCCATGAAGAAGTGAGGAATCACACCTATGTGAGCTCTTTTTCTTTCCTTAGGTTCTGTAGCTGTCCAGTAAAGAGCATCCAAAATATCTTGTCCAAATGAAGAAAAGAGACGATCAGCCACCTAAAGAAGAACAACATTTTACTGTCTTAAAGCAATAGTTTTCTCTCTGACACTTGAATATGCCGCTGTGAGTACAGCTTGACCTTAAGAAAAGTTTAATGTATTTATCACTTTCCATCTTTTGTGCATGTCATTTCCATTCTGGATTTCACAGTAATATTGTTCCTTTTGTATACCCAGCAGCTTGCTTTCCCCCTCAAATTTACTATCCCCATTTCAACAGCATTTACAATATATAACCATGTAGTGTTATCTCAGATGCTTCCTTGGAAGACATCCAAGTACAGTTCAGACTTCAGCCTTTGATAAAGCAGTAAGTATGTTGCCTTAAACTGTCCTAAATATTTTTTCCCATCGCTCTGAGTTTAATAGGGGAAAAAATAATGACAAGTGCATTTTAAACATGTAAGAGGGAACAACATCAGCTTATAGGTACACAAAGGACTGAAATTAGATTTGGCTGTACTCTTCCCCTACATCTTGGAATAAAATACATACTCAATATAAATCTCTGCATAAAGCAGAATTCAAAATTAAAAGTACTATAACACAACAGCAAGTGATCAAGAAAGTCTGTCAAAAAGGGAAAATTAGTTTGAAAAAACTACAAACACCTGAAGTGTAACCCATAGACTATATCACAAGTAGGAACAAAAGTTGCAGTAATTCTAAAGATAGGAAAAACACAGACAGCGCTCTGAGCTTGTAACTCAATGCCACAGTAAGAAAGGTCACAGGGCCTTCTACCAGTTCTCAACAATTCATCATCATCAAGCATGTAAAACTGAAGATCATTACAAGGAGAGACTTTTTTTCTCCTTTACACTACAGTTCAGTAATTTCAAGGATAACAAAACCAGCATTTGAAAAATTAAATTTGGTATCACAAGTCTGGCTAAAGAAAGGACATCTCTTTCATTGCTTACTAACTCAACAAAACAGAAGTAGTTATACATGAAAAACTGATTGTCTCCACATGACAAAGACAACTGATAATTCCTCTTACTGTCTTTCTGTACGACAACAATTTTGGACATGTTAAATCAACATGTAGCAATATAGAACTAGGTGCATGATGTACCAGCAAATACTGAACCATACCTGTTCACTAGAAAATAAGTTCTTTGGACAACATAAGTAACCTGTAAACCTGGATTTGGGAATTATTTCCTGACTTCATTAATTAAGAGTTCTAAAGGTAAAGATACTGAAGGGAGAAAAGTCGTATGCTTTAACTAATTCAAGCTAACATTTATTGAGGTTTCAGAAAACACGAAGGCTGAATTAAAACAAATTTTTACTGAATGTCTCAAGTAAACTGTACTGTATGCTACTCTTTAAGCATCACCTTAAAATGAACATCACCATAAAATGAACAAAACCATGAGGTGATAAATTATCACAAAACTGAAGTTCAAAAAACCCCATCAGTTTGAGAGATATTTACAGTGGTATTGTTTTCGGCTTTTAAATTTTGTAAATTCAGGTGTTCTGCATTATTTGGTTCCTGCTCATTGTGATGACCCATTGAGTAATTACACCTGGTGTAGTAAGACAGAATGCTTAGAGTTTGGTAAGTTTTTGTTCACAATATTGTGAGGGTTTTAATAGATAAAATATTGGTTTTGCTTTCCTTTTATTTAAGCAGTTGTTGTTTCTTAGCTGACAGGACAGAAAATATTAAAACCCACCACACAATATTGTTGCTTGCTTTTCCAAATACGACTTACCTAAACCCTACATGCCGGCTCCAGGCTCCAGCAGAATTCCATGGTGAGTGCTGTCACCAGCATAACGCACACTGGGGCTTCACAAGGAGCAGGAGCCGGTGGGTCTGAATCTAAAAAAGAAAAGTGTCATTTAAGCCAAATGTGCTGAATGCTCCACTCAGGCTGTCCATCTGGAGCATTCAGCACATGATTTGAAGACTCTGCATTCCTTCTATCTGTCCAGGACAGTATTCCCTGGACTTACCAACAGCCGAAAACATTAGGACATTGTAAACATCTCTGCTGCTCAGTGATTTAAATAAATTAAAAAGTTCTTCCTATTTTGAAAATTTGTGAAAATGTGAAGTTTATTGCTTAAAAAACCCCACATATTTATCAGTTTCTTAAAAGTATTGCTTGCGTTAGTAGCAAAGAAAAACAGTTCACCCAAGTAGCCTAAGCAAGGCAACACTCAAACTGTTGAAAACTGACTATCAATCAAGCCTTTCAGTGGGAACCCATGATGTTTTCTGCCAATACTGTGGCTGCTGCCTAGCATGGTAAAAGAGTCCCTTTAAAAACATGTCCTCTGCTTGGACTTAATGAAACATCATGGAAATTGAATACAGTTTCCAACTTCAAAGTCTAACATAGTTTTTCTAATAGCTGAGTGGTAAGAGGTCCCCCTTTCCTAAGAAAAAGAAACTCAGGGAGCACTTCTTAGTTGAGACACACAAATTTGGTTCTGACAAATGTAGCAAAGAAACTAAACTCAACTCTTCATTCAAAATGGAATGGCACATGGCTTCCAATTCACAGCAAACACTGCAGTCTATCTTCAAATGACCTGGTAACCACATAGGGCTGTACTTTCTTAGCTTTAAGAGAAGGGACTCGAAGTAGTGATTTGTCTTTATTTCAAGACTACTTTGAGCACATGCATTTATTTAGTAAGTGATAATCTCTCACAGATTATAGAGCTATATATGGATGACTACTTCCCAATACAACTAAAATCCACATAGTAACTCAATTTAATATTTGTTCGTGCTTTTCAGCAAATCTAAAATCAAAGGAAACAAAACCCTACAAATAACTCAGGTGGCTTGTAGGATATTTATTTCCCTTAGTGAAGAGTGTTTCTTATGCAATATTTTCATATTTTATGGGGAAAGAACAAGTATCTTTAGACAAAATATTCAGATTTTGCACAAAGCATAACCCATTTTAGTAGCGTTCAAACAAAGTTGCAACAGATGTTCAAACAAGGATTAGTATCTTATTCAGAGATCCCAGAATCCTGATAGAGGAACTCTCGTGTACAAAGCGCTGATTGAGTCCTTTTAAGAGGTTGTATTCCTCACTTGTCCTATATTTGCAGGACGCAGATAAGACTGTAGCTATAAAAACCTTATTTACTTTGTGAATCATTGATCATAGAAGTAAAATTAAAAATCTCATGCTTTACATTAATAACAAAACAGAAAGACTCTTCCCCCCCACCCCCCCACGAATTTCTCTTTATCCTACATCCTAAACCAGAATCTCCTTTTCTTGTTTCACTATCTTCATTCAACTTACTGCTTTTGTACTCAGGCTTTTGCCCACTAGCCAGGACTTAGACAGGTTAAGAAGCAACATCTGTCCTTGCATACAATAAAAGCTGTATTTCCATAATGAAGAATTAAAAAAATCAATTTCCACATCTACCATCTTCCTTCTCTGCTCTTTCAGAATCTTACCACTGTTTCAAATCAATAGTTTTGACTTTTCTCAAGGAGTTCAAACCATCATTCATTCCACTTCTTGCATTTCAGTTTGACATTTCCTCTTCCATTTCCAGTTCTCAATTTTCATTCAACTAAATTGATTAATAAGCTCCAGGAACTAGGTAATATGAAGCAGTACCTACAAAACATTTTTTACAAATGTGTCTGTTTCACCACATCTAAGCTTACCATGGCTACATGCCACTTTCTAAGAACAAGTACTGTAATACAACAATATTTTAGATAATCTGAAAAAAAGCATGCTTGATATTCTGATGCCACCATTCTTACCTCTAGCATATTATAGATGATGTAGAGCTTTATGACAGACTGTCCCCTTATCAGATGATACATCATAGAGTAGTCAACATAGTGCATCATGAAGTAGCAGATGACCAATATAACTCCTTTGAGAATGTCACATACCTGAGCGGGTTGTAGCAAACGTCTATCACTGAAACACAAAGGGCAAAAAGTTCCACTAAATGTCATATATCCACAAAATACAGATGTTACTAAGTCAGTAGGAATTTACAGAAGCTGTTAATTTAGGATGTATTTTTAATGTAGTTTATTATTGCCTCTTCCCCCATCCCTTACTCCAACACATAAGGACTATCATGACTGTTACACGTTTACAAGATCACACTCCTTAACGGGATCACATTTCTCTCATCTGCCACATCCATTTAGTTAAAATACTGTACTTGTTGGGTAAGGGTTCTCACTTGCTAAGAACCTTCTGCATGCACATCCTTTGGAAGAGGGAAGGTAAATTAAAAACCAGCCTGTTCAACTTATCATTTTGACTTCCTCAGTTACAGAAATTGTATTTGCTATAACCAAAAGAAAAAGAAATAAAGCAGTCATCTTCAATTTCAGTAGAATGAACTAGATGCCGAGGAACAGGTTCTAAATGTGATTCTCTATCTTCTTTTAGCTCTATGCTGTGAAGCAGTAAATGCAAACAGTTTGACATCAGAGCTTAGGTTGATCTTGAAACGATGCAGAAGTTTTCTATCTATAGCCCCACAAGTAGACTAAATGAATCATTACACAATTTCATCCAATAAACTGAAAATGCCAGAAGAAAACAGCTTTACTTCTGTTCCCACAATAGCAGCCATAAGCATAATGAAACTGCAAGGCAATATTTACTTGTCCATTTACTTAGTTTAGTATTAATAGGATGCAAAGCCTTTATAAAGCCTTTGAATAAAATAAAAAGGTTATTTGAGAATTAAATATCAAAAAATAGAGAAATAATTTCTATTACATGTATGTATTTTTAATACACACTGAAAGGCTTTCACAGAAGATAACCTTTCACAAAAGTCAGAACCAATCAGCAGAATGAAAGCTCGGAATTTTCATTTTCTGTATTCCTAAATCACTAGGTTATTTAGAGATTAGACAATTCTCCCATAAACTGCTAATATGGTTAGGAAAAAAAAAGTTGATAAAAATTCATGCTTTTTAATAAAAAAAAAAACAAACAACCCACATCCAAACAGTTACTTATGACCTCAGGGAGTCAAGACATCCTTCAGCCCCTGCAGACAAGTCAAAAATCCCAGCTACAGGACTCATTTTATTTAAACACAATATCGGAACTAGAGTATTTTACTTTGGGTTTCTTTGTCATCTTCCATTCCAAAGAAACAAGCCCCAAAGACAGCATTCGTGCATTAGAACACTCTCAGATAGATCATGCTTGTTCTAGAAGTATAAGCGAGAACATTTCCAGGACTCTCAAATTTACAGTTTTACACTTTGAACAGAGTGCAACTGCTCCTTTTATTATATACTTTACACTGCATAATTTGTATTAAAATTAATTATATGCTGAATAGAATTCAACCTGGTACCACACACCAGAACTGCTCAGAATAGCCTTCTCACCCTAAAAGACATCTTCTTGCTCTCAGAAGTCATCCTGTAACAGTAACCATTTTATTTCAGACTAAGTCCTTGGCAAAAAGCCTCAGTGAATTTTCTCCACACTTCCCCGTCAACTGAGTTTTAACTGCAAACACCAATTTACAAATTTTATGAAAACTGAAAGTGCCCATTTTCCCAGCACATCCAGTATTTGCCTGCATCTTCATTCTTCCAGCCACCACCTACCTTATCAATAGAGAAGCAGTGAGTATCCGGTAGAGAAAACCTGACTAGCGAGAGAGAAACCCATTTCAAAAGGCTTTTAAAAGCATGGCAAGGTACCAATTTTTACCATGGGATGGTCTTTTGTTGAAATGCACTAGTAAGCAGAACCTGCTCATGAAGTTCCCTGATCAGTCCTTCAGAAAGATTTTCACAGGAAAATTATTTGATGTCCATGAATCGATAGACTGAAACTTATCACATTAAAGGTTTTCTGGCTTACAGATAACATCAAAGATGCTCAACCACCAGCCCATTCACAAGCTGAAGAATATGTTGTGTACAGAACAAACTCAGCATCACTGAAGTTCAATTCAAAGGCTTACCAAAAGGGTCAGATCAACTACACTAGATGGCTGTGCCTTACAGAAATAAAGCTTTTGTAGAACAGAGTACATTCAAATAATGTTTTTAGAGAATTTTATCTCTCAAATTGACTTGGATTTAGTTTCTCAGTAGTTTGTGTATCTTGAAAAAAACTGCAATAAACACTACATTTTCCTCCCTGAAGTTTTAACTAAAAATACACTCTATGAATATCCTATTCAAAGTTGTGCAATAACTTCTTGTGCTTCTCATCTCTGTGAGAAGCAGAACCAACAGTAATACTGTGACAACTTCTTCAAAATACATCTTTATAAGAAGTCACAAAAATATCCTCACAGTTTCAATTTAGTGAGTTTAATGACAGAAGAGCTCTCAGCACCTCTAACTCTCAGCCAGTAAAAGAGATTACCGCAAAAGCTGACTACAGAAAACTGCTCTCTAGAAAGCAAAAAGAGAAAGAAGATCCTGGCATTTAAAATATATTCCAGTGTTCTTTCATCATACATTAAAAAAGACCTCTTCCTATTGACTAGGCATCTAACGTATGGTCTACACCTAATATGTATCTGATTGAAAAAGAGATTACCCATGACTGCTGTGTAAATCCACAAAAGCACTTTTATTGCAGCAGAATCCTTTTCCGCTCTGGCTAGTAACATTTACAAAAGGATTATGAGGTGTGGCTCTTAATATAATATGGGGTAGGGATAATTATTTCCTACAAAGACAAGGAGATCAAGTAAGTAGATTAAGTCTAATCATTTGTCACCTTTTGGCAAATATACAGAACTGACTGCAAAGCCTGCAGTTATGAACTGATGTAGTCACTGTTTGGTGAGAACTGAACGTTGCAGTTTTAGTATACGGTCAGGCTCACGTTGGTGTAATCTGCATGTGTCACAAATCGTTCCTATCCTTCATATTAAACTGTTTCATACATAGAAACACACAAAAAGCTGATGTTATTTTATGCCTGTCATAAAAAGTCTTAGCCCACCCATTATACACATTACGTTTTCCACATTCATTTTTCTCAATATGTTTCTACTTACTGTCTCCAGTAACTACTCAGTGCCAACACTGAAAAGTATTTTCAGCACAATCTTGAGTACTAAGTAATCAGACCTTGTGATTAATATCACATATAAATTCATAATGCCTTATCTTATCCACATGAGTACTAAAGACTTTAAAAAAAAAAAAGCCAGTATCAGCCAAGGTATGACAACTACACAAATGTCAAGAAACAAACAAAAAATACATAGCATAGTGCTAATAATATTTTCAATATGTGATCTGAAAGTAGGAAGCCTAGAGGTAAAAACTAGACAATACTGAGCTACTGAACTCCAGAAAACATTGAACAGAGATACAAGAAGTTGAAACAGCTTAGCTCATTTCCAAAGACTTTGAATTTTTAGAATTGTGCATGAAGTGTGACAGAGGGAAAGTTCTCACATGAAAATTAGTTATGGGTGCTTTTTCTCATGAATGAGAAAATAAGAAAAATAAAAGAGCCAGCACAACAGTCCTACTTTGCATTTACTCATTCTCGTTACAACGCTGTAAGTAGTAAAATCTTTCTACAGAAATCAATTTGCCTTTTCCTTCAAACCTACCCCAGGCATACAGTGATGCTGCAGAAGTGAATTAAATATTAACACTTTCTTTACTGAAATCCACTCTTAAAAGATAGTATAAAGAGCTTTTTTCCAAGATGCAGTTCCTCTGATTTCTGACTGGATTTCAATTAAGTGAATTGTTTCACAATTAGGCTGATTGCACAGCTGAATGTATTTGAAATTGCAATTTTCACACCTCATAAGCCAATAAATACACGAATTCAAGGCATTTGGGCTGTCCTTCAAATATGCCTTATTAAGATATGTGACTTCTGTCTTTTCACCCAATTACTTTCTGCCATTGTTCTATTATTACTTCTAATAGTTATTCTGTAAGTCATGTTCTCCAAGGTGCTCTTGACAGAATTTTACAAGAGGTTTCATTATGCTAAGCCTTGAGCTCCCATGTTTAGCTGTACAGACTACCAAAGAATCAAATTTTTAAACTAAACTTCTTCAAACATCAAAGTACTTTAATAGTGAAGAGTAAGGCTTATCCATTCTTTCTATTATCCGCTACATAGAACCTTGTATTGCTTTACTACTACTGAATACACTGAGCTGTTTAAACATGAAATGATCCTTCAATCTGCATGAATTCAAAGTGAAAATCCAAGCATTCCTCTACAGATAGACTCTCTCATGCTGCAACACTAACTAGCAAATTAAGACAATACAGAAAAACACACGCAGGGACTTCAATATGCTGCAGCATGTACCTAACAAGATGTTCAAACTCCTCAGCCTCTGGGTACATTTACCGTCTACTGATTTACAGAAAAATCTCCACTGAAAAAAACCCTTATGGTGCCAAATAATATAATTATACAAATGCATGCTTTCGGGAATACACAAGCTTGTTATTAATTTTAATATAAGAAAGTGATGTGCAAGCTTTCCTCCTGTACCACCCTATTTCACCCCTGCATGCTTGTGCTTCAGCCCAGACAATTAACCAAAGGAGAAGCATGCCAAGCTCAATGCTTATCACACAGGGTAAGGTACAGCAAAATTTATACACTGCACTAATCGACATCAACCAAGAACTAGGAATTCAGACAACCCATCTTTTAGTTACTTTTTTCAAGACTATTTATAAGCTCGAGGTTTAATGCTCACATTTAGAAAGTGTGAACTTAAGTCCTTCCTCTGTTAAGAAAACTACTGTATCTGTATATGTTTTCCCTTTAGAAAGCTAAACCCAAGCAACTTTTTGTACAAACAGTCAGGAAGGGTTACTTTCTACTACTTTATTCTGTACTTTCTACAGAACAAAATTAAAATACTATCTAATTAGAATAAAATCAAATATTCTGGCCACCCACAAGTTTGTACTATGCATTTTAGGAACAAAAAAAGGAAAATCCAAATTATTTTCATGATTACTAGTGACATTTGTAAGAAAAACCACTGTGACTGTTACAAAATTAAGAGTTAAACTTATTTCAAGTTATAAATATACCACATACCCAGTGAAGAAGAATTCGGTGTGAAAAACAGCGTTTGTCATAAATGATCTCTTTAGACAAGTGAAAGCTTAAGGCACTAGTTGCCTGACTCATTTTCAAGGCATGTCTATTTGATACCGTACTCTGAAGGCCAGGATCCCCATTTCACATAGCAATAAGACTTCTGTCTCCATCTACTGGTTGAAAACCATTAGGTTAAATCATTCATAAAGGATATGACCATACAAACGGTCATAGTCCTGATATATAACGTTTGCAACTCTTTCAACTGAAGAGCATGTTGGATTTCACAGTATTTTTCCTTTAAGTTATTAAAGATGCAAAAAAGCTCAAGACTTTCTGTGTATCAGTATCTACCGCACCGATCCCTTTTTTTTTGTTCCAACAGCTGTACAATTAAGATACTTAGCATTAAGTAGAGCATTATTAAAAATAAATCACAGTCTACTGATATTTGGCCTTAATGTTACAAATCACAAGTAGCTAATGCACAAGTTTGCTTAGCTGATTGATTTTCAAAAAACCCAAGATTGGGTGGTTAAGTGTTTTAATAACCCTTGCTTATTGAATTAAAGTAGTTAAATCATTTGGAACATAAAATGCACCCCAGGACAAACAGGAATTTTCCTGCTGTATATAAAAAAAAAAAAAAATCATCTAAAGCAACCTCACTACAGTTTTCTAGGGTCTGCATTTCTGCAAATGTCATTGCAAAATGAATGTTTTCACTCTATTGTATACAAAGCAATCTGCAGACAAGTATACTTGCCTGAGTACTTAATTACTTTGGTATCCAATGAGTAAGCACAGTATATATTATTTTAAACTTAACTCTGCACAGACTGTCACATGCTACTATACAACTTATTTACTTCTGTCTTTCAGGCTTTCTGCTGCTCCTCAATTCTTCTCTAGTTTAATTGCATGTGGTTTTCCAGTCACCTTTTAGAGTTGTTTGGGGTTTGACTATTTTGATTTTAGGGTTTTTTTGTTGTTGTTGTTGGGTTTTGTTTGTTTGTTTTTTGAAACCATCAGGAATTCAATACATTTTTCTTGTTTAATTTTACAGTTTATCGCATTTTTAATGGATTCCTTTAGTACAGTTTCATCCAAATAATTAAGATTACTCTAAACAATTACTCCTTCACAGTTAGCACAGACAAATTTTCCAATACTGATGGCACAGATACTGGAATTTAAAGACAGGACTAGACTACCATTGCAATAATGCTTTAGATGGATATTTTAGTCTTAATAAAGTAATGAAACCACCTGCATAAACATTTATAAACTCTTAACAGTATTATTTCTATAAATGTTATTGTATTTCACACTACTAAAAAAAGCCTTTAATTTATATAGGTTGTTTGGCTAATAATGCACTGAAGAAGTGCTTTAGCACCGAGATTACAAGTTTGAGGAAGCATTTTGACACAAATCTTTTCTAATGGTATTATTTCTTCAATATTAACACTTTGAAATAATTAGAAAACCACTGAGGTTTATATTAATTAATAAACTAAGTTATTGAGATGGTGGTCTAGTTAGAAGTTTTGTTCAGGTATCTTTTCTTTCTCCATTTTTACATCACATACTTGTATGGTACCTCAACTGCAGGATTTTGTTTTACATGTAGATATTCAGTTGTGATCAAAGTCCTTCAATAATGAACTGTGGTATCATAAATTTCTAATATTATATGAAGCATTAGCAAGAATGATCAGATTAACACATAAGGGGATATTTTGCTGTTAGCAGTCTAAGTAAAGATATCAGGGAAAACAAAACCCAAGCAAGTATGTCTGAAGGGTGTAATTGCCAACAGAGCTGCACACTAAGAATTTTCAAAATGCACAAAGTGATCTCTTAGAATTATTTTCCTTCAATTATGTTCAAGTTCGGCATTAAGTTTGGCTTCAGGAAGAAAAGCTACTTTCATCAAATCTGATAGTCAGTTCAAGACTTTAAAAAAGATACAGTTTACAGTATGCAGGACTTCACTGTTGTAAAATTTTTAGATATACACACTAAATGTTGATAAAAATACGACCCAAATGAAGAATTCTAAGATATGGAGAGCTCAATTTGCCAAGATTAGATGGCATTCCATTTCTCAAATAAAGAGCCTCTACATGCACACAACACAGCACGAAACCATGCTAAGAATGAAACAAAACCAACCTTGCTGTTAGGCCCCGATGAAAGCTGTCTCAAAATAAATAAAAAAAAAAGGTTTCAAATAAGTGACAACTAGAATTAGCTTTCATTAAGCTTTTATTTTTTTAATAACAGAATCAACTATAATTGAAGTCAGTAAATGAACATATGCTAAAGTGCTGTATTTTATTATGCAGAGAATCAACTTCAAGTCTAATAGTAAGATACCTGGCAATGAACTTTCAGAACTCCTCAAAATTTATGTTAAGCGTTACAAAAAAACCCGCTTGAAGTAGACACAAAAATATAGCTACGAACCTGACTCAAGTGTTACTTAAAATAAAGTAAAAAAGCTTAAGGCACTATAAACTAAGTACAGCAGGGGCTATAGTTTTTCCAAGATACCCTGTTTTAAATTGGGCCGAGCTGGTCTGCAGGCGCTCTATGCAAAAAATGTTTTACATCTATTAAGATCACAACCTATTTCCACAGTGATGCAAAGTTACATATGGAAATATACCTACCATAAACAGAACTGAATCAATTTCATGTGTTGGTTATTAAACTAAGGGTTGGTTACTCCTTTGAAGTATGTTGGTTAATTTAGCTATACATTTGTAATCAGTCTTTTTGCTGATTACATGTAGATGTGTGAATTTGGCTGACAGCATAGAATGAAAAAGAAAATCAGGATTTACTCACCAAGGAGGAATCCCTGTGACACCACATTCCATCCTATAAAGGAAGTGAAAGTGCTCTTCCCTTCGGTCTGATTTACAAGAAAGAAAGAAAGAGAAGGTTGTAATGTTGCTACACTATGCACTGTTATGGAAAGGAGAAAGGAGTATTTGGTCTGAGAGTTTACTACAGAAAAAAAAACTGAATACACCTGCCTTTTTTTCAGTTGGTACAGAGCCAGACATTTTGGTGGGCAGGTACACTACTTTCTCAATGAACTTAACCAGGCAATAGGAAGTTTATGTATGTAATGGCTATAGTTCATAGCAAATTTTTCGGGAATTTTTAGGGAATTTTTAGAGGTATGTATAATACAAGTTAAGTTAATGATGTTATTGCTGACAGTACCTAAATTCACTTATTTCAGGGAGAAGAGTGCGGAGTAAAAGAAAAACACAGACCACATATTTCTAATCTAGATATATTTCCACATGAAAAAAATGTAAATATCTTGTCAATCAATCTTCACATATAAGAAAATTATTCATGAACTACTGCTGTATTTTCCTGAGGAAACCAGAATTTGGAGAGAAAAAAAAAGTCTCACTTTCCATAACAAGTCCTTACATGCTTTGTGGACAAGATGTAAAATGCCTTTAAGTCTTATTAAATTGGGAGTCCCATCAGAGTTTCACTAAAATGCAATTTTAGCATTCATGTGATGGTGTTTTTCAAATAATACAGAAGAGCTTTTCCATATTCCCATAAGAGCTTTTATTGGTGTGCATAATAGTTTCAAGAAAAACAAGAAGTTAGCTCTATGAAAGGGTTTCAAATCAAGCAGAGATATTAATTTGCACATAATCTCTGACTCTGAGGTATTAATAAAAAAAATGTGTCTGAATTGTGAAAGAAAACCATACCTTTCAATTAGAGGTAGAGTCCGTTTCAGGAACCTGTCATCACAGACCGTAACTCTGAAGAGAACTCCACCAGTTCCACTTTTCACTCTACCTTAGATGTGCTGTTCCAGCAAAGTATGTGCTTTTATGTTGTCAAAGAATATTTTAATTAAATGATTCAAAGAGAGTCATTTAGGAAAATTCTTTCAATGACTTGGAAGAAAACACAGCAGAGCTGATTTTTTTTTTTTTTGTAATTTCAGAAGCTATAATTTAATTTTGTGAAGTGTTTGTTAATTTGTTTAAGAGCACCCTAGCATTTACAGGGCATAACAGCGATGGAAGTTGCACCTGCCAAAACCACCACAATCTGATGATTCAGCCACTGCCAGTTTGACCACAGCAATTTAACCAGCAATTTAGTTCACTTAATGACAGAATGTTGGATTCTTCTGACTTAAGTTTTCAAAGTTTTATTCTCTCTAAAATAGCTTTGTTAACATCAATATAGCTCTGACAAATACACAGAACTAAATTTACTCAAAAGGAAAGATCAACTGATGAGGAATGACGACTTAGCAGTCAAATTGAAGCATTTACACTGTCTAGATTCATTATTCTTTGTTCCCTTTCTTCTGTAAGATGGAATATTAAAATATGTGGAAGATGCTTTTATAAAGCACTCCCCCTACATTTAAGCACTGCACACAATACCATAGACAGGAATTAGCCCATCCTACATCAAATGTGTTTTTACTGTTTTAAAGCAACCATGGGTAATACAACCTTTTTCTGTACTGAAAAGAGCAGGAGGAGTTATGAGGAAATAAATGAACTGAAGCATAAACCAGAAGGGAGACAGAACACTCACTGCTCAATCACTTCACTGAGATGTTGAGAAAAAAGTCAAGATGAAGGGAGGAGCACTTTTATTTACTACACAGAATGGAATATGATGTGGCAGGTTCAAAGAACAACTAGTCATGTCTCTCAACACTTGACATTTGTGAGGAAATACAAGCTAAAGGAAACAGCCGCCTGCTTTGTAAGTACCGTTTGCAATTACAGATGTGTTTTACCTATTGAGCTCTATTTTGTCACAAATACATAAAAATATATTTCACATCAAATGAAATCCCAAGTCTTTTTGCCATAACAAATCAAATCAGTATAACTAAAAAAACAATTAAAAAAAAAACCCAAAGCAAAGTGCAGGCTTTGAATACTTGGAAATAAGAATCATTACATCTGAAAAAGTTCCTTTACATACTATAAACAAGAATTGTGAACCTTTCAATAAAAAGCTACCAGCTTTAAAACATTAATGAATTAGACAAAGTCGCAAGCAGAGAACAAGTAAAGTGTTTCTAGGGAAATAAATTGCACAAACATTTGAGGGAACTGTGCCAAAAGAAATTGCTTCAAGAGTTGTTACAAAAACAAAGCCACCTTCACTGAAGATAGCCTCAGTTTCACTGTATCTTACCTGATAACACTTTAAAGTTAATAGTCAAGTTAAGCAGATTCAACTGAATTCTATACTACTTCCCACACTTAAACTACTGTCAAGCAAGCAGACTAAGTTTTAACATTGCAAGTGTGTGTACACATATACACGCATAAACACACAGGTGTGAGTATATATGGTATTATCAACGTCGCTTTCTTCAGTATATAGAACACCCCCTAAAATCAGAAACTGCTCTTTCAAATTTTTATTTGTAATTTCAGAAGAGAAGAAAAATTGTTTGTCAAAAGCAAAGCTGAGTTTATAAACAAGGAAGAACACTTTCTAAACAGAAAAAAGCAGTACGATACAAATGACTGGGTAAAATCCCTTACATTTAACTGAACTTTAGTATTCTAGCAATAGCTTCCATACAGATATTTACAAATAGGCACATGATTTGACTTGTCATCAGGTTAAAACTGAATAGCTGAATATTTTTTTTACACGGCTAGGAAAACTCTCTTAACATAACAAAAATCTGAGATCTTGGCTCAAAATTAACAGCAATAAGATATTACAGACTGCCACCTAGTGCTTATACTAAGCATCGAAGTACAAACATTTCAGCAATATACTTTAAAATACTATTTTTTATGCAACTAGACTAGCATTTGCTCTAATCAGAACATATATTCTAAACTATGCACCTAAAAGCACTTCACAAATAAAAGACTATTAATAATGCAAATGCAAGCAATTAAAAAAAATAAAAAAAAACCCAAACAATCAGCTACCATTAATCAACTTCATGTTTGCGGAAATCCAGAATCAAAACCCTGAAGTCCTTATTTATTCAAGGAAAAAATACAACATCAATACAAATGCTCCTTTTCTTTTAGGCTACACTTAAGGCTTACATAATCAGCTTTACCATGAAGTAGCAACTTTTATGAAGGAAATTAATTCCATCTTATTTTTGATGACTATGCCAGAAAGGCTAATAAAAAAATCCTATGAATTAGCAACTTCTTCTTAGTATTGATCTGAACAAAAAAGCAAGTGGTTAAGATCTATAATTTCTTAGTAATATTCTGATTAATAAGTCTCATCCAATTAGTCTCTAAGATTCTTTGAGAGAAATAAAGCAACACATTTTATACAAGTATCCTGTGGGCAAAGTTTACCATGGAAATAAAAACTTTGGTTGTAAAAAAAAAAGTAAATCAAACTTTTATTTTAATATCGAAGAGTCTATCAAAAGACATGAGCTAAGTCATTATCTCAAGTCCAAGAAATCTTAAAGTACTGTTCAAGTAGATGTCAGTTACAAGAACAGAACTATAGGGTAAGGTTACATCCCTGTCCTTTACTAACCCGAATATGCCTATCTTTTAAAAAGTACATTTTACTTTCTTAAAGTACATCACTGTTACCTTAACTTTTGTGTCTGAAGGAAACACCACCACCAGTTAGCAACTGGTGAAAAGCTTAAAGGTCACACACACACCTTTGCTTCAGCTAGTTTAGACCAAAACATCTGTTTGGCAGTGGAAGAAGTCACTAGTAGTTCAAAAGGCACTGAAAGGTCATAAAATTGAGCGCATTATTTGAGGGTATCAACACCTTTTTCTTAAATCAACTTACCGTAAGCCATAGCAAGGCAACGTGATGAACCGGAACATTGCCAGAAACACTCTCAAAGGAAGCAGGGTGAATACATACAGAAAAGCATCCAGGCACAAAAAGATTCCAAAAAACATCAACTAAATTACAAAAATAAAACAGAAGTATGTTAGTAGTTTGTAAAAGTTACAAAAAGTTTATAGAGAATGATCTTATTTTATGAAAAATATATTTACATAAGACTAATTAACCAAATAAGACTAACACTCTCACTTGTTCAATCAGCTGAACTGTAAGAAAAATAACATGCTGTGCACTTTGAAAACTATTCAGCAAAAATTCTGCATCACAAGTTCCAAGCACCAAAGGCTTTTGCAGAATTCCATGGCTCACTGAACTCAGACTTTATTGAATAGATGAATTACACTTGAATATAACCGTAGCTCATTTTCCAATGGTGACTTTCCTCTAAGGTTACAAAAAAATCAATTAACCTTGGGAAAAAAAAAATGTAGAGCTGTGTGTACATGCACACAGCCATATTCTGCTATATCCTTTTTAATATGCTCTTTTTTTCCAAAAAAAAATTCTTTTTTTTGCTTTGTTAGTTGTCTATTGCACAGCTAATTACAGCTGCGACAGTTCTCCTTCAGAGAATACCTACCTTTTACATAGAAAAAATAATATAAAAAAATGAAGTAGTAAATTTACAGTCACCCTCAGTTTAAATGCTTTATCCTTAATTTACAGAAACGGTTAAAGCCATTTCATTATAGCCACAAGCCAAGGAACTCTGTGATAATTAAACTAGACCTAAAGTCTGCAGTTAGAAAGCTCTTATATACCAGACTCTCACCACATGAAATTCCTTCTTTATCTGTTCTTCAAATGTATCTAAGATTTACCTGAATGGAACTTTAGGAATATGCTTTTATGCTTCTGTCAGATCAGAAGCTAGTGATTTTTCCTGCAAGTAAAAATCTCATAAAAAGGCAAGCTTAACTGGCTACACAATCAAGACTAGCAACACCTAAGCAGGGCTAGATATCCCCGAGAGACATGCATTTACATGTGAAAGTTGTATGTATTGCTGATGGGAAAGGAAGACACTGGTTTGGGAGGAGAAAAAGTAAACAAAAGCACAAGTAAATTACTTTCATCTCCCACAATCTCTTCACCTTCCAAAATGCCTTCTTTGCCAGCTTGCGCAACAGGCAGTTCAGCATGCAGTGAGCTAATATCACTGATATGTACCTCCCTCTCACTCTCACTCCTCACGCACCCTCGCAACTCTGAAAGCAACCCCACCGAGTACACTCCCGTGTATCTATCTGCAAACCACATCAGATGACTGGATCAGGTGTAAGAGCCCCGCTATCATCTCTGAGCTGTTGCTTTCCCTTATAACACTATTTTTCATTCAAAATTATCAGGAGTGGTGGTTACCAATAAAGGATGAAATTACACATTGCATGTTAACATGCCATTAAGCTACCTATTTCTCTGCTAGTTTTTAAACCAGGTGCTGAATATCCAGGCACTGAAGATGACTGGAGCTGAACAGGCATCTTCCTTGCTTGTATTTTTTAAAAATTCTTAACCCAAGCAAAATAGAAAGATAGGCTGTCATTTTGCCCCTGTATTCTTTGAGGGCATCTTTATAATCTAGAAAACAACTCTGCAACGTTTTGATTCAGAGAGACTTTTTCTCTATCCGAGTGTAATCATGGTTTTTCACATTTTATAAGCTCATGCTAAATATTTGCAATTACTGTTTAATGTCCTTGTTTTCCTAATTTTTTTACTACGTTGCACTTGACGACTTACTTGTTCCCATTGAAACATGATCAGCACTGAACCTTCCACTCATTTCTGTATTATTTTACAATACAAAACATTATTTTTGCTACACTCCAGAGGCTGAGGAGCTAACAGAAAAGCTTATAGACCTTTTCCATCATCATAACTCTATATTAGGAAAAGAGCACCAAGTTTAATTTTGAGATCAATTGGCAAGTGTTCCCTTAAGATGGCAAGAACAGAGACCACCTTGGTATAAATGACAGAGAGCTTCCACTAAAACTGCAGAAAAACCTTGAGTGGGAGTAGCATTTATATTACAAATTATCTAGCTTCTCTAAATAAAAAGGGGTATTCAGAACAAAAATACTACCCTTTTAACATCACACCTTGCCCTAAAATTATGTATCTTTAATAAGTTCATGTTAAAGATCTCCTGAGATTACACTTTGATATTATTCCAGTTTAGTCTCACTCTACCTGACTATGATTTTCATTCCCAGTCTGTAATTATACCATTAGGTAGTAATGAATACAAGCCGTTAAGAAAATTCTTCTCCCCCTTTCCTAGTGTCTCACATGCTTTATTTCAATTAAGCAGACTTCTGAATCACAGTCAAGTGATTCTTGCAATAGCTGAACAATACTTAGTTTCCTTTTTACATGCTCATCATTGTACTTTTTCAATTTTTTGCAATAAGTATGATTTGCTGTGATATAGCTAGTTTGTATACTAACCTGGACTAAACCTATGCAGAGAAGTAAGAAATTTATTTCATAGTCTCTCTGTAAAAAAATAACAATCACTTTTTAAATCTATCTACTTAGTACTCAGTTTCATATTCTTTCATATTCAAAGCACAGACTGAAGTTTGATTTACCATCGAAAAAAATATCAATTTCACCACTTACAGCATCAACGTTATTTATAATAAGACTGTTGGCCTTCACTTGTTCTTACATGCTGAAAGTTTTATTGGAAATCTATGGTGATCCTTCAGAATAATTTCTGTGGCATGCAATAATCTACATAGTTACAGCAGAGATGATGCAAAAATGTTATATTGTTCAGCTGAGACTCTACCATAACTGGAATATTCTACCATAAACTGCAATGAGTAAAGACTGAGGATTTGAAGACACCATCCCTGGAGATGTTCAAAGCCCAACTGGATCTGGTCCTAAGCAACCTGTTGTATGTAGGTGACAAAGCTTTAAGCAACAGCTTGGACTACATCATCTCCAGAGGTCCACCTCAATCTCCTCCATATGGTGATTTTCTGCAGTAACCAAGATTTTATTTTTGTAAAACCAGGTCTCATCATGGTCGAAGGATGAATTCAATGATACTCAAGGGGGAACTTGACTGCTGCTGACAAAGGGAATCATACTCTCCCTCTCTCCTCCATTGCTCTTCCATTTTATTACCCCTACTCCAAACTCCGCTTCTGCCCTAGTAGTGTAGGCTCTGGATTCTCAAGAACATTGGCTGAGCAATTCAGCTCACTATCCTAGCAGAGAACAAATAGAGCAAGGAAAGCAAAACATTCACTGCCAAATTATGAGTTGATTTAACTCTCAGAACAATCCAACAAGCACCACAGCTCATACAAAACCTGGAGCGTGCATAAGGCATGAGACTGGAGTGGGAGGAACAGTGAAAAAAGACTCGTCCTTCAACATAGAGTCTACTTGATTTAGCCCTAGCGTGTAACTCTATCCCTAGAAGTTTTGAGATTTGTAGCAATGTTATTTCTAATGTTATTGTTACACTGTAGCCTAGCCAAACCTTATTACCAATGTTGCCTTACACATCATTCTTGTCATGCTGCATCCCAAATCCAACACCCTCTCCTACAGGATTTGAAAATGGTTAAACCAGAATAAAACTCTCTTCTGGATTACAGCACAGGAATTGGCTCACTGCAGGATCAGACTTATATCTAAACTGACAAAGAATGGCTTGGGTTGGAAGGGATCTGAAACATCATCGAGCTCCGACCTCCCAGCCATGGGTAGGGACACCTCCCACTAGAGCAGTTTAAACATAAAGGAGGTGGCAGGAACACCTCAGGAAGGGCCGTAGTACTGTGATAGAGAGGGAAGATAGTGGCAAGAAGCAAAACAGAAGGCTATGAAAATTAAGACAAAAACTTTAGTCAGAAACTCATTCATCACTGTATTTTTAAAGGACTGAAATCTTCCCACCCTCAAACTGCTTTAGGCTGGAAAGATCTTTAAAACTTTTTTTTTTTAAATGTAAAATTACATTTTGCAGCAAAATGTTTTCTTTTGCTTGACTATTCCATTAAGGATCAGTGACATCTTTATATTTGAATTAATCTGGACTTGAAAGTTAGTCACATCCATCTCTGCTAACACCACCAAGTGTCCAAGAGTTGCCAGTAGCAACAAGCAAACATAGGCAAAAAACCCTAAACCACAAACATTTAAGTCACTGACACTGAAAATCAATCATTATAGATGTTTAAACCTTTTTTAGTAGCAAAGGTGTTTGAAAAATAAGCATTTCTTTAAATAATTTAACGCAACAGATTTCATCTCTTAATTAAAACAAATCTTAAAAGTATACTTCACCTTTTCCAGTTCTTTTGGTATCCTCATGCACGTGTATACTCTCTCTCTCCGCTCTGTGTATTTTGCTTCATTGTGTTCAAGGAAGTAACCTCTTGTCAACTCAGCACTGATGAATCTCAGCAATGAAAGGTCTACATGGAGGAACACAAAAGCAGAAGGCACTTCAGGCATGACCTCCAAAGAGCAAGAAGACTGCTATGCTTTTATTACTTGATCCATGCTTTGTTTACAGCACATCTAACCCAGAAGGCTTCTGCTGATTGTAACCAGAACGTCAAATAACTTGGTATGGAAGAAGCTATATGAGAAGCAAGTCCTGAGTTCTCCCATTCCCCTGTTGCCTCCCAACAAACAAAACAAGATACTGTTCCCAGCCAATCCTTTTCACCAGACACCTCACTTCTCCAAAACATTACTCAAAGCAGCTACACTGAATGCAATATTCTCAGTGGATCTAAATTTTAATGTACCAATAGTACTCCTAAATTTACTAACCTCTATTTTAGACTTTTTGAAAGCCATTTCCTCTCTCAGCAACACCAGCAACTTGTTCTTTATTTTAAAGAAGAACTTTCTGTAAGATCAAAATGATCATGGATATGTAATCCCAAGCGATTCAGCTCACAAACAGTACAAGCATGCTGATCATTTGATGATCAGACTGAAGTCTTTCAAGACCAAAAAGCCATCAAGCACGTACGGCTCTTCTGCATTTTAATGGCTCTAGGTAAATTGGGCAAAGCCTGACTGACCTATCTTTACCCAACTCATATAGCTTCTAAAAAAAGACTTTATGAAGAGCAGTCTTGTAAAAGAAAATAAAATATGAAATTATAGTTATGCAAATTCAGACTGTGAGCACAAGGAGCTCAGACTTAGGCTTCAACGCTCACTGACAAAGTCTGACATTACCACCTCCTGGTAACATTCTGAAGTGACAGAACACTACAATAAAGTTCAACATTTCCAGTTATTATTGGCATTTTAAAATAGAAACCCTCAGTGTTCACACAACAACCAAAAAACGGCAATCACTTATCTAGACAGATGGGTGACAAACTACAGTGCATGAACATGCCCACAAATAGTAAATTCAGATTTTAGCCAAAGTCTTAATAACTACTGGAGGAGGGTGGACCTTATAAGGTACAATGGTCCACATGTTTGGGGGAGGAAGATGCTGCACAACACACCTTTACTAAAACAGCCTAGATAACAGTTTTTAAGAGAGTATAGATACTACATGTGAAGAGTTCACCCAAAACCGTCTGAGATACTGGCTTCTCAATATTCATCACACTGAAGATCGTGGCAACTATTAGCTGGAAGAGTAGCCAGAAAACTACAAAGAGTTTTAAAGCAAAGAATGAATAAGCTCAAATACAAGTATAAAAGAAGCAGAAGAGGCAGGGTGTGCTTATAACCCACACTGCCTTGTGGGGCAGGGATGGGGGCATGTGTAATGAGTGTGATTAGAACTTGTGGGGATTACAAACAGGCATTTTGAAATTTGCAGGGGTATATTCACATTCTGTGTTCATCTACTATTGTGATTTATTACATTGCTGGTATGGATCACAACCATATAATTCACTGACTGCTGGTTAATAAATCATTGAAATTATGATTTGCTTTAAACTACTATGAGCTTGTTTGGATAGTGATTTTGATGATTTATATATTATTGACCCACTTCTAGTAAGTAGGCCAAAGCCGCTGTAAGCCTTAAAGGCATTTATTTTAAATCAAACAAAAACATTAGTAGTTTAATGAGTAGTGGAAAACTAATATTGACATGTAAAGTTTCAATCAAAGTTCATTCCAGTGAAATAAGGTAGAAGTTCATACCACTAAATCATTTGTTCAGATCTCTTGCACACTGGTTTTCTGGAGTACTTCTCTGTGACACTATGACTTGTAACTGGTTTTGTTTTTCCCCAATTCTTCCTTGTTTGAAAGGTTAGAAGTAAAAAGAGATAACCTTAGGTATAAACATACACATCAGCTACTCTGTTAACTGCCCAGGTATATTTTCTTCCACCTCAGACAACCAGCCTTCTCCAACCTGAAGATAATGCAGCTCTAACAACTGAAGTTTCTTGCAGAGGAAATATATGCATATGGGCAACCACCATGGAGTAACTGATGGGTGCCTTCGTAATTAAGATACTCTATGACTAACTAATGAGCTATTTGCTCCCACTCCTCCTTACCTCACACAAACTGTTTCATGGGCTTACTGTTGAAAAACAAATGACAAGTTTCGTTCACCTGGCTAGACTTTCATGCCCCAGCTACTCAGAGATAATCACTTCTCACGACTGAGGCTGACAAACACAGAAGCTCCAGACTGTGACTGCAAAACAGCCTCTGCGGTGACAGGGGATGCACTGAAGCACACAATTGCTCAGCCACCTCTTTCCTGAGCACTTACTGCCGCCCAGCATCAGCCCTAGTTCTGTGCCAGCTGTGAAACAGATCAGTGGCTGACCCTGCAGGAAAAACACAGTAAGCAAAGTAACAGGATGAGACACCAAGGCAGGACAGAGTAATAAATCATCTGAAAAATGGCTTAATACTGCTATCAAAGCATCATTTTCTTTGAAAAATAAGTAAACACTAATTCCTACCTCAAATTCCTTTCCTAGTTCAAATTTCCCTCCTTGGCATGCCACAGTCTAAAACTTTCTGACTAAGTTTAAACTGTTCAGATAGCATACTCTTAATGCTGAAAGTATTCTCATTTACATCCCCACCTCAGGACAGAAAAGCACAAGCATCTTCAAAACATTAAAAGCCACTAATTCCTTCAAGGCAAAAAGATAATGATTTACCTAAGTTATACTTCAGTGCACAGCTACACAAAGGATAACCATTAACCAGAAATGGAGAGGAAAATTTGTGGAAATGTGAAACGCACTGCGCCTCAGTAACTTTCTATTGTTATATAACCGGAACTTTAATCCTAAAGGCAACAATTCCAGGCACTCACTTCACTCCCATCAATCCTAAATACACACTTCTTCTGTAAACACTCAAATACATCAATCAAAACAGCACTTTTTTTATTTTATTTCCTTTTCCTCTAAACAACTCCTCTGTACAGTACTGGTCCTGCTTTACCATCTTGAAAAAAACCTACTTTTATGTACTATATAAAATATTGCTGCCATTAGATGAGTTAGAATTTTTAGATGCTCTATCAAGACGCCTCTTTTTCTAATGTTTTCTTGTCCTGAAGAGTCAGAAAGTGCCAGTGATTTTTAACTGTTTTAATTTGAAATCAGTTATTGGAAGATAGTTAGGAATTACCCTTCCCCTCAAAAAAAAACCCCAATTTCCTTACTTTAGAGAAAGTTATTTGTTCAGATGTCTTTCAGGCACATCAGTATGTGTCTTGACCATTCTTTTTTTTCACCAAAAAGCAACTCATAATACTACAATTAAACCAATTCCTTACAACTACAGAAATTACATCACTTTCATCAATACCACAGAACTGCAGTCAGTGATGCTGCATGTCCTATGACACAACATGTCAGAAATGGACACAGCACCTGTCAAGCTTAGAAGGAAAGCACTCAACTGTTGGCAGACTATTTAAGGTAAATCCTAATTCCTATTTTTTTTCTTTTTTTTTTTGGTATTTGATAACACCTGCGGTATCATTTTCAAGCCAACTCTGAGGCAGAAAGCCTCCAGATTTGAACACCACTTTGAGCACCTTCCAGATTTTCAGCAAGCCACTCAATTAAGAATATGGTATTAATAAAGTTATTTATAACCTTACCAACACTAAATCAATCCTGTCACACTGAGTGATAATGTTTAAGAAAAAGGCAGGGTTATTTTCAAAAACTACTCTGTAGATAACTGGAATAACCAGTACAAGTGTAAATGCAGACTGATATCAAAGGCCATGACCTTTTTTCTTATTTTTCCCTACGAAACCCTCTGTTAGTAAACTACATTTACTTTAAAAGACTTCTAATAATCTGCATACAACTTCAAGGCCCTACCAGCAGTAGAGCCAAAGACTACTGGGCTTACAGCTATGTGTATGTAACACGTTCAGCTTGGAGAAAAGAACACTAGGAGGGGATTTCATCAATGCTTATAAATGTCTAAAGGGTGGGTGTCAAAGAGGATGGGGCCACTCTTCTCAGCGGTGCCCAGCAGCAGGACAAGGAGCAACAGACAACAACTGGGACACAGGACATTCCATCTGACCATAAGCAAAAACTTCTATACTTCGAGGGTGGCAGAGCGCTGGAAGAGGCTGCCCAGAGATGTTGTGGAGTCTCCTTCTCTGGAGATACTCAAAGCCCACCTAGATACATTCCCATCCAACCTGCTCTGGGTGAACCTGCTTTGGCAGGGGGGCTGGACTAGGTGATCTCCAAAGGTCCCTTCCAAACCCCTGCCACCCTGTGGCTCTGTCAACAAGAACGGTTAAGGCGATGAAGCATTTCTTGTCCCCCAGCAGGAAGGCGAAGCGGGACAGATGGTCACACCGGGGCCCGGCACGAACCCCTCTGCTCCCCTCAGACCCCGCTGGCTGCGGACACTCCTCGGCAGGCAGGGAGCCGAGCAGCCCGGGCTTCAGCTTCAGCCTACGGCACTTCCATGGATGATGCCCGTGTTGTTTAAACACCAACCCAACCCCCCGAGCGTTTACCCGTTAAAGGCGGCGTAACAGGGCCCCCGCAGGGACCCCACCGCCCCCGTTCCCCTTCCCCAACACGCTCCCCTGGACACCGACGAGGTCACCGGCCACGCTGAGGGGCTTCATTTCCCTGACACGGCCGAGCTCGCCGAACTACACCTCAGGGCAGGGGGAGAGGAGGCAGCGCAGCCGGCGAGAAGCTCCCCGCCCGCTGCCGGAGCGGCCGAACGCCGCCACTCCCCGGGCCCGCCAGGTCCCGGCGCACTTTTTGAAGTCGCTCGCCCAAAGTTTGCACGGGCGGGCGGCCGCGGCGCCCTCAGCCCCGCCTCGGGCACCCACACCGACTCCGACCCCCCAAGGCGGGCCGGCCCGGGCGCCGCTGTGAGGAGGCAGCGCTGGCGGGGCGCCCCGGAGGGCACCGCCCGCCCCGGGTAACACCGCCACGGCCACCCCGCTCTGTCGCGGAGGAGGGACACACACCCAATACAGCCCAGCGGCCCTCGCTGCCTTCCACCCGCCCCGGCCTACGGGAGGAGGCCTCTCGCCCCACCGCCGCCCCTCACCCGAGAGGCCGCGCTTCTTCTTCCTGCCCCGGTCGCTCTCGTAGAAGCCCAGCGTCTCCGTTGGCTGCTGCGGGGAAGGCTGCCCCGGGCCGGCAGAAGGCGGCCGCGGCTCGCTGCTCCCCCAGAGAGTTTTCGGCTCCCCGCGGCCGCTCTCCTGCTGCTCCGGAGCGCCGCCGCGCCGTCCCTCCCCGCCGCTGCCCGGCGCGGCGGCGGCAGCGGCGTCGGCAACGCCGGCCATGTTCGCCGCCCGCTCCGCGCCTGTCGCCCCCGAGCCGCGCACCGCCCCGCGCCCCGGGCGGTGACGCATCACCGCGCGACAGCGGCGCGGGCCGGCCGCCGCGCGAGTGCCCGGCGTGAGAGGGGGAGAGCTGGAAGGAGGGAGGGAGGGAGGGAGGACGGGGGGGCGGGGGCGAAGGCGGCGCGGCGCCATCTTGCCGCGGCACCGCCGCCGCCATTAACCGCTTCGGTGCCGGGGAGCCCGGCGCTCACTTCTCCCCTTCCTCTCGGTGCCTTCCTCTGCCCGGCCTCGAAGCTAACCCCGGTGTTATAGATACCGTGGGTAAAGATATTTGTGTGAGGGGAAACTAACCGCCCTTGCGGCAAGAAACGGGTGTCCCGACCGCGGTTTTCACCAGCCACACGGGCTGAGGGGACAGTAGTTCAAAACAGCTGCAAATGACACAGTTAACCTGCCCAAGTGCCATGCAGATAAAGACTGCGTTGGAAAATGGAAAGCGAGAAGTGAATTATTAACTCTAAAACCAACACCAAACTGCCTGACGCGCCGTGGAGAGGAGCCGGCGCTGGAGGTCACAGGCTGGTTGTTCCCTGGGCTTGTGGTAGCTCTTGCCACAAGAGGCCTCTTTTTTTACAAGAGTCCCTGCCACCCAGCCCACCTGCCCGAAGGACAAAGGACGGGTGCTTCAGTAGCCAGTAGGCTGGCACAGGGCCTTCACAACGCCCCACGGGTGCTCCAGGAGCCCACGAGGGCCACCAAGCCCACAAACCAGGCTCTGACACCTTGTGGTTCATGAAGTGCTGAGGCTGCTGTTAGTTACCGGCAGGTATTGGCGGCGATAAGGCTTGTCAGAGGCCATGAAAATGAAAAATAATCCTGCCTGTCTCAAGGTGCTTAGAAGTTACACAAGAGTAAACATGAATGTAAGAAGCAGGGAGCTCACAGGAACAGCGAAGCACTTGTTTGCAGGGGGGAACTCGCATGGGCACAACGACAAAATACCTAGCCTGAATTTCAAGTACAAGATCTGCTTCATATTCAGTTCTCATGTTCTTATCATGCTTTCAGAGACCAAATTCAGTCAGCTTAATATTTAGCCACTCGTCCTGGGAAAACAAAGACTGCTTTATTCGGAAGGCAATAGTAGTTATCCTCTATAATTCTAAGTTAATTGTACAATTGTTTCGAAGAGCATTTCAGGTTTTGGATAGACTAGAAGTGGCCATTTCCATTAGTTGTTCTAAATGCATAAAATCTGGTAGGATTAAGAAAAACAGGAAGCAGAACAAAGAGCTCCAAAGAGAAAAATTCCCACAGCAGGTGTGCTGTTGCAGTCCATGCAAAGTTACGTGACACCCTGAGAGATATTCTGCTTCTCTGCTTCCAACTGTGCATAAAAGCTATGCCTATCCATAAGATGCATTACATGGTATTTAAGGACAGCAAATTCTTACAACTTTGTCAGTCTTACCCAAATGAAGGTGTTGCATCAAGCATCATCTAACAACCAGCTGTGTTGTTCTTCCTTCAGGCCCATTGAGGAGCTACCTAATGAATTGCTGGCACCAGTTGTGACACATACATTTTCTGTTCAGGGGTTGACCCAAGATAACCCTGCTTAGTCTACAAGTTCTTCCAGTTTTCTGCTTGCAGTAGTTCAGCTGGAGGCATGTTAATAGTGTGAATGCAATACAGTTCAGCTGAGAATTCTCTCATATTTTTGATGCTCCAAAAGCACAATGAGCAGCTACCTTCAAGTTGCTACCCACTGAGTCTTTCTATATGTTTTTTCTGTACTTTACATCCAGTTTGTAACTCATCATTGGCTAGAATTTTAATGTGTTCTTTTCCACATGAAAAGATATGTGTATTTCAACAGTTACCTATGGTATTTTGGCAGGGTGACCACTTCCATAAGGGTGACCCAAGTGCAGCAAAATCCAGTCTTCAGATATTTGAGTCCTGGAACTAGCCAAGTCAGAGGGGAAAAGTTGTTTAGTAAAAAATATTAGCTTTGCTGGTAGAGGAAGTAGTGGTTCATTACTATATCTGCTGTTGGGAGTTATCTGGGACCACCTGCCATTTGGGCATGGGACGCTGTATTTTTTTGCTTTCCGTAGCTTATCTGCTCTGCAACATGCTATGGAGTGACTCTGCAGCAGGTCAGAATCCACTTTGCAGTTTCATAACCGTTCACCAATCTTTTTCCTGAAGCAATTTTCTTTGAACAAGACACAGCCCTGTCTGTGTTCCCACAGCTGGAGTTTCCCTTTTTTTTTTCTCTTCAAGAGATAATTAGCAGGTTGTGGGGGGAGAGGGAGGATTGTTTAAAAATAATGACTATCACCAAGGAGAAAAAGCAGTTTCATTCATACAACAGCAAAAACCACTAGGAGAGTCGTGGAGTGAATACAGACTGGGAATTAAGAGTTATTTGAATTTAATTAGAAATGTCAGCACTGCTGACCTTTGGGTCTTTGTGCAAGCTACTTCATTTTTTAACTTAAATTTTCCATACACATCCTAGGGTAATGATTATCTGCCTATAATATATCTAATCATCACGGAGGGACTATTGCAAATTTGGTATCAGGAAAGTTTCTTCTGGCACTGTCAAGTATTAAGACTTGTGTAGTGTGTCCAGCTGAGTCGTGCTTTAGTCCCTGAGTATTCACTGTTGCAACTACTCTGTCTCCTAGATGGTCCTAGGACCATGTACAGATGGATCTAGGACCTCCGAAAGACCTCAATGGTCTTCTTCTAAAGAATATTTTTATATGGTCTAAAACTGCTCTTTTTTATGTAATGATTTTTCTTCCCCCACAAGATCCAACAAAAGTTTATTAAGAAGGAGAATCAGCAAATGGATAATAATTTTTTTTGGTGACAAAACTTTGTTGTCTTTTCAGACCTTGCCATCTATGTCATTAACCCCCACCAACCCTTAACATAGGTGTTCTATCAGTAAAGTGTGCTAAAAAGAGGTCAAATAAGATCTTTTTAGAGAGCAATGCAAGCATGGAAGAAAAATCTATCGACAAAATGATATCTTATATGGGAAGTAAATTATGGACATAGTTTAGGAAATATGAAAAAAGACTAGAGAGAAGTATGGGAACTCAGTGTACTGTACCGAGCAGGGGTGAGTGAAACTGAAGAATACATTAACTAGCAATAAAGAAGAGGCAGGTGTTAAAGTGATGATAATAACAATGCAATACTCATAGCTGTACGAAACAGTTACCAGTAACTGCAATATTCATAACCCTGTGAAAACATCTGTTATCTATCTTCGCTTGTAAGCTTTTTGTCAGTGAGGCTCAAACGTCTTTAGACTTTGCAATATCATTCAAAAAAGACTGCATACTAAAAATGTGTGGTTTAATGGTTTAATTTCTTGAGTCTCCTGCAAGAGTGATAATGAGTTATAGTCTTCAATGGGATTTTCAATAATTCTTCATTTTTAAAAATGTCATCACTGAATACACCTTCTCTGAGGAGGCAAGTCAACAAAATTCATGATGAACTCAAAGTGCAGTGATGCTGATTTTTTTTTTCACAATAAAATATTTTCAGGCCCTTCTGTAGTATAAACAAGTTATTTTGTATTGGGTTTGTGACTTTTAGTTCATCGATCCACTTAGTATGTGGGTGCATATTCATGCTTTTACTAAAGGCAATGCATCTCTTAGCAACAACTGATATTAACAAACTTGGTTCTAAATCTTTTGGAATCACAGCTGTCATGTATTTGCAAGGTACAAAAGTATTGGTTGGAAGTATAATCTAATTCTGTCTCAGTCAGTTCTGTTTGGTAGCTGAAGTTAAAAATATCTGTTTACGCCCACAGGAGAAAAATCATGTAAAGATTCTTTCCTCCATTTAATGTTCAACATCTAAGCAGCACATGATTTTTTCCATGGCATAATCTTCATGTATGAAAAATAATTGGTATAAGAAATCATTGTATACACACAAGCACCCTATGTGTTTCACCCTATGTGTTTCACTTATATTTTTTTTTTCGTATCTCAATATAAAATTTACAATGCTAGAGTTTACCATAGTTTTTCCTGAGTTGTATACTCACTAAGGATTAGGTTGACTCTTAGATAAGCTAAGGGCATTACTCAACATCAGGATGGCCTTGAATAATGCAAGTACATATCACGTTATGCAATACTACAGTACCTGAAAGTCGGGTTCGACTTCTCACTGGTACATTTCCATTATTTGTTTGCTTTGGATACTGTATTATATAGCACAGGAGCTGCTGCACAGCTAAAAATCGATGGTGCTTTCCAGTGACAGCATGATTTTCCACACCTGCCATCTGTGAAATTTTTGGAAAAGAATAATTCGTTTGAGATACTTTTATGTGGCATCTTATCCTGGGACCATAGTTCAAGGAGAACTGAAGGGCAAAGATACAGAAAGTTAGTTCAGTATTACAGGTCTTTAAAAACATGCTCACATTATCATAAAAATAATTTTCTTATTATTATTTGATTTTTGTTAAGACTTCTAGGAGTTCCCTAGTGCAATTATCTTTACAGATCTTTCCCTGTCAGATATCTTGGATGTTTTTATTAAGACATTACTTTTTCTGTGACTGTCGGTGACAGCTGTTTTCTGCCCATTGCCTGATCTCCTGTTCTCAGTGTCAAGATTTCTTTAGGGTTTAGATCTTGAGCAAAATGCCACAACTAATGCTTAAACTGCTGCCTCTATTGGAGTGCAGGTACCTGTTACGTGAGAAAAGCAGCAAACAGTCTTTTCAACAGCAATGTAAGTGAACTCAGTGATATGTGGGGCATTTTCCCATAAGGTTTATGCATGTGAAAGTAAAGTAGTAGGGAGATTCCTAAATCTCTTAGATTCCAGGTTAATTTGTCGCAATCTTTATCCAGAAATGCTGGAAGAAAGGTTTTGTAATCTATTCTTTTCTCTTTATTTCTCATTACGTATCTGTAGCTGGATTACGTAACATATAGAGATGGCTCTGTACACAACAAGATGATTTTTAAGTGTTATAAAATAAGAGTGCAGCTGCCTTTGACTCCATCCTCAGATACTTCCTCAGCAGAACTAAGCCAGACATGAGGTGTGAGGGCAATAGGTGGGAGGAAATCTGTGGAGAAAATGCAGATGGAAAAACGGTTCTGAGAGCTCCAAAAGTCATGAACTGGGAAGAGAAGCATGTGTGGGCAAGAGGGTGTCAGGACCTGAACATGAGTTTCCTGTACCTAAGAACGAAATTCTCAGTATCAAACAGAAAGTGTTTGGTGTTTTGTTTAGCTGTCAGAAAGTAAGTTACTTCTAAAAATTGGTTTCTGAATGTACAAGTTTCAGTCTGCCGTGTCTTCATGTTTTTCAGGTCCAGGGTGCAGAAGTGGAATCCCAAACTTAGAGTGGTCTGGATTTTGTGCCTGAATTGACAACGTGAGTTTTCAGTCCTGCCAAACCCAAGTGGAGGTGGAAACATCTGTTATAAGAATTAGCAATCAGAGTTGCTGCAAATGGTTCTATTGATTTTAATAAGTTGAAAATCTCAGCTCAGCAAGAGCTTTCCTATTATGATAAAGCATGCAGATATATACATACATACAAGCTTTGTGCCTAAAATTAGATTGTGAGATCTCTAGATAGGAGCTTAAGTCTCTCACTTCTGGGAAGTATCTCTACTCAGAAGAGAATTCAAATGTGTTAGATTTAAACATAAGGGTAAGCGCTTTCCTGATTTTAGGCAGCAAAAATGTGTTCTTCAAAAGTGTTGAGCTTCCTGTAGGACCAAATGAACCAGTTCAGAGGTTCTGGGACCACTATTTTAGATTCCTATTTCTGAAAATCATGGCTCATTTTCTAATTATAGTTGCACATGAACCATAGCATACCTAGAAAAGGAAATGTATTACTTAGAAATGTATAACTAATGGCTGCAAGACCAAATCTTCAGTCATTTTAAGTGAAAATTAATTCATAACCTTCAGTGAACTCATGCAGTATTCATGAAGTTGGGATTGATTTTGAATTATTTGAAGTTTTAAAGAAGAAAGTTTTTATTGTTTAATTGTTATTTGCTATTTAAACAATGCTATAATAGATACCTATAGATACACCTAATCCACTGTGCACAATATAGTGAAGGGGAAAAACCTTATGTAGAACTGCTCTTCATGAATACAAATGTTGGTTTTATATATATAAACACATGCAAATGTTTATTTATATGACATGACAAGAGAATACTGGAATCAAGGTCAACTTTAAAAGCTTAGTATTATTTTAACATTAGAAATGTTCTAAAACCAGCTAGTCTTTTTCAGGTGAGGGTTCAGTGCTACATTTCTAATTTTTGTCATCCCTTGAGACTTTTTTGCTTTAGTTATTGGTTTTGTGATTACCTCTTATAATCCAGCTGTTAAACGTGACAACAGCACTTGGATCAGATTCAATTCTGATTTAGTTCCAGTAATGCCAATGTAGTCTACGTGATCTTTTATGTTAGTGTGCAGACACAGATTTTTGATGTATTCACAAACTGTGTCTATCAATATATCAAATTGTGTCTATTACTAGCCCAGTTACAGCATCAAGAGAGTGATTTCTTATGTCATGCACCAAAGATCCTCTGTATTTGCACGATGAGGTAGGAATTTGTTGTCAACTGGAACTCAAAATTTCCCATCCTTTTTTTGTTCAAGTTTTGTATTTTGAAGCAGGCAATTTTAATTTGGCAGGCTCTATACAAATCCAATTACCATTTGGAGCTCCAGAAGAATTGCTATACCTTGATGAGTAACAAGATGCACTGGAATGTGTTTGGTATTGCTCTTCCAGCCTTGGCAGACCATAAAGGCACTTACACTGAGAACCCTTGATATTCCTGCAAAGTAACCCCACCTGCCCTAAATCTGCCTCGACTAGCAGAGCATTAACTAAACACGTTTTTCCTTTCTGTTTTCAAATTATTATTGTTGTGAGATCCTGTCATTTACAACAAGTTATGTGTACCAAAGCCACATTAAGAGTTGACATCAAGAGTAAAAGATGAGATTCCCTCTGTCAGCCATTGAGTTCACGTTTGGGGATATCAGAATATAGGTATTGGGGAAACTGTCAATTGGCTAAAGAATCCAGCAATTTAATTGAAGCAATAGGAAATATATTCCTTTTTGGAAAATATTATGAAAGCACATTTTCAAACACAGGCAGCTGATTAAGAAGTCCTGTGAATGGTGTCTCATCACTATTACATTTAAAGTACTCTCAGCGTTTCTGTTACTGGGATTTACTGTGGAGTACTCCATTAACTTCTAACTCAAGAATATATGCTTCTTTACAGTCTAATGGCTTGTTTTGACTTAAAAATCTTGCTCAGGTATGCATTGATGTTCATGTGTTTGTGTAGAGCACCTGCATGCAGAGATGCGTATTCACAGAACAAAGTGTCCATACATTCTATAGAGAAGTTTATAAGGAAAAAGAACCATAGACAAGCAATTACCCAATGAGCTTGCAGAAAGCTGACTCCCATGCATACGGATATTTTTGTGGGCATTAGTCAGCCACTTGGTTATGATAACTTGATCCAAAGTCTGTCTCTGGAGTTATTTTAGTGACCAGGATGCGCTATTTTAGTTCTGTATTATAAATACCCATAATATAATTGCTGACAGAACCTTTATCACAGCATTGCTAGCAGATCATTTATGATCGTTATGTTCTGCTAGCAGATCATTTATTCGTTCAACCCAGGAGTAAACGCTTGATACATAAATTTTAATAAATGCAGCCCTGCCCAGTCAGGATGACCCCTTTCCAAATGACTGGAAGTTATATGACTCATTCCCTCCTTTGTGTATTCCCAGCTGGCACATTCAGTTCCCTCCCGGTACTCCTATATTTCACAACCCATAACAATCATTCTTCCCTTTCCTTAAGTGAAATGTTTGAAATTAATTTAGGAGAATTGTCAATTAAAATAAGAACAGTTGAGTGGCCGACTCTTGCCCCTTTTATGAATGTGGAACTATCATCTTAATTGCAAGCAGTGTGCTTTATGGTAATAAAAAAAGCACACCTAGTTTAATAGAAATATTTCCCACTTCCAATAAGGTGGTTAAATTGTATGTCATGATTTGTCTGCAGAGCACAAGCATACATTTAAATTGGAGTCCATCATATGGACAAGCCAGACTAATAAAGCAATAACTGAGAATTAACAGAAAAAAAGATAACGGTGTTCACAGAACTATTGTGTTTTCTGATTTACTCTTTCCTACTCACAGCACATTCCTGGCTTCTGAAGCTGTGAGTTAAGATTGCTCTTGGTGTCAATCCACCCTTTTATCCTGTGGTGTGTCTCCGTGGCAGATCTTGTTCTCACCTCCTTGGCCGTGTTTGGCTCATGTCCTCAGTAGCCAAATTTTTAAGGCATTGCCTGAACATTATTGTCAACCTTTTAGACCCCTGGCCCAACTTGAGTGGGCGAGTGTAATGCCTGGCTGAACCAGCTGCACCACCGGCACCGTAATGTCCTGAAGGCACAGCCAGGAGTTGAGTGGTTCGCTCCAGAAAAGAACTGGTGTCCTGGAAGAGAGGAAGAGAACATCCTCCCATTTGTTTGCAGGGACCACTCAGACACTGTGATGCTCGAAGTTGCCTGGTTTAGGAAGTTAAGGAATAGATTGATCTTGAGCCAGCTCTTTCTGTGCAAGAAAGCCTGATTTCTGTGGGCTTTCAAGGAAGTAGTTGAGCAGATAATTCAGCACTGAGAAAATGGTATCACTGTGTCTTACTGGGTTAGAGGCAGTTGGAGGTGACAGGCAGTTTTGCAAGGGTGCCAACTGAATTCAGAATTTTAGACCTGGGTTGAGGAGTGTCATTTGAGACACAAAGGCTTAAAAATTTTAACTTAAATTCAGGAGTGGGCTAACAACTGAATTTCTCTTATGGGAAATGGATTTCCAGGTTGGGAACACTTAGGCAGTTTTCCCATTTACTAAGTATAGCTGTTCATTTTAATTTGCATAAAGAACATGGATATGTAAGTCCTCAATTACTTTAAAAGCAGTATTTCAACTGATACAGTGAAGTAATTAGTTTGGTGAGGAAATGATATTACGTAGCGGAAAGATTGGTTTGCCAAGGATCAATTTGTTGATATTTGAATCCAACTAGAAATGACATGCACAGAACAAAAAGTAGACTATTTTAGTAAAAAGCCATCTCATCAATTTGGAACAAATGAAAAGCACGCTTGCTTTTCAGCCAGAGGGTCTAAGGAGGGGGTTCTCTGCAGTAGAAGACTTAAAAATGACCATTTAAAACATGAGGAGAATAGAACAGTTTATGATTAAAGGATGGGGAATCTGCATGTCTCCTTTGTTATCCCAGAAGTAGAATCACTATTTCTATAGCACTTTTTTCCTATATATAAAATGAGGATACTATTACATATGCCACCTTTTCACAGAGCTGTAATGCTTGATTCAGCAACATCTGTGAATCTCTGAAAGCCTCAAACAGAAAATATAACAGGAAGGCAAATACCAAACCATTGATTTACATCTGGATTTTGTTTGCGTGATTGTGGCAGTTGTTTGCGTACTGTCACAGAAATTCATAGCATGTTCCCTACAAATAAAGCACAACAAGATTTAGTTCCAAGAATTTTCCTGTCTAAACTGGAGGTTATAATAATAACAAATCAAGTGATGACAATGAAAAGTGAGTGAAGTATAAGGGAATAAAGAATATAGCTGTGAGAGGTAACAAAACCTTTGCTATTATATACATATTTTATTAGTTCCTCCAAGTAACAAAGGGAAAGGACAAGGTGTTTTTTACAAGAAAGGAGGTTTTCTCTCTCAGTACAAGATGGATGCGAATGTTACTGACATAACAGGTAAATGTAGGATTATTTAAATTTTTCAAAGCACACTGGCTAACAGTTATTCTTGAAAATTATAGCAGGTTTTAATCTTTTTTATCAACACAAGATTGGATTTAAAATGTATAGGGCACACATGAAAATTTTATTTTTGTGTTTTTTCTAGTCTCACATAAACAGGTACAATGACAAGAATGATTAATTTCTATTCTAATTAAAGAGAATAGTGGTATCTAAGATCATACATATCAGTATTGGATAAACACCTAGAAATAAACTAGTAAGGGTTCACTTTGTCCTCTAGAGCTTGTGTAATCCTGCCTGCCAGAAATAACAATATAAAAATTTTAAAAATGCTGAAAAGCATAGGGACTGTCACCAGAACTGAAACTCAGTCAATATAAGGGTAAATAAAAGCTCTTTTAGCAGCATATAGCTATGCTACACAATAGCTTCAAATAGAAAATGAAGACATAATATGCAGAGTTGCATTGGTAAAGATTCAGATCTGTGGTAAGGATTAATCTTCATTCTGTTGGACATCAGCCAAATCTTATGTGATGTGAGTTAGAAAAGTCTGCCGATAGGAACAGGTTTTATTCCAGCCTGGTATCCTTCAAGTTTTCTTACTCTTTCCTCCTAAGAAATCAAGCGGGGTTGAAGGTACGATGTTGGACACAGCATAGAGGTCTCATGAGCTGTGGCAATGATTACCTGTTTGTCCAAAATATGGACAGATGTTATGAATTCCAGTAGGATGGGTCTTTTAAGGACCGCACAATGAGTAGTTACCAGTAACTGAGGAGCCATCAGAAAAATTCTCCACTTAAAACACAAAAAGTGGCTGTGTGCTGCTTTTCCATGTGTGACTCCTATGAATGAGCTAGGTCAGGTGGAGGACTAACTTTGGCACACCTCGTCCCTCTGCTATATTCTGATTTTGCCCCTTTTGCAGCTTTGGTAAAATTAGCACAAAAGGACTTCAAGCTGGTAGAGATCATTCCTGTCTCGCTCATCAGCAGACAGTGGTCTGTACTTCACTTGGGCTTCTCCTGCCATGTGTTCTCAGTGGCTTTCTTTGCATCAGCAGTCAGAAAGGGAAGGTCACTTCTAGGTCTCCTGAATTCTATGAGTTCTGAATTTATGCCGTTTTGAAGGAGAAAAAAGTGTAGAGACACTGATCAGTCCTTTGATGAAGAAATTCCATTGATTTTGAGTATACGTTCTTTATATGGATGTTTTGGAAACATTAGTGATGTAGCCTATTGAGCTGCATACCTAGAATAATGATAACAAGCCAGCAATCTATGTCAACATTAAGTGATTAACATCTTTAGTGGCAGTACAAAGTGTTGTGAACTGTGGAAATGATCATCAGTTAAATATATTTTGTATTCTGGAGACTCACCACAGCCAGGTTAACAAAGAATGACTGCAAGGGAAAACCAAAAGGCTCCCCAAAATACCTGGGTGCAGGGAGTCATACCAACAGACCAAGTCCACCCACTGCTTGCAGAAGTCACTGCAAGATGTGTCACAGCGTTCTTGGGTGAATATTTGGATCAGGAGAAAAATATGCTGTGGGTAGTCTATCATCTTGCCTATGGCTTGGCTCCTGCAAATTCTGGGGGGATGATGACCGGGCAGGATAAGACCTTTAGACTGGGCCACGACACTCCAGGTACTGCACACACCTGTGGTAGGATAGATCCTTTTTAATTATGGCATTTCTCAGCTCTCTGTTGAACTCGGGGACTTTCAGATCAGAACTCTGTTCACTACTCTGTCTTATTGATGCATCCAGGCTTGTATTTGTGAGTAATCCCTTGATTTTTAAAAATGCATCTTTCAATGCACGGTAATTTTTATTTTTAATACAGACTTCTGTCAGATCTATATAGTTGCCAATGAAGAGTTCTTGCCAGCAGCTGAATTATCACACTCTGTGCTGTTTTTCTGATGTGGATATAAATTGTTTGTGCTTGTCTGCTTATACGTACAATTTCTCTCTGAAAGACTCACTAGGAGGAAAATCCAAAGATAACAAGATTTTGAAAGAAAAGCCTGGAATTATGTAGGAAGATGTGAAATAAAAAAGTGACTATGCTTCTGAAAAGCACTTAATAAACTGAGCACCAAAGATAACTGGTTTTGGCTCTGCTAAACTCAACATTTATAGTATAGAATCGAATTGAAATTCAACTAACGCACATAAGCAACAAATACGAGTACTCTTTATTCTATGCTGCCATCTTGTGACTGTCGATGTGATCTGCTCCCATATACCAGCTAGAATACCAGGCCTTTTAAAATACGACCTGTACAGATCGGTAAGGACATTTCATTGAAATACTCTTTCTGTTCTTATGTCATCAGTACAAACTGAACCAATAGCAGAGAAAGAACAGAGAAAATACTTTGGCAGTATTTTGGCTAATGCAGTCATCAACGAGGAGTCCCAAGCTTGGCTGTTGCAAATAGGATGGTTACACAGTGAAGTCATTGTCCATGAACACTTCTGAGAAGGAAACTCCTATAAGCATCCATTAAATCAGTTCCTGCCTGTGGGTAACCAGATCCACCAGGCAGCCCTTCCTCAAAACTCCCTAGGCAAAATACAAAGTTAGCTTTTCTATCACTACGGGAAAGCAATGTGAAATAGTAGCCGGCCTGTGAGTTCCTTCTCCTTTCTGTAAGATAAAGGAACAGACATTTGGCTTGCGGTGAAATTCAAGGTTGAGTAAGAAGATGTTATAGAGCATTATATCCTGCTGTTCCTGCAGCTCGGCTTTGAGGAGCCTTTTGAAGATGACTGAATGAGAGCCAGTTAAGAAGGTCGCAATACCATGGACTGTATCACCAGCACAAATCAACACCAGCCTGGAAAGCCTCTAGGTTTGGCGATGCAATTCAGGGTGAAGTTTTGCACATGAAGGCACACTAGCTTTACAGTAAAGGATAGATGGTAGAGGAGATATTTACATCTCACACTTCCCATGCACCATACCGTAGAAATAAACTTTCAAACCTGGAGGACGTATTACAGAATGAGAGAATCACAGAATGGTAGGGGTTGGAAGGGACCTTTAGGGATCTCCTAGACCAATCTCCCTGCCAAAGCAGGTTCATCCAGAGCAGTCTGGACAGGAATGCATCCAGGAGGGTTTTGAATGTCTCCAGAGAAGGAGACTCCACAACCTCTCTGGGAAGCCTCTTCCAGTGCTCTTCCACCCTCAAAGTAAAGTTTCTCCTCAAGTTGAGACAGAACCTCCCGTGTCCCAGTTTGTGTCTGTTGTTCCTTGTCCTATTGCTGGGCACCACTGAAAAGAGTCTGACCCCATCCTCTTGATACACACCCTTTAGGTATTGGTAAGCGTTGATGAGATCCTCTCTCAGTCATCTTCAGACTAAACAGACCCAGGTCTCTTAGCCTTTCCTCATAAGAGAGATGCTACAACAATAACTCAAAAACATCTGAAGGTTTGATCTGAAAGATCAAGATGATCTGATAGGAGGAACTAATTTGTTAGGCAAATACCATCCAATAGATTACAGGGCATAAATTGTCCCAGTACAAATCTAGCCTAGAATTTAGAGAAGAAAAGTTTCTAACCACTAAATCAGTGAAGTTCTGAAATGGCCATCCGGGAGAGCAAAAGACACCTGGGTAGTAATAGGATGAATCATGGTAAAGTTGTTGAAAGTTTGCTGGCCAGAATTCAGGAGATAATTGCCTGCAGTCCAGTCCTGTGGTTGCTGCAGTTAATGAAACACCAGATTTTGAAAGCTCAGGTTTAAAAGTGCTGTATCTTAAGAAAACAGTGTAAAAAATCCCCAACAAATGTAGAGATTTGGATGTAGCTCAAATTGGAAAAGGGGAGGTTGAAGGGCATGGAGCTTCATGCACAGTGAGGAATCTGCTTCCTGCCAGGAAAGGAAATGGCAGAGAAATGTAAGACCCGAACAGAAAACAGACCTCAGTTTTACCCATGCTGAGTTGAAACTGGCACATTCAAAGGTTAATTCAAGACCATTGGACCTTCCTGTGCCTAAATTAATCTCTGACACTGGTGAGGCCTGGCAGATTCACTCTTTCCCAGGGGAAATGCACCTGTAGTGAGGAGGAGGTCAAACGAATTTCTGGTGTGTAGCTCCAGTTTGGAAGTTTGCATAAGGAAGGGTGAGAAGTCCTGTTGAGACAACCCCTTGTTATTGAAATGGTTTAATTATTTTCTGGTTTAATGTGGTGTTCAGCTTCAGTTTTGTTCAAATAGTACATGATGACTGTGAATTAAGAAATAACATCATTTAGAAACTAGGTGGAGCTATCTGTTTAGCACATGCAGTGAGTTTGTTACATTGCACTCTGACTGAAGTGCGTGTTTTATGCACACAGATGGTGCATGTATCACCCATATTTCATGATGCATACATTTGCTAAATTTCAATGGATGCAATGATACATTTCAGGATGGATCTGAGAGCTGACGTGCTGTGCACATAGTGTACATTTGCAGGGTGGTGGTTCTTTTTATGTTTTCAGACAGCTTGAAGAAACCAGTGGCAACTAGTTACGTGAGTGGCAGAGACAGAGATTGCAAATGGAGACTAACTGGTGAGGAAAGTCTTAAAAGGAGCCAGATATTTGGAAATTATTGAGTGGCTTCACAGGAATATATACGATTAGTACAGAAGAGTTGTGGCATTTAGCCGATTTTCTGAATATTCCACTGGATGTGGCAAAGTGAAAATAAATACACTGCCATTTACTGGTGTTTAGAAAGAAAATAACAGGGTGAAGGTTGAAGAGGGGTGTCAGAGACAGCAAATTAGTCACTTGAATCTGTATACACCATGATGCTTCTGCTTTCTCAAGGTTTTCTTTGACAAATGCTGCCAGCATAACCTGCTTTATCTGAACAGCAGCGAGCTAGTGTTGAAATACATGGCCCATACACCATCTACATGTCCATCCTTTTTGTAAACCTACTTTATTGTTAGAAGGCAAAACCATGTAGAAAGAAAACTGGGTTGGGTGCTGCTAAATAAGGCCTCATGGCCTTAAAATCTCTCCTTTACCTTGTACCATTCTACCAGGAGCTCTGCCTGCCTGCTTCGTTCTGCACCTTATGGATACCTCCAGAGTCCAAGTAACACTGAAGGCTGACATGAAATCTGCAGCCATCTCACGAATCCCAACTTCTCTACCTCTGCCCCCTGGAATTCCCTGCACCTTTGGCAAATCAAGGCTGTGCTGCCTCTGGATGTGCTACATCTAGAACCGGGAAGTTTCTACCTCTGCTCCTTCCATAAGAGCTTGAACTCGCAGGAGTGAAGCAGCTTGACTTTGAGTGCAATTGCTGACTTTACACCAATGGATAAAATCATATGGGGGTGATTTTTGGCTGTGAGATTTTGTGACTCATTCAGTCACCAAAACAGGGCACTGTTGGCAAAGTAATATACTGATTATCCACCATTAGGTTGCAAATAGATCTCTAATTCTCTAATTTATTACAATTTATTGTTAGCTTGGAGTGGTTAAGCTTGTTCTGGTTTTTAAAGACCAGATGATACTGCTAGTTAAATACTCATTCTTAAGGTGGATGATATTCTGGTAAAAGATCTGAGAATTCAATCAGAATTATTTGATTGGGCCATACAACCTTTTCTGTCCCACTGTTTCATAGAATCATAGAATCATTTAGGTTGGAAAAGACCTTTATCAAGTCCAACTGTTAACCTAACACTGCCAAGTCTGCCACTAAACCATGTTCCTAAGCGCCAGGACTACACATCTTTTAAATACGTCCAGGGATGGTGACTGAAACACTTCCCTGGACAGCCTGTTCCAATGCCTGACATCCCTTTTGGTGAAGAATTTTTTTCCTAATATCCAATCATCTAAACCCCCTGTTTTCTCTCATCCTATAGCTTGTTATTTGGGAAAAGAGACCAACATTCTCACAGGTTCTATTCTCCTGACTTTGCAAAATGAGTGTTAGTTGTTAAATATTTATTTCTCTTGAGTTTTCTGAAGTTTGCAATGCTTGCAATACTGACCAGTGGCTCATTTAGCAAAGGAAGCTACTCTCCTTGTTATACCTCTACCGAGTTAAAAACTGGGTAAGAGCTTTCATTTCTGCTTGTGCTTGCCTCTCCATAAAGCTTAGTTCCATAGCCTGAAATTTGCCTGAAGTCCTCTATTATTTCTTATTCCAGCTCCCTTCTCCATAGCTCAGAGCTTTTGTCCCCTTTTATAAGTATGGCCAGTCTATATATTTCTTCCCCTTTCTACAGTCATCTTTTAAAGTCAGTTATCGCTTTTCTTTCTCCTTTGCTGCCTTTATGCGTCTTCATTTATGTTCTCTTTGCCATATCAGTTTACAAGAGGCAAATAATGCTATTTTTTTCACTCCATGCAATCCATCACACACTATCTCCTCTGCCCAGATTCAGGGAGGTCAGCAAATAAATACTTTTTGCAAGATTTTCATCTTCTGCTCAACTTTCATTAAAACAAAAGGGGTAATGCCCTCAGCATTAGGGTTAAGAAGAATATGTGAATTTGAATGAAGTCCAAGGACATTTCTGTGATGAGAAGATGACCAACTAAATATGCTTGTATAGTAAGTGTGTTGATACAGTAATACTATATGAACATGTTTTCATCTTCCCAGAATTAGAGTTATCTTCCCTGGTTTAGATTATGCTGGCCGAACAACATAGGTAGATTAGGACTAATACAGCAATGTTTCCATAAATCATTTCCAAGAGGCATTAGCTGCCCTGCCATCTGTATAAGAAAAAAGACAAGCATGTTATGAAGTTTTACATCACTTACCATAAAAGATCTTTCCTTAGGACCACTAGCAATAGAGGTTTTTTTTCTTTTGCCACAGCCACCCAAGATCAGGGATGGACATTCACACAGCTAAGCCCATTGGAAATACTCTTTGTCCCCCAGCTTTATATTACTTGCTTGTGCTGGAGATTACTGTCCTCAGGAGGAATCTCGTCAGCATTTGCTAATCTGCTTTAAACAAGCACAATTGGGTTAATTTAAACAGCTGATGAAAGTGGTTTGTGCGAGTGGGGCTAAGTTTGCCTGAAGCGTTTTAGTGCATCCACTCAAGATCCCTTCCAGGAACAGAGCCATGGGGACAGTTTCCAGCTGCTAGCTGTGAAAACAGCTGGGGGTAGGATGGTTGAGCAGGCACTTGGGATCTTGAGGAAGATTGTCTGTCCGTGGCCTAACATGGAGTTATCTGAGACACTGGGAAAACAAAAATGAGTCACAAGAGCAACACTGAATAAGGATAGAGTCCAAATCAAGGGTTTTTCTGATTTGTTTACCATGGATGGAGATTTCAGCTAGAATTCACTGATGGTGTCCAAATGTCCTTCAGTGTCACAAGGAGACTAGTCCCTTGTGAAAAAGTCTTTAATGCCACTAAGATTACTGACTTTGCCTGAGTGTCGAGCTTTGTAACCCAAGTACCCGCTTCTGCTTTATGATTTCAGAAGACAAAAGAAAATGAGAACATGCAAATAAAACGAAATCTCTCTTCAGTAAAAAATTGTCTGTATTAAATGCTCACAAATATTTCTGTTAGCTCTCAGACATTATTCGCAGCAACAATATCTGCCTCTTATCCTTTCCCCTCTCTAGGAAAATATTAAGCTGAAAAACAACCATTCCTTTTACCTCTCCCCAACACCTAATATTTTCACCTTCTTAGTCAAGTATATGTCTCAGCCTTCATATCCATATTTTCACAGTTGTGGTAATCCAGCATTCTCTGAGCTGCCTTTTGCTTTTTTCCAAGATACATTATTAACTCCTGTATATTATGCTCTTTTCCTTCCCACCATATTTCTGGCATGTTGCATGCTCCATGTGCTGGATGAGAACATTATCTGATTCCATGGTTGTAAATAACTCTGTTAATAGATTTAGATTAATGCCAGATTTAGTATAATGCTACTTCTACAGCTATCTTCCAAGTGTGTAAACACAGACTGGCCTCATCTGGGCTGGCTTTGACTGCCCCAGTGCTTTATCTTCCACATCGTAAGCAGGATCCTGTGGCCAGCATCTGAAAATGTAAGTCTTTAAAGACAGAAAAATACCATCTACAAAGCAATAAAAATCAGTAAGCTTTGCCATGAATCCACCCAAGTGCTCATTCACACACCTCCAGATAGCCAGAAGCATCCTGCTCGATAGGATGTTTTCACATTATCTTCAATTTGTATTGTATTGTATTAGTCAACAAACTTAGTACTTAACGTCTTTAGACGGTCTGATGTGTTTTGCTGGGGATACGCTCACTGGTTATTAACTGGATAAAACCTGATATTAGCTTGGCTTTGTTTAATTCCTAATGTTATTTACTCTGTGATAACTGACTAACCTCAGTTAACATTGTGAATTGTTTGCCCTGTAATGACCAGATATTCCATTACATTATGTAAATTATTTGCGTAGTGATCATGATTTAATGTTATTGGTAATTAGAATTATTTGCCTGCTGGTAATGCTGTATAAATGATCTGTCATTAATCACAGGGCACACCTTACCAAGAGCTCTAATGAGGAAAGCTGCTGTTTATTGTCACTAAACTATCAGTCTCCTCTGGGCCATTGTTTTACCTCATGGGGAACTGTTTTCTGTATTTATTGATCATTCATTATCATTGCCATAAAGACCTGGGGCTTTGTAAATGTCTTTAGTCTATGATGTAAGATGTCATCAGACTTTGAGTCACAATAATCAAAATGTGTAGCTGCTAAAATCTGCTCATTGGATTTTAAAACCCTTGCGGTTTTAAGCCACATCAGAAGTTCCTCTTCCTGAAGAAGGGAGGAGATCCGTAGTTCACACCCCTTACATTAATATCCACAGAGCGACAGGCACATCTTTGCCAAAGGAAAATTTAAAAAGGCAAAGGCCATTGAGACCCCAGCCAGCAGAGCACCATCTTTAATTCAGGAAATTAAACTTCCAAGGGGAAGCTCCTCTTCCCCTGGAAAAAGCCAGCTGAGAAATGTTATTGCTTATTTTTTTGCACTTACTGCTTTATATACATCATTTTTTTAGGAACCACTTTTATTGACTGTATATTCTCCGTGCAATGAACCACTAGTAAATTCTTTGGTGAGAAGAACAGCAGTACACTCAACATCCTTCCTACCCCTGTTTAGTGTTTGCTGTGCCCAGTGTGATGGACTGAGTGGCTGTTACTGTGTAAACAGAGAATCCCATACCCTCAGAAAGCTGCGAGTCCATTTAACACTGCACCAAACAGCCAGAGCTCCGAGCTCTGCAGCAATGACCTGGTAGGTGACAGCCAGCTGTATCCACACTGCAAACGTGTACCGACACTTTCTGCACAGCGAAAACAGGACAGAACCATTGATTGTCAGGATTTATGTTGTAGGAATTAGAGCTTAAGGATCCCAAGCATCATGCTCCAGGGAGACCTTACAGTGACCTTCCAGTCCCTAAAGGGGCCAACAGAAGAGATGGGGAGGGACTCCATCAGGGAATGTAGTGATAGGATGGGGGATAACAGTTTTAAACAGAAAGAGGGGAGATTTAGATAAGATATTAGGAAGAAATCCTTTCCTGTGAAGGTGGTGAGGCACTGGAACAGGTTGCCCAGAGAAGCTGTGGCTGCCCCATCCCTGGAGGTGTTCAAGACCAGGCTGG
>JAOTQQ010000032.1:55641232-55676405 GCA_026546715.1 Gallinago undulata
ATCCCTGGTTCAAGACCAGGCTGGATGGGGCTTTGAGCAACCTGGTCTAGTGGGAGGTGTCCTTGCCCATGGCAGGGGGGTTGGAACTCAATGATCTTTAAGATCCCTTCCAACCCGAAACATTCTATGATTCTATGCACCCCTTGCAGTCCATGAACAAATACTTCAAGGTCATATGAGAATCTGAGGCAGATTTTCACACATCCAGTCAGTGCAAAACCTGGCTCTTTTGTGTTCTTAGGCCCTGAAGTTACCTAAAATCAGACCTGTCTGATTAACTAATGTAAGATGACATAGTTATTCCCAAATAAGAGACATTCTACAATGAAGCTCATGCCTAGTAAAGAACCTTGACGTAACTTCAATTTAGTGTAAATACTTTTTTTTTGAGTGTCTGAAAGAACTAGAACTCTATATGAAGAACGAAAATACTTGTCACAACACTTTCTATAATTTCTGTGGAATAAAGAACTGTTTACCTATATAGTGATTCAGTCAAATTACAATGCCTGTTTATCATGCTAAAAGATTTGAATAGTCTGAAAGAAATATTTGTACTGAAAAGCTTTATTTAGAATCAAAAGGAAAATAGCTGAAACCTAGTGAACCAGAAAAATGTATGCAAAAGATGAATAAAATAGCTCTTTTAGTATTTTAGGGGGGAAAAATCCAGAATCATTAATGTTATTTTTAATTTTGAACCTCTGTAAGATTATGACCAATCGTGGTTTTGCCTTGGAAGGTTAAACAAAAAGACTGGTCAGTTGTATAAGGGAGAAATGGGTAACAGAGGAACTTTAAGAAGAATTTCATATGCTTAGACGGATAATTGATGACTGATTAATGTGAATAAATATAGAATATGAATGACTTTGATGAGCCTTTCTCATGGAACCTTGTGTGCTTCGGAAAATCTGAACTATGAAAGTCTAGTAGAAGATTTGGAAGAGAAGTGTCCACACATTCTTAATGAATAATGATAAAAAGAAAGGGGGGAATTTCAAAGTATTTGGTAACGCGTTCTTTGCACCAGTCTGTACCCTTCATAAAATATCTACTGACGGAATTAAGCAAGCAAACAGTGAGATGTGCATACAGCAATGTATTGGAAACATGGTGAGTGTCGTCAGTTAATCAAAATACAACAGCTACCTTTGTTGTAAAGCCAAATCACATGAACAGTTCATCCACTAACATTACACTTTTCTCAGACAAGAACTTTATGTTTCTCTAAGTCTTTTGATAAACATGGAACAATTGCCCTATAATAACAAGAAACTGAGGAAATGTGTTGTATGAGTTCTGTTCATAAGCATTTTGCTAAAATACCAGCAAATGGCTTTTTCAGTGAATGCAGGGATGTGTTTTGCATGTTGGCTCATTTCTTCTCACTTATTTTTTTTTTTTTAATGGCAAGTGAAATAATAGAGTAGTATATTTTTTAAATTAGAGTTAGATTTTTTTCCTGACAGTGCTTCCAACAAATATATTTCATTTTAGGTTTGAATACTGCCATCCACCAGACAGCGCATTCAACTAAAACCACTGGAATCACAGAGGCAGGAGTGTTAGACAGATGCTGCAGGTAACGACGGAATAGCCAGTGCTGCAGATGAGCTATGTAAGAAAACCAAAAACATAGTTCTCATTTCAAATGTGGGAATCCAGAGTCACATATTAGCTTTATCAGTGTCTGTGACTTTTTGGTTTTTTTCCCCCCACATTTAGTGAATTAAAGGGCTTAGGAAATTCCATTAATGAATCCTCTGGGTCTGTGCACAGAAAGTAGCAGGGACGATAGAAAGGCATTGGTGAGGAGAGGTACCTACAGATGTTACAATCCCTTTAAGTTTTTCAGAACGTACCTATTGTGGAAAAACAGTCCTGCTACACCCATGTATTCCCTGGCTAAGACCTGAGCTAATCTGAGTTTACTAGCAAGAGTTTGTATCCAAGAGGAATATGAGAGGAGATGGTCTAAAAGTGTGGAGGGCACAGCCGATGCAGGACAACCATATGTGCAATACCCACCATGTTCCAGACCCCTCCTGATCCTCCTGGCAGTGGAGAATCTGGCTCCATGCAGACTGAGGCACTGCAATCCTTCCTGCTGAGAGTCTTTGGACTCTCTTTCCCTTGTTCTCCCTGAGGAATTTGGGGAATTTCTGGCGATTCCTTTTTTCTCCAGGCTGAAGAGACGAGATGATTTGTAGATACTGGACTGATGCCACACTGCGGAGACTGAAAAACTGCCTCAGCAAAGAAAAGAGAATTACATGTATATATATGCTAAAATACAGCCTTTACAGAAACCTACATAACACAAAATAGAGAAATAAGTGTAAGAAAACACTGACAAAGTTACAGCATGGTAGCTATTGAATTTACAAAAAAAAATCAAAAAGCCACTTGCAAGGATACACATCTGTGTGTTAAAAAATAAAACATACGGCACACGCTTAACAGTTTAATTTTGAGTAATATTGACTAAACTTTGCTTGGCCTTCAGCTAAGAAGTAAAAAAAAGGTAACATCTTAGAGCTCCATGTAATACTACCTCAGTGCCTCCCTAATCCATAACGGAAGCGTTAATCACTGTCTTTGTCACGGCAGCAAGGCAGTTTGCAGTCTGTCTGTGCACTTGATTTATGAACAGCTGATGGCCACTGAACTGCAGCAATCCACCAAACACTATTTCGTGTTTCCTCCTGCTCCGAGTATAAATGTTACAAAACAGCGACATTATATTCCATCTCACATATACAAGGTTAATTTTGTGAGCTCCTTCATTTTCGCCTCTTTGGTCTGATTTTCTTGATTTTCTCCCCTCCTCCATCACAGAACGCATTGCTGATCTCAGACCCCCAGCTCACCACCTTGGCTGTGCTCAAGAGAAGGATCAGCACACTTCTGCCTTCCAGCACTTCCAAGGTGAGCTCCTGTCCCGGCAGAGCAAGAAACAGCATGGTCCTCCAGCCTATTTTCCTTCTTCTCTCTGTAGGTTTCCTCTCATCCCATGAGTTTCACATGAAATTTGGAGTTTTGGGTTCCTATGCAGATCCTTCTGAGCATGAGTCCCCAATGTGGCCAAACTCTACTTCACGTAGTTGCTTTGGAAGAAAAAGGAAGGGGACTAGATTTGCATTTTGTTCTTTTGCAGGTGCCCAAGAGGTGGAGTACTCAGAGTGGGTCACCCTTTAGAAACACCTGGGGGTCAAAGAGAAGCCCCTCCTCAGCCCCCACCTTACAAACAAGGCATGAATCTTGAGCCCAAAAGTATCAGGCTCCAGCCTCACCCATGTGCAGTAGGAAGTGGCTCCCTAGTGGTATGTACTGGTGGTGACACGGTGGTGATGGAAACCCACACGCTCCCCGGGTGCCCTCACTTGGTGTGGGTTTTCCCTTGCGATCTGCTCGCTGGGGGAGTTCTGCCCATTGTTGAGGTACCTGTGTCCTCCCTTTCTCAATGCTGTCTCCTTCCTTAGGTCCCCCCTATGCTCTGGTTTGCCACTTTTAAAAGCCAAGGAGGCTACACCCAAATTTCTATTAATCACAAAGCCATGAGAGTGCAGCAGATTGCTGCATTCGGTAGGGTTTCAGGGGTATTGCTGTGTAACCTCTACCTTGCTATTCACCATTGCCTGTAAGAAAGCACTGTTGGTTAATGGTGTCTAGAAAATAATGGTTAAATATAAGGCATCTCAAATTCTGAAGAGTGTGTGAAGAAGGAAAAAAAAAAGAAAAAACTACTAGAAAAGGTAGGAATGCTTTATCTCATCTCTCTTGGTAAGAGAATAAGGGAGGGATGCATTCACAAATATTTGAAGGGAGGTTTGAAGTGATGGGTAGTGCTGCCCTACAGGAACTCCTGGCATCAAGGCGGGTATAACAAGGCATAATGGGATGAAATTAGTCAACACAGCTAACCAGATAAGTGGTCTTTCATCCTGGAAGTATGTTGCAAATGTTCATAAGTGCAATAGTGATTCCAAGCATTTCTGAGGGGGGGAAGGATTCCTACCAGTGAGATCTGCCAGGTATGTGCTGGAGGAAGAGAAGGCTGAGCAGCTCCCTTGCCCTGGCCGGCATAGCTTAGCCCTCTGCAACCCCGGAGGGGGTCAGGCTGTGGGGGTCACTCCCTGAGGAACCTGCTGGGAACCATCACCCCTGGAAAGCTGAGATGAACCAAAAAGCTATTGCAAGGCTCCACCTCACACTGGTTAAAAAAAACCAAACAATCCAAAGTAGGACCAGAAGCAGCGTTTGGCACAGATGTCTCCATGAAACACAGTGACCCAAAGCCCAGCTGGACCCCTAGGGATGCAAAGCAGATTGCAGATGCTGGTGTACATTAATTATATAGGCTATAAGCACCATTAAGTGATGACAACAAATTATTGGCCCATTTCTAATAAGAGACAGTGTAGGAGAAAACGTGGGGTGAAGCAAGATGAAGTCAGGTGGTGGGGCTGCGAAGGGTGGTGGTGCTGCGTTGCTTTACCTCTTTCCGTTTGCTGTTAATTTTCAATAAAATCCTCATATTCTCATTCTTTTTTTTTTTAAACAACTGAAAATTTAAAGAAAAATATAAGGAGAAAGCAACTCCACATCCACTGTCACCCAGAAGATGGAGCTCTCAGCTCAGGAGCAGGGAGGATTTTCTTTGTGTTATCGAAAAATGAAACATTTTTACTTTCACCCTTTTCTAATTTTTATCTTTTGCTAATATAATGCAGATTGGTTTTATACATTATTTATGGAGCCCAGAACTGGTATAGGGAATGCTGTCATTCATTTTAATGATTTAGATACATTTATTATTATTATTATACTGTATAGACTTTGGAAAACCTTCATGTGGATCCCATTTAGAATACAGGAAGTTACCCAAAGCTTGGATGTGAACCTTAATTTACTGAAATCCTTGTAAGGCTGAGAATATTTACTGCTGGCATTTATTGTTCCTGTGAGAGTCAGAGCGAGGGTGAGGGGCGGGGGGTGAGGGGGTGGGGGGTGGGGAAGAGAGGAAAGGAAAGACAACCGTAACTTCAGCCAAAAAAGCAAAGAACATATGTTGGAGTCGTGCTCGGCTGTGCGGGTGCAGCAGTGGGATAATCTGCCTCTCTCCACTCTGCTGGGACGAGGAGATGCCTCGCTGCCTCGAACAGGACTCCTCCTTGGGGGAGCTGAGTCTGCTTTTCTGAAGCCTCTCTTTTATAAAGTGGGTTTCGCTACCAGTTAGGTAGGACACTTGGCTTGATGTACCCCCACAAAGGATCGGGCCCTTTCCCCATACTTTTTCCAGCCGTACTGGGGTCTTCTCCCTGCGCTCCGCAAGCACAGACCACAGGGGTTATAGCAGTGTGGAGCTGCAGAGGTTCCAGGGATGTCCCAAGGAAACCCGGTGCAGGAACCCAGGCAGTGCTGGCTGGAGCTGGGGGCTGCTGCAAACCCACCACAGTGTTGGAGGGGCCTGGAGAAGGTGACCCAGCAGCCAGCAGTAATGGAAACAGGAAAAGATCTCTTAATTTCTTTCTCCTTTCAGACAGCACAATAAGAATAAGCCTGGACAAGTTTTGGTTGGTAAAACTTGCAGAGAAAGATATTCCTAGGACAGGGGGAGTCTTTGCTTATGCTACAAGTGTAGGTGATTTCATCGGTCTCCAGCCTTTCAGAAAATCAGAGGTCTGCACTTCAGGAAAAGGAATGAGTGCCCCAGTAATTCCCACAGTGTTTTCGACTTTAAAGAAAAGCAGAGCAAGATTTTTAAAATAACTTTTTTAGGTATTTGGTTTATGCTCCCCTGTTCCTCCAGCCCCATTTCATTCAGCTGCTTAACCTGCCTTTCAACCGGTCTCTCTGGTGGCTTGTTTGTCCTGTGCTGTGACAGCTAAAATGGCTAATAAAGCAGCTGGCAGGAGGATGAATGAAGGGACCATGCCAGCTATTGCCCCTGTTGTGGAAAAACCTCAACAATGGTGAAACTTTGATATGACTACACTGAAATTTCATCAGAAACCTGTGTATTATGGACCAGAGATTTCTTAAATGGGAACACTGTTTTGTGAATCCCTAAAGAAATGCAATATGTTTTCTGAAGAGCAGTTTAATTTAAGTGATTGCCTATTTGCATGAAATACCCACCACTGTTTTTTACTATTATTACTGAAACAGCTTTCGACTATATACTGTCATTATTTCCATTTTAGTTATGCTTTGTTACTATTTATTACTGGCACTGTGAAAGGATCAAGGCATTGCTCTACAAGGCGTATCAATGTGTGGTGAGAAGACAGGTTTCTTTCTAGGACCTCAGCCAGAGTATGGCCATAGAGGAGAGTAACTGGGAGATGGCAAAAGTATAAGCTGTATACTGCATGCAATAGTGGAGGGAACTCCAGATTCAGAAGATTGCTGCCAAGGTCTTAGGTCTCACCTATAGCTCAGTTAGAGAATGTGACTGAAACAGCAAGTACATAAAATTGGAAGGTCCGTGCTCACGATACACTATCTAGATGCTTACTGTATAATCATAGCACCAGATTGTCTCCTGCATAAACACCCAGCGTCTCTCCAGTAAAGACCTTCTGAAGTATCTCAAGAGATGTGCAGGTGGTTCAGATATGCAATGTCTGCTCCTAGAGCTAGGAAAACTGAAATGAAGAGAAGGGATTTGCAATTGCTTGTAGAGCTGGAAGGTTAGGGATTGGTCTTTATCTCTTAGTGTGTGAGTGGGAGAGCACCATTTTGAACAAACCACTAGACACATTTGTTCATTTTTACATTAAGATGTCATTTCATATTAATGTAAAGGAATCCACTGCAAAATGTGGTGGCATAGTTTCATTTTTAATAATTCCATAATGATTTCCATTTTGAGAAGATATTTAAGCATGGGAATAGATAAGGAGAACGTGGAAATTCAATCATTAAAGCTGTTTAGAACAAGTTGGACAAATATCTGTCAGGGATGATATAGATATAGTTGATTCTCTCTTGAGAAAGAGGAATAGACAAGATGACCTATTTACTCTGTTTTCTAGGATTTCTGTATGACTAGCTATAGGTGCTTAAATGCAGAAAATACTGTGTCAAAAAAAAAAAAAAAAGAAAAAGATCAACTGCATTGAAATAAAGTTCAATATAACCTGAAGCTAAACAAGAAATTTGGAGGAATTGCGTGACTATCCAAAAAGAAAACACAATATCTAAAGTTCCAAAGGAAGGTGAAATTTTAAGAAAATACATGGAAAGTGATATGAGAAACAGAAACAGCATCCAAGGAACCTCAGCTCTGCTGTATAACAACATTACCAAATAACATTATTCCAATTTCTAGTCCCAGATTCAAATGTTTGCCTAAAAATAGAAATTATATTTTTTTTTCCTCTTTGTGCCTTTATAGTGTTCCCATTAAGAATATAGCCAGCAGCTACTTTCGTTAAGTGAAGCCTGTGATCTCAGCTGCAGGAAGAACAATGGAAACATGCTGTTCTTCTCAAAATGCCCCTGTGGATATAGCCTTCTTCTGCTCCGCTTTTTCATCATCAACTCTCCTCACACCAGTGCCGCAAGCCTTAAAGCAGCCAGGGAAGAGCAGGGTCAGGCTGGATTTCTGGGTTCCTCCATCACTTGGCGCAGACTGGGTACGAGCTTGTGGTGTCCTCAGGTTGAGCTGCAGGATGACTAGGCTGCCGTTCTGCATTGCTTTTGCCAGGTGGGTGCCATGGTCTGGCTGACAGCCTGAAGACCAAATTTCTTGGCATCTTTCCTAGAAGGGCACTCATCCCGTATCTCATACCATATGCTACAAAGGTAGCTGGGACTGATGGGCAGCCTGAGTTTTGAGTACTGCGGACACTGGGACCTCAGCTGTAATCATCCTTTCTCCATAAATATGTCCTCAGAGAGCCAGTTCAAGAAGTATGGTAAGATATATTGTGCTCATGTGACCACTTCTTCACGTAGAGTATAGATGCAGTGTTATATTGGGACCTCGCTTCCACTTAGGAGAAAACAACTATTTTGAAAGGCAAATTTCCCACACTCTGCATGAGATTTTCTATAGAAGAACTTTTTATAAGGGGGAAAACGGTTGTTAATCCTACAACATTTTCTTAAAGTGTAGAACACAAAGATTTCCATAGTTTTAAGTGCTTAAAGAGTGTAAAGAATCACCAGTTTCACTAAAAATCAAAGGAATAGAGTGCTACTTTTATTCAATTTTAAATTTAATAAATTCACCCTTTTAAATTAAAATTAAGTCTCAAACTGAATACCCTGATTTATTTATAAAACCCTAAAAACGTATAGTTATTTTGTCCTTTCCCTGTTAACAAGGTGGTTTTATTTGTCAAGGCCTTCTGCGATCATTTCTTTGAGGTCTACATTGATTGTTTGATGGATCTGCTGGAACCAGGACCTTTGAGTTGACACCGTTTTACTTCAAGATATCAAATGGTAGAAAGACATTGTCTTGTTGGCTCCGTTTGATGAATTCTTGCAGGTGGGATTCAATTCAATGTGTAACGAGCGGTATATGGTGACCTGATTATTTGTCTTGTCAAATGGAGTCCCTGGACATAACTATCAAGCTGCCATTGACACTGGAATATAACCAGCTCTGTATTAAACTGTCCAGCTGTAATGTGGAGGCTGCAGCAATTACTTAAGGAGCATAATGCACAGTGTTGAGGATGTTTGAAAGACGTGAGAGCCCGTATAGCAATAACTGCTGCCTCAGTAGCCTTTCAGAAGGTATCCCAATCTTTAATTCCCACAAATATGCCCTAAAAGGTCATGTTTACATCAGCTTTAGTGCAAATTAATGGAACATGCCCATAATTGGAGGGGTTTTATTGTTATTAATTATATTTTCATCGGCTACTTAATGTAGCAGAGTATAATCAGCTAATGAAATTTTTAGTGCTTGCCCAACAATGGCCTTGCTTAGTCTTCTTTAGCACGGTCTTAGTGATTGAAGGGATCTCCTTCCACTGGTGCCTCTGTTTCCCTCGTAGGGCTTTTTCAGTATGTGGCTGAGTCAAGGCAACGATGACACAAGGAGACCTTTCAGTCATTCAACCAGTCATACTTGGGCCAAAACAATATGCTAGGGACTCTTACTGTGACCACTCTACCTCTTAGCGCTTAATCACTGTCGTATCTAGCAGACTCGTTTAGTGAAGCTCAAACAAGAGGAGAATGGTGACCAGTTACATCTCTGATGTAGCTCCACTTCAGAGTTAACTGGACTCTTGACCTGGCCCTCTTTGGATCCTGTATAATTACAACAATTAGATAAAACAATAATTAGTAGCTTTTCTTAATTACAACCTATTTTTATCAAGTACAGCTTGTGCACAAGATTTCAATTAATTTTAACTACGCAGAGCGTTGAGAGAGTCTGTTGTTTTAAGATTATTCAGGACAAAGAACAGATGCTAAATTTCTTTAAATGACCAGTTTAATTTTAGCACAAATTAACAGATTTGTTTATTAATGCTCAGAACACTCATCCTGTTTTTAAAGGATGAGAACTGTAAGTTTGGGGAAGGTGTGCTCATTTCTCATACATAATAAAAACAGTGAATCTCTGTTTTAGAAGCAAGAGAGAAATCTCCATATTCTGTAGGGTTGTGACCAGGACCTCCGTGTGAGAACGGAGAACCTGGTATCTTTGTGGTGAGGTGTGGGAAGTGAGACTTTCTCAAAGAGATTCTCTAAGGTGAGGCTTTTTACAAAAGATTTGCTGTGTTTTGGACCCGATGCAGGGTGTCCCTGCAGTTCGTGCTTTGCCTCTTCTCCATCGTACCTCCTCCCACAGGCAGACCTGGGAGCAGGAGCACATCCCTCTTAGTGCCACACTTCGTCCCCATCTTCCCTGCACAGATTATTTTCTGCTTAGCCTTTAAGCCCTCTGGTCATTGTAAACTCATGTGTGATCCCAAGCTATGAAACCGTGCTGCATTTTAGACACAAGAACCAGCTTTGAGAGGTCCCCTATGTTTGCAGGCATCAAAAACATGCTGCACACCAACACCTATCAGAGTCTGTGTTTCCTGGTATTCATGGGAATTAATTGGCTGTGTGAAATTTGAGAATTATACAGGTTCACTGTAGAACTAAGTCACAATTAGTGCCAAGTGCTTTTACCACTAAAAAAGCCCCATGGATTAGGCCTTTCAGAATAAAGAAAACCTGCTTCTGAACTTTTTGCCGCAGTTGGATACTCAGTCACAGAATAGTCTACATACTGCCAGTACATTTACAATGTAAACGCTTTCTTTTCAAGGTCAGGGTTTTAAAGCACTAGACTGCTATTGAAACTGCAGGGGCAGAGCCTGAACAATTCTACTGGTTTTCTAAAAATAAGGAGCTTTATATCTAAACTGCAGGATGTATTTTAAAAGAAAGAGTCTCAACATTTTTCTTTTTACTGCTACTTGTATCCCATCTCTACCAATTTTTACTGCTCGACACAAAGGCACATCTATCGCAAGGCATGGCATAAAATCAACACTCTTCCATTCTAGCAGTTAAGCCCAGTCTTACAATATTTGTGATGTGCCACAAAATTCAAATGCATTAACACAAAACCTGACCCACCAGAGTGAATATAGCTTTACAAATAAAATGAGAGAAAGGGAGAATGCCTGCTTGGCTAATTGAGACTTCTATGTGCAACTACTATGCTGAATTTTACATTTTAAAATCTTCTATTTTTGTTTAAAACCCACATCCCTCCCATACCTCATGAAATCCTGCAAGATTCTGAGACATGAATGAAGCAATCACTTCCTTCATTATAAACAATTAATTCTAATCAATCAGGACTTAGTATTCCCAAACCTTTAGAGCTCTTGTTTAGCTTTTGCAGCGCTTGAAAATGTTATTGACCAAAACATGATTTTTTTTTCTATTTTTTTTAATTGGAAATGATTTGTCATTAACTATGATTCCTTAAAATATTGAGGACTAAATTCTGTTCTAGTTTGTAGCTAGGTGGACGGACAGAAAAACAGTGAGATGTCAGAACACTTCTACAGTTAAATTGTATTGTAGTGCTCTATTCAGTGCATTCTGATTTCAATCCTTCTTGAACTAGGTTCACTAACCTGAAAATGTTTCCGTTCTTCAGCATATAGAAACTTACAGAAGGTTTGCTATTGTTGCTGCCCAGAGCCAAGGTCAACATCTCAATCTGTGCAAAGAAATGGGAGGAGAGCCCATGGGTGAACCTGAAGCACGAAACACAAACGTTTTGGGAAATGGAGGGAGAGGGAGTGAGTAGAGGAGAGACTGTGTGCATATGTCCAGAGGAGTTAAGCAGTTAGAGCATTTGTTAGAGCCATGAAGGACCAAGACTGATATTCTTCTTCTGTATGATCTGAGAAATTTGCTTAAACTCAGCTCTACCAGATCCCCAAGGGCCAAGTTTTTGGTTACTCTGTCCTTACCAAATATCTCTTCTTAGAAATATTCCATTATGAATAAATAAAAGACATTCCAAAGTTCTTTCTGTCCATCTTCATTAACCAGTATTCACTATGTCCTGCCTCCTTCTGTTCCTGTTATAACTATATGAAATGGTGTAACAGATGTGAAATTTCACGTAAAACTGACCAAGGGAATGGAAAACTGTTAAAGTTCTTGCTGTGAAGGAGAGCAGAGCATGGTTGCAGGTTGTGTCCCACTCCCCAGGATCCTGCTGGAGGTGCACACCTGATCAGAGTTAGGTTCCCAGATCCAGGTGGGTCAGCTGCTTTGACTCCTGGGGCTTGTCCTCTCCTCTGAACTGCAATTGTAGCTGGTAAAGCAGCTCTCTCTTCTTCCAGAAGTGCTCTCTGCTCCCACAAGCTTTTAAATCAGGAATGGAGACGGTATTAGATGGCAATCATCTGTGAGTAAGATATTTCAGTGGCTAAGTTACTTTGAGGATTTATTCATAGCTTTTACTGAAATCAGTGGGAAATGCACATCTAGATTCCTCTGCAAGTCAGGCCGTAGGAGTTTCAATGGGAAAGGAATGTCTGGGTATCATCTGTGTTATTAAATTTTGTTTCTGATGCCTCCATAGATTTTATAGTTTTGCTAAAGCACGTAGCAAACATGGAATTTATTGCTCATAGTTCATCCAGGAAATGTGTCATAGTACAAGATGGACTGAACATAAAAGATAGCTGTTTTGGTTTTACTTTTCAAATGTTAACAAGTATATGGCAATAGCTTGTAAAACTGTTAAATAGATCAATAAATAATTCCAGTGGTAGCATATTGAATTTCAATATGCAGTGAGAACCAGCACTTTGAAAATGCTGAATTTTGCTTTTCTAATGACTGTCTGTGTCAACTTTAGCAATTATCATCAAGGCCTTATTCAACAAGTTTCTAATTTTAAAAAATGTAATTTACTGCAATAGTGAATTGTTGATACGATACCTATTCTTTATTTCTTGATGAGTTTGACCCGTATATTGATTATATAAGTAAAAAATGGCTGCAGAGAATTTTTGAGTAAGCCTAAGGAATAGGAGGGGGAAAACAGCAATATTTTTTACGCTATGGGGCTATAGACCCAAAGGTCCCCTGATGTTTGATCTACCTGACACCCAGAAAGCTGGCAGCATCCAGTCTTTAGGGAGAAACTCAGCTATCCCAACTTGCCTGAGTTGTAGGATTTTTTCAAGGATCTTTGCTGTGGTTAGTCAGTATTTACACAGTGAGACCTTCAGTACTGTAGCACTGAAGGTTACAGCACCCTAACCTTGCCACCCTGCCACCCCAGAGACAGGATTCTGATCTGGGAGAGTCAGACACTGAAAATATGTTCCCAGAAGGGGCAGAAGACTTCCAGACCTGAGCTGGGAATCACAAGTAGCTTTCCAGGAACCAGTGCTTGAAAAAAATAAAGCATTGCAAAGGACTGATTTGAGAAGGAGTTATGAAAATATTAATAATTGAAAAATTACTAAAAATATTAATAATTGACTGCTCTAAATCAATTTTTATAACAAATAAACTCAATAAAAGAGTTAAAAGAGTAGCACAATTTTATAAATGCAACAGAAAGAAGCCTAATGCCAAAGTTCTTCTTAAAGGGTGTAAAAAAACATTGATAGATGGCTAGGCAATTGGCACTAAATCTTGTCCAAGCTTTTGCTCTTAAGGTATGAGAAAGTGAGGACCTTTCTGCCTGGCAGGATACGACCTCAGCAATTCCAGATGTTCAGCTGCAGAGGACTGCTACTGTAGGGCCTGTAGATCTTTATTATCTAATGCTTAATACCTTATTATCCAAACATTAATACATTGTTAAAAATAAGGCAAGTGGATGTATTTCCAGGCAGACTAGATCTAGGTGTATTAGGAGGCGTTCTGGGATCGGTTAAACTGTGCTGATCCTCTTCTGCAGTCAGTCCTAGCTACAAAGGTTCCTTCTTTTTTTTTTTTATCTTGATTTTTCTTTGCTTGGCATCTCTTGTGACCTAACTTTGGCAAACAGACTTACTTTTCTAAAACACTGTATGAGGATGTCTTAGAAAACGTAAAAATGCCTTTTAGCATTACTTCATCTCCTCGGGCACACTCTTCCTCCATTTCTGCCTTATTCTCTATGTCAGGATCAATTTTTTAATTTTTTTTTTAAACTGATGTTTGTACAGCACCTAGTCTAATAGGGTTTTAGTCTCTTGGGTGCAGCTGCACGGAGTAGTAACCCCCTAGGATATATGGAATAAACAGGTGTAATTTAAGGCCCTGGCCAATGGGAAATGAAAAGGGAAGCAAAGCAAAAGTATAAAAAACATTGCTACCTTCTGAGGTAGCGAGAATTAACTATTAGACCCAGCACTGAACCTACAGTGAACAGGGAGTGTGCACATATTAAGCATGAAATATATCCTGACAGTGCCAAGGAGCTTAGAGCCCTGGGTGGTACCTAAACAGGCATTGGATAAAGCTTCTGTCAAAAGGGGAGTTTCCACTGTGAGCCAAATGGGTTTCCCACTAGGGGAAAATATTTCTAGAAACAGGTTTAGAGTGAAAAAAAATCATCATAATTTGATAATTTTGGCATAACGCTCAACCAAGTTCCCATGTTTCATGTGTCTGTTGCCAGGCTAGAAATTAAAAGGTACAGTTATAGCCACCAAAACACAAAAGTTACAGACATTTCATGCTTTCACTGAGTCTGTGATGGACTCAGTAGGTTCTACAGGTAAACAACCTGTCACGTGTAATACTGAGCCTGACACCTACCCTCTCCTTTTAGGACTAAATCGTTCAGTAACAACTTTTTATGGCTTCCTTCCCTTTCACAAAAAATAAATGAATTGGCCATGCGATTCCTCCCCATATCGTACTGTGCTATTCCTCATTCCTCCACAACGTTGTCTTCTCTGGATAAATAACCTGTAGTGAGTCTGTAGGGCCTGTGGAATTTGGTGTAATTTGTCTAGGTTGGTCTGGTTGTTCTCACTCTGGTTTGTCCCATGCCCCACTATCCTTCCCACCCCCAGCCTTCCTGAGTTTTACGATAACACTTCAATGGCTTTGTGACCTGCTAAGTACGAACACTGTGGAATGTGTCTGGGAGCTGTGGTTCACTACCCATATTTTAATGAAAATGCACTAATTTAATAAAAACATTGGGTTCAACTTCTTCTTCAATGTGTTACTCAAATCACTTAAATCCGCCAGGAATTAATTGTGTGTGTGTAAAGTGGCAAAGTCTAGAGGAACTATTTAATGTTGAGAAAAAATAGACCAGCCCGATGGCTAATGCAACAACTTTTGTAACATAACAGCAATAAATTTTCTACGTGCATGAGAGAGATATGTTGATTAAGCAGAAAGTTTAGTAGCTTACACTGCTGAAAGTTGCATGATCACCTGTAACCCTGATGCTTCCAGTAAGTGTACTGGGTACTCAGTACTTCTGAATAAAGAAGTCCACGTGGAAAATTTTGCCTTTTCCACCCTGCACATTATTTAAAGAAGAGTGTTCACATTCATAAGAGTAATTTTTGCCTGTGAAATGGCTATATAACTAGGTCTCTATAATACTAATAATGGGAGAGCTATTATTTCCTGATTTTCAGATAAATGTTTGCATGTTATGAAATATTAATACTTAATTATCTGTTTTGTCAAATAATTAAGTTTTGTTCTACAGTGCAAATGTTTATACCATTTGATTTGTCTTCATGGTTCTTCCTCACTTCTGTACATATATACATTAGAGTAGTCAGCACCAAGCAACTTAAATTTGCACGAAAGCATTACCTCACGTGCACATTAAAATGATTTATAAAATGGAATCAGTAAAAAAACCTAAAGTGGACTGTTTATCATTGAAAAAGATCATGGTTTCTGACACTTTATTTAGTTCATTCATAGAACCCGAGCCAGAGCTTTGACTGAAGGTAACTCTTGATGCCTTCAGTGGAGCTGGGCTAGCGGGGACTGATCATGAACCAAATCTTTGATCTCAATTCCAATTTTGGTGCTAACTGAAACAGAGAGCTGCTTTTTCAGTCGTTCAGCTCCACACATCGAAGCCGGGGCAGACCTTTAGGAAAGTGGAGATTTCCCTGGAGAGTCCAGGTTTCAGCTTCACTCCGGCCCATTTGTAGAAGCCTTAACAAAGGTCTCACAGTTTAGTAACATCACAGCTTCTATAAATTTATGTGATTACTGTAGGTCTTAAAGAGGTGAAGGAGGTTTTGGTTTTTTTTTTTTCCTTTTCTTGCTCTGTAGGTGCTCCCGTTACTGAAAGGTCTTGGCTCTTTAGGGAATAGCAGTAAGTACTAATCCAGAATATATCCAGACTCTTCTGCTCCACTCAAAACTACCCACAGCTGTTTAAGAGCATGACATGTTATGTCATGTAACACCATACAGAAATTTCTGAACCTGTGGTGGGACTTATTATTGTGTTTGCAATGCGTCATTGCCACTTCTGCTGCCGGAGCAGGCTTGGACTGTCACTGTTTTGGGGGTTATTTGGACTGGACTCTGCTGAGCTGGGCAGAAATGCTAGTAGCCTGGGATTGATCCAAGCCTGGATCAAAGCCCAATCTGATCCTGCTGAGCAGGAAAGTTTTTCCCATGCCCCAAATCCTTTCTTTAATGCTGCCTCCTTCACGTCACAGGGTGGGTGCTGACCCTTTGATGGCAATCTATAGAAGAAAGATGTTCTTGCCTCCTCGTGGGGTGATGCTGCTTTCCACTCCTCGTTAGAGAAGCATTACTGACCCCTCTCATACTGTGTGTTGCGCACTAGCCTGAAGGTCATCTTCACCCAAGCCAAATCATCTTAGCTCCTCTTCCCAGTCTAGCTCATACCCTAAAACCACCTCAGAGGCAGTTCTGTCTTTTCTGTGCTACCCTTTCAGGCACCGGGCTTGTCAGAAGGAATCTTTTGGGCTTGTCTTCGGTGGTGGTTTGATGCAGAAGAACACAAAGTCAGGAACTGAGATTTGTGGTGGTTTTTCTGCCTGAACTTCCTGTGCTCCCTCTCTGCGAGCCTGGCTCTGAGAAACTTCTCAAGGGGCAAATCCCAAAGGGCAGGTCATTCAGTGGCTGCGAATCTGTCTCACTTTGTTCAGTTTAATGCGGGAGAGAGGGGGCGACAGTGTCACGGCGCTGGGGGTTGCCAGGCACGGTGCTGACCTCAGGTTGGTGACAGTACATGAACTCAACCTGCATGCCATCTGAGGTGGAATTTCTCTTCACCTGAGTATACATCTTGTTTACAGCCCTCTTTTGCACCTTTGTTTGCTCTTTTTTTTTTTTTTTTTAAATGGTATGTGTGTGTAGGTAGGGCTTAGGTAAGGAAAGGGACAAGTGCCCACTCCAATCCTGCCTGCTGTTTGGATACGTCTCTTGAAGTGACACTGCTCATCCCCATGGGATGCCCCAGATAAGTCACCAATCCTCAGCTCTCAGGGGCATTATGAGAAGCAGCGAGGGCTCGTGTCCTCCCTCTCCGATGAGGTGGGTGGCTCAAAGGAGACAATTCACTGCTAACAGGTGACTTTACTGTGCCTTCATTTCCGTGCCTCCTTGGGGTTTGTAAGGTATTGCTCACGTAGATGGGCACTCTCTCCTGCTGTTTTATCCGTAGACAAAGTTTTGAGCAGGTCCCTTCCGCTCTGCCCAACCTCTGCTGCACCAGTTTGACTGAGCTGTTGGTTTTATTTGCTTTTAGGCACGTTTGCACAGTTTGTTAATGCACTATAAAAAGCCTAAATATCAAATTTCACCATCTTCACGTTTCACTTACACACAATTTCACTTCCTACAAATAAAATTCTCTGCGTCCTTATAGTGCAAACTACCCATGTGCATGGCCTCTGTACATGTTGTTTATTTAGGAACAAGATTGGGGAATTTCAGACCATTTCAAATGCTAGTTTTGAAATATACTCTTGGTATAATTTTTGGATTATTCCTTTTTATCACATCTTAACTTTGACTATCAGAAATCCTTCTCCTGTGGATAAGGGTAGTTATTGCCGACCTAATTTCAAATGGACTTTAAAAATTCAATCTTTTTAGCTCTTTAGGTTTGATTGTGCATGGCTTGTAGGATTATAGCTTCTTAGTTTTAATGTCTATTTTTGAAGGCTGGTTTGGGGTCAATGGTTAGAAACTCTCGGTATCATTTTTAGTGCTGAAATATCCTTTTGATTTACATGTCTGAAGCGACAAAACCTCTTATTGTTATCATTTTTGAAAAATTGCCAAGATACAGCCAAATCTTTCACTGCTTGCTGCACAGAGCTGGTTCTTGCCTTTGTGTCATGTACTGTAGAATTCATTATTGTAATGCCTTGTTTACTTACATTTCTTTCTGGTGATAATAGGCTTTTCAGCCTTCAGCATTCAAGGCCTTTGTCCACAGAGAAAAAGGAAAGAAAAATCAGGCAAAACATCAGGCTCTTTCATCACGCTTTTCAAATCTGATTTCAAGAGTTTGCTGTTAACCATTTCAGTGTCACGGTACAGGAACAAAGACCTTCAGAATAAAAGATCCAGAATCAGAAATACCTCTGCGGGGAAACAGCTTTTGTTCATAAAGCTGTTTTGATGCAAAGCGTATCTTCCAAGATGCATATTCCCCTTTCAGTAGTAAGGGCTGCCTCCCTTCAAATGCATTCTCCGGTGTATTTCTTTCAATAAAGTCGCCAAGTAACATGGTAACATCCATTCTATTGACAGACGGTGGATGGTCATTAACCTCACAAAGTACCAGATTTAACTGCTGATCTGTACCTCTCTAAATACATGAAGTTTCTTGTAAGCTTCCTTTAAGAGTGGCTGTCAAGGCTAATAGGTTTCAAGAAGCTGTTGAAAAATTCTCAACCATTTTTCTTTCTTTTTAAAATAAAAAATAAAATCTGAAAAATTACTGGCATTGTCAAACATGGTTTGTTTTATGATTTTTTTCCCCACTTTTTTAAATAGAAAGTGTTCACAAAATGTTATTTTTAGCTATAAATGTATTTTTTTGTGACTACTAAAAGAGTAAGAAAAGCCTTCTTTACTACCAAGAAGTCTGTAAGTCAGAAAAGGAGTTCATAAGAGGGCATCTGTTTTTCAGAAGATTTTTAAAAAGTGTTTTCTTTCTTAATACTAGTTTCACTGCTGTTGTGGTTCCTCAGACTTTCCTATTTAATACCTGCTTCTCGATGCCTTTAAGACTGCTGCACCTTACCGGTTTGGTATCACTGATATCTGGCTACGTAGAATGTTTTAAAACCTTCTTTTTTTTGTGTCTGTGAACACGAGTAAATAATTTCAAAGGACAAGTCAAGGGGAAAATATCTCTTCCTCACGTTGGTCTCACATTTTCCCTGAGATGATCTGCTCATTAATTGAACCCTGCTCATTCTGGGCACTGGACAGGGCTGTCATTCTACAGGATGGAACAAGAGTAGCATGTCATCATGTGTTTAAAGACCATGTGTGGCAAATTAAAGTTCATTATTAAGCATTAATTCCAGAGTTGTCTGACTTGGCTTCACAACTGTGAGTTCTTCAGGCCTGGTTCCATCATCTTCAGTGACCTGTTCAGCCACTCCTCTTACTAGATCTTATGACTTTGCCAAATACAATGCTGCTAGGCTGAAACTTTGTGTTCTGTTTCTGCCCCAGGGTGATGCTTTTTGGAGAGCCTGGGAATCAGCATTTCAGATGGCTTTTCCAGATGTAAGACAGATTTCTTTCCAGAGGTAAGACAGAAAGAAGACTCTGTTTCAGACTCTTTTTTTCTAGAGTTTAAGCACTTTTTTAAAAAAAGTCTCTATTGTGCTCATATTTATAGTACAATTTGGAATGTGGCCAAGAGGGTTAGTTTGGAGTCAGTGGCATTCCTTTTTTTCAAGCTCATGGAAATTCATCTGTGATTTCTTCTTGTCCTATTGAGACATCAGAGTTTTATGGCTAATTGTCAGAAGGTTTTATCTAAACTGAGTAGGCTCCATCTTCCTATAGATCTTGTCTGCCGGTGACACTGTTCTGTGCCTGAGCCATCTCCCAGCATGATAACCAAAATATTTTAGCTATGGGCTGCTCAGACTTCCCAGAAATGCTGCAGCTCTGTTGAAAGCATTTGCCCAGCAAAAATCCCCCAAAATACCCGCACTTGTGTTACCAGCAATGTGCTGCTTCTGAAAGACCTCTTGGTCAGTAGCAATTGTACATCTTCCAGTAGTTTGACAAGGACTGTCAATTCTGAAGCTTCCTCTTGAATTTGTGATTAGTTTTGGGTTTATTTACCTGATGCTTAAGCTTTGGCTAGTCACTTTTAAAATATTCAAGCTATTGAAATATTAAAATATAGAAGTACCTACCCTTCCCCATCAGCATACTAGGAGAGTAATTTTACCTTTTCCCATCACTTATGTAGTATTTCCTGATGGCTAAATACCATTAATTGAATTTCAACCATTAAAAAAGCAGAAACATATTTAAATATGGAATTTAAGTGTTTTAATAAACTGCACACATTTGAGAATAGGACAGTCAGGTTCCTATTTTACTGTAAAGGTAAACAAACCTTTATGAGTTGAGGTAAGGATTCATAAAAATAAACATTACTCTGTGCTTTATAAGCATCTTATCGATGTATAATAAACTAATTTTATTCATAATGAGTCTTGTAACGCTATAAAGAGGAGAACCTGAAGTAAAATATGTTTGGAAATGTATGCTTAATGAGTGCGTGCTGCAAGCACATCCATCTGTAAAGCTGAACTTTAGCATTCAGGTAATAACTGTGCTGTCAGTTTGGCATCTATCTTATGGTCAGCGCTGTGGAACTGAAATAATTAAGAAATATTAAGTGTCTTAAGATCCTCCATTTGAAATGCTGCATTAGAAACAGAGCTTTCCTGAGTTACTTTTTAGTCGCAGCGTTGGCACACGAGGATAAGTTTCTTTTCCTTTAAGGCTCTCTCGGCGCCGGGTGAAGTCCCCGCATTCTGTGCATTCCTGTGGGTTTTGAGCTGCTCTTAATGGGTGAACATATGAAGACGTAAAAATGCTTTACCCCCAGCCATAAATTATTCATACCAATAGGCCTCTCCTGCTGCTCCGGCACAGGCTGGGGAAGTTGGTGAGCGACACACGGACAGACTGATATTCCTAAGTGCTTTTGCATGAATCACGTTGGAGAGGTGTTAAAGACAGCCAGCAAGTCCCTAAAGATGGAGAGTGTGTGTGTGTGTGTGTGTGTGTGATTTCTTCTCGGAGCACGTGCTCACGAGAAACCCTCAACTTATTCTCCAACTAGAGCGTGTTCAAAAAAAGACCCTTCTGAGCATATTAAGTAGAAACACTTCAGCCTTCATTAGCAGGGCTAAAAGTGAGCAAGAGCATTAACGAAAATACTGGCAGAGGAGTCAGTTAGGATCCTGAGCCTGCCACGAGCAGCTTCCAGGAGGTGCTAAGGCAAGATTGAGACCGTTGGCTTGCAAACCACCAAATTCATGTGACAAAAGGGATAGGGAGAATGAAGGCAGTGGAAGCAGTGGTAGGAAAGTCCATTGGTGCAAGGATGCTGCATCCCCATCCTTCGGATCAGGGAGCAAGGGGCTGGCTAGGAGAGTACCATGGAAAACACAATCAGACGTCTATGGGAATGGCTGCTGGTTTTCAGGTTAAAATGAAACTCTTGACTGAAGGATTTTATTTTTTCCCCCCCGCCCCTGGTGTTTAATTTTGCGATGACAGCAGCCCCCAATCCAACAAAGTACAACCCTCTGCGGATGTCAGTGGGATTTACACACACGCGTAAGTGCTTTGTTGAACTGGGGCCAATGGTGCTGATGATATCAGCATGTGAGACCCAGATAGTGGGGGTATAATGGAATCATGAACCAAAACCCAGTAAGCTCATATTAAAAACTGCAAAATTAGTTGAACTTTTCATCTTGGCACCCACAGGCAGGGGAAGGCAGATATATGAGATTTTTAAGTAAGGACTCTGAAGAGGTTTTTAATTGCTTTAATTTTTTTTTTAAACTTTTTTATATTTTATGCCCTCATGTATTACTTTTTTTTTTGTATTCATGTATTTTTTACTCATGTATTTAAAACTAATAACAGTGTTATTTAAAATCATTTTTTCTTACCCCAGAAGAGATGAAGCTGTACAACATAAAACCAAAACAACTTTTGTTTCCTGTCAGGGATTATTTTTGGATGAAAAAAGCCAATATGTTAAACTTAAAAGAAAAATGATACAGTTCTTCAAATCTTTAGTCAGAATCAGAAGAAAAACCCTTAGAAGTAAAGAACCATTATACAGGCAGATCAATCTAAAGTATAAGGTCAATACACTTGTGTAGAATTTGATTACTGTAGGATCTGGATGTTTCCTTTTCACATTCTCATGTTGGCTTGTCTTAAATTAAAACAGAATAAGAATGGTTGAATTTTCTTACATTTATGCAATTAATATATCCTCATTAAAAATCAATTAGCTCCGATAATTCCCATTGGTGCCATGGCTGATAAACTGAATGCCAATCAGTGTAATAAAAACAGGGAAATATAATTTCTTGTTGTTCAAAGTGATGATCAACTAATCAGCAGTATATTTAATCAAACATATCAACATCAATCAAATGTATTAGTGCTTGTAAAATATAATAACCAGCTAGGTCTGACAAGTTATGGGTACTGAAACAATTGCAGACCATGTGCACATTTAAGTATATGGTTTAAACATAAATGTGCAAGCAGTTTAAACATCTAAGAATGTAAAACTTCCATGAATAAAGTAATCAGCCTTGTAGTAAATGTCTGTTGCTTGTTCAGCCTATGATTTCTAAAATCTATAGTGTGCTTTATTGTTAATGGATCCAAGAGACTTTTATAACCAGCTCCAGCTTTTCTGCATGTCCTATAAACGTATCCACACTGCCCGTTCAGGTGGAAGAGCTTTAGTCTCTTCCCCCCTGCCCTGGTGGGCAGGAAGTGGAGAGTAAAATCGACCTAACTGATACATTTTCTTGGATTTCCTTTCATTACTTACTCAGAACAGTAAGGAGAAGGGGAACTGAGGACCCTCACCTGTTTGTTGCCTTCCCACTGGTGGTGACTCAACCAGATATAAGATGTCCTGCTGGAGACTAGCCTGGTGGGACTTCAGAGCAGAGACCCTGGCTCCAGATGAAATAGCTTCCAAGGTAGTTCTCAAATTTGTATTGAATTTTGATGAGTGAATAAAAGCTCAAGCTATTTAATGAAGAACTTGAGCTCAGGCATATAGGATATGTGGGAATTTATCAATTCCTATGGTGGAAATACAGATTTCACTCTTCAGGTCCTGGCCTTTAAAATGCATATATTTGCAGTGTTTAATTCTGTACTGCACATGTTCCTGGTAATGACTGAAGATCTGAAGAAGTGTTTTGAAGAGTATTTATTTGATATTAAGAGAAGCATTTTAATTTATCTTCAAATAGACCACAAGTGTACATCAGAGTGGTGTACATCTGTTTGGGGTTACGGCTGAATGAGTATTTTGTAGTAAATAACCTACTTAATTGATTTAACCTTTCTCTGTTTGCATATTTTCTGAAGATACTTTATAATTTTCTTGGATTAGTGGAATTTATTCTTTCAATAGGCTCTCTGAAGATCACCTGTAGATTGTTTACATTTGGAAAGACTCCCTATTCAAAATTAAAAACGTAAGATCTTTCTGAGCACCACTTGCCATGTATCATTATTTCTATTCACAAATTAGGAGGGATTTCTGATGAGACTGCTCCGAGCTACAAGTTTAAAACCACTTTGTGAATAGTGTCATTATTCTTCAACACTCCTGCCTGTGAACTCATCTGTGGGAATATTCAAAGAAAGTAAATAGAAAGAAGACAAACGGCCAAGATGCATTCACTGTTTTACTTGACTGAATATTCTTAGAAAATATTTAGAAGGATTGGCTCTGTTATTAGTTATATAAATATTCATACAAATCTGTCTATCAGATTGCCTCCCTGAAATTACCAGGCTTTTTTTAGGAACTTGGAGAGAAAAAGTCTCTTAAAAATATATTTCTGCACATTTTCCAGAAGTATAATAGACTGGATATGGCCTTATAAATTACAGGCTTTCCCATACTCATCCAGTCATGGGGCCAAATCTCAAAGTTAACTTTAATGGGATTTTGGCTCAGCGAGGTTGGAGGAAGGGCAGCAGAATTTAGCCTATGATTTATACCGCTTTCAGAAATTGCTCAGTGAAAAAAAAAATATAGCAATGGTACTTATGTAGTACAGTTGCATGTAATTTATTTTCTGCATAGCCCACATGAAATTTAATAAGATATAAAAAAAGTCACATTTTTGACTGAAGTCTTACAAATTCTAGCTCTGGTGAAAATAACTACTGGCTTCTCAAATGAGTTGATCAAGTAAGGTAAAATAGTGGAAAACATCTATTCATTGCGATGTGGTTTATTTGATTACTTTTATTTAAAAAGGGGGGGGGAAATTGCATTTTACAGAACATACTAACATATGATAGAAATTAGGAAATGTGCTGTAGCTGTGTTCTCAGCGGGGATGAAAAATGAGAATGCTTTGGCAGTCTAGGGAGATATGGTTCAAACTCCAGGGCCAGGACTTATATTAGTCTCCAGGATGAAAAGACTGATTTTCATTAAAGACAGTGGTATCCACTGCCTATTAAAAATAAAAATAAAAAAAAATTTGTGGATTTAGGAGCTTCCTTTGTAGAATATCTTAAGTTAGTATGATTACCATAAATAATAAAAAAAATGTAAGCCATGAGCTTTGATATCTTTCCCATAGATTTTTATACACACTGGTACGTTTTTGTCTGATGATCAGATACCAAGACAAGGCAGCAATCAGACCCCAACTTACTCAATTCAAACAGGTTTGAATAAATGGAATTCAGTGAAGAATACTGTTTATGGACTTACTGAGGTAAACCTTAAAGCAGAGTGAAAAAGCAAAACAGGGAGCTGCACGCATCTGCTGAGGGCTTCATCCAGTGCCACCAAAGGAACAACTGCCAGCCACAGGGGCTTTGCTGCACACTTAAAGAATTAGGTATCCTTTGCAGAAGAAAATGACAAAATTGGCAGCTATATATATAATTTTACTTAGGTCCAGTACTAATTCTTCTTACAGCAAATGTATTTAGATTACAGACCCAGGGACTATAAAAACAAAACAAAATAATGCTCCAAATTTTAATTGCCAGCAGTTCCACAGAACTTGTTCCATATAGCCACGGGGCTAATATGTGCTGCTTGTTCTCTACAACTCTACCACCGCAGCCAAGGGACACTGGGTTTACATTTGGAGCAAGGATGACTCAGATTAAACATTGGGAATAGATCAGAGCTGGAGGTCTGTGAGAAGGAGTTAGATAAGTATTTGTCAGAAATGTAATAGATATGGCTAATCCTGCCTCGGTGCAAATGGCTGGACCCCCAGCAGCTTTCCCAGACATATGACTTAGAAGACAAACCTGTGTATACAAAGCTACAATTTAGGTTAAAATTATAAATTCAATGAACAATAATCAGAAATCACTATTCTAATCACTATTATATACTTTTGACACCTAAAATTAGTCCAAACCAAAGGTTTTGAATTGTACTGTCAGGTTTTAAATTTAACCTAAACCATGTCTTTCCCTATACAACAGGAATTACAATTTTTTTATTTTTATTTTTTTTTTTTGAACAGGCATGCCGTTGCCTTGTGCTCAGAAATCCACACTAAACATCTAGAATTCCACTAAGGGCAAAATCTTTCCCTTGCATGCAGCGTTCTCAGAAATGAGGTCAGGCATTTCTCAATCCCTGGCAAGAAAACTTTCTGACTCATTACTCTACCACAAAGCATCCAGAATTTCCCCTTGGGTCCCAGTCAAATTGTTCAAATGCTTTGGAAAAAATATATCTTTGACGTCCCAAGGAAGGGAATATAGAAAAGATGTCCTCATAGCATGAAAGGATTAGACTCCTCTTAGATTTGAATCAGAGTGTCTTGCAGTTTCCAAGCTATTATTATTTATTAATTCATGCAACGGGTTTCACAAGCGCTGAAGTACTTTACAGAATTTCAAATCCTACTGTAAAAACACAGATGTGAAAGTCCCATTGTTACAGACACTGCTGACATGTGACCGGTCTTCTAGTAGGACCCAGAAATCATCACTAATTTGGCATGGGAACCACCGAGCTCCCCCGAATGAATCCTGGGGACTTCCAAGTCCCCCAGAGCTTCCTGGCCCTGAACTAAGACATCAAGAGCTCACTTCCAGCACTTCTAAGGCCTCCTGCGTTTTCACGTAGTGGTTGATCTCATATGCTTATGTCCTGAAAGTAATGCAGCTCATCTAAGCCTGCCAAGCAGTCCCTGGTCTTCTGGGAGGTCTGGGGTCCCTTCTTTGAATCATTAAGCTTCCCCATCCTTTTCCTTCTGACTAGCCAAGATCTGAGCTGGGCCTGCCCGTTGCAAAAGCACATTTATGCATTTTCACTCCATCCTTCCTTCCACACTCACAGACTCTGCCAGGTTGGATGGGACCTCCGAAGGTCATCTGATCCAGGCCCTTCCCAGAGTGAGTCCAACTCTAAGTTTCTTCTATTTCTCCTGGGAGTGTGGCTTCTTAAATACTAGCTTTGTCTACTTTACCCACATTAATTTTCTGGTTGCTAATACATAGTTTTAAAAGTGACTCCCTAAAGACAACCTGCGGACAGAAAATGGAATGGCATCTGCCACAGTCATAACTGAGACAAGAGGTAACTCAGGTAAGTGGAGCTGTCACCCACTGATGTCTATAGAGGCTATATACTGTGACAGTGGCTTGCACAAGAGGCGTCAGAAAAAAAGACTGTGAAGACACATGGCTGGTGGAGAGGGAAGAAAAAAATGTCAACACTGCGTTGATGTTGAATTCATATTTTTATATCACATATCCATCTCAAGCAAAGGGGGGAAATGGTGTAAGCAAGGGCCACTGTCCCTGTATTAGACTGGAGAAAACTGGAGACCTACCCCTCAGTAAAACGGCAACACAAGAATAAAAGTTAATCAACAGGTAGCATTTCTGCTGTTGAGATAAGAAGCATGATCTCCTGCCTTGTGAGTTGCTACAAAGCCGCCTTAAGTCACGAGAACAAGGAATGAGAAGTTTCTCCTGAGAAAGCAAGTCCTTATCTTTGTACACGTCTGACCACAGCCTCCCTTCTTCTGTCCCCTCTGAATTGCTTCTGTAAACTCTAACACTGACTTTGGTACTGGAAGGACAAAGGATGACATGTCTGTAGGATCCCCAGGTGGCCCCAGATACCAGACAAGCCTCTTCAGTAGCATCTATGCGCATAAAAGATGAAGTGTCTGTTTCAGCTTAAAGTAAGTAAATAAATCTACTAAGTCAATTAGATTTACATCAGTTGGTGATCTTTAAAAATCAGAATTATGCCTACATGTTTAGCTGCTACTGAGCTATCTTTAACCATATTTAGCCGTATTTTATTCTATCATAAGACAAAAGAAAAATAGCAGGGCTTTGCTTCTCACTCGGGACTTGTCGTGGTGCTAGAGAGCCCAAGAGCTGGAGGGCTTTAGGGTGGCTTAACACCACGAATACCTCTGTCCCCACATATTGCCAAGGCCAAGCCTTCCATGCGTACTTCCATACGTACCCCTGCTACTGCTACCACCAGTAACCACATCACGCAATCTTGTCCTCAAATCTTTCTCTGACAAAAAGAAGGCTTTGCCACCCCTTTCATTCCATATCAGAAAGCAGTAACAGAAAAATCATTTGTTTAGTGCATGATTATATATCAAGGGCAAGTGGTAACAGACTGCTTTGGAGAAGGTGAAGTGTCACGTTAACATATTATATTCTAATATTAGTAATTTGATTTAATATTTAATATTTCCTTTTTTTGTGTTTAGACAAGAATCCAGCAAGCTTCCTCAGTCACCTCCCACACTTCAGCCTCTCAAGTGTTGTGTGCCCTGTCCCTCGCAGCACTTATTCACACATTAGGAAAATATTGACATGGTGTCGTTATCCTATTTGTGCAAAGGTCTCCTCTGCTGTTGACACCTCTGTGCCTTCAATCAGCCCTAAGAGCACCAATGCCTCGTACAATCAGCGACAGGCATTTATGAGCCCGACCTGGTAGCTTTTAAGTATGCACAGCTCCCATTGATTGAAGTGGGAATTTTATAGGTTTAAGGGCAGCAGGATCAGAGAAGTTCAAGAAAACGATCCCTACCTGCATTCACGGAGGACAACGTGAAAACTCTTGACTTTCAAACAGATCTTCCCTTACTAGGACTTCCAATGCCACGATTTGCACCACTTTTTGGCTTTGTATAGGCAATAATTAGCCTAATTAAGACATTGCTTGACTTTGCCTTCATTCAGGGCAACAGGAAAACTTTTCTTTCCCCCTCCCCCCCTCCCTTTTTCTCTTCCCCCCACCCCCAGCATTCTGCACAGGGATTCCTGGGAACTCAACCCTTTCCAGGTTTCAAGGATCAGGCCCTAATTGATCTCACTTCAGGAAATCTTGAAACTAGAGACAAAAAAAAAAAAAAAAGCTTTCTGCCAGCGAATGAGATGCATAGATTTTGTTGCTTTAGACCAAAAAGATTAGAGCCACCCTCCAGAGCTTCCTGATCAGTTAAAGATGGGCCTCTTCGAGAGGCTCTTATCACAAAGCAGCATTAATGGTCCCCAACTACTTACAGCTCGGTGTTTGTCATTAACAAAATCTGGCATGGATGTGCTTTCTCTCTCTGAAAGAGCTTTTTTCCCCCCCCAGTACATAAAAAAAAAAGTTTAAAAGTCTGCCCCTTACGCCTCATGGCACAGAACTGCAACCGGGCGGTTGTAATCCAGTCAGTAATTCCCCCAAATCGGACAAAGCTCTCCCTGTGAGCTGCGCCCGCATCCCTTTCTGAAGCTGGGTTTGCAGGGAAAAGCCATAAAAACAGGAGTTTCAGGCATATTAATGTGTTTCAGCTTCTTCCCCTACTCTTGCAAAAGATTGTTCTTATTTGGGACACTGCAGAAGGCAGCATTTGACTTTTGCTGGGCTCCCGCTGACTTTGTCTCTTGAGGGTTTTCAGAAGTTTGTAGGAGAAGGACATCTCAGCAATTTATTACCACCTCATGACAAATGCACGAAGCCTACCACGGGGCAGACACGTTACCTGATGTTTGTGTTAAGATGGCAGGGATATTCCTCCCACCTTAGGTGACAAACCGGGCTGCCCAAGTTAAAAGCCTCGGTTTCCACTTCTTACCTGGGCAACAGACTCGGGTAGAAATCTCCAGGGGGAGGTTCCTTGGATTTTTGGGTGGGCTAAAGCAGCTAAAAGAAATGCTTCTCTCTCTTTCCTAATGAGACAGCTTCGCCTCCTAAACTTATTTTTGGTGAGAGACTGACTACTTTAAGGTCTCCCCCCCCCGCCATCCAGGCTGAGTTCAGAAGTTCTGCAATACCGGAGCAAAGCAGGGGAGGAAATGAGGCAGATGATAACAACGAAGGAGTGTCAAGTAACAGGGAGGTGCATGTACCATATCAAACATGGGCTTTTGGGAGGCTGTATTTTATTTTTATGGGGGATGTTTGTGTATAATTTAGACCCTGTTTAGCTCTTAAACTGCCAGTGAAGGGACAAAACAGGGAGTAGCTTGAAGTACACCTTCACTGGGGCTCATCTCGCCTTCAGCACTGCTTTGGTGCTGTGTTCCTACATTTTAAGGAAAGAAACTACCATGAGAAGGATTTCAGGGCATAAAGCTTAGATTTGGAAGTGAAATTTCTCAAAGCTTCAGAGTATGTACAATGAAAAATGTGCTTCTGCTTGTTACAGAGGTGAGGAAGGAGAGCAGTTCAAAGGTAGACCTCACTTTCCTTCAGGTCCGGGCATGGTCATAGAGCTGGGTTTTCATTTAGCCCCACACATGTCTGTTCAGCTGCTCTCCTCTCTCCTGGACATCCAAGGAATGAGAGGGTTGAGGGGGAGAGGAATTTTTTTCATTAACAAATGGAGAGATTTTGATATATATATATATATATTTTTATTTTTTTTTCCCCTGAGGTGTCACAGAATTAGACTATGAGTGGAGGAGACAGTCATTATGGCATCTTGTCATTTCTACCCTGCCTCTCCTCCGCCTCTCACCGGCCATACCGACGTGTAGCTATCCCCAAATCTGCAAGGCATGAATCATCTCACACATTGCCGAGGTGAAACCTGGCAACTATTTCACAGCACTGCTGCAACACTATGGAACATTTTAAGACAGGAAATTAAGAATACCTGAGCCAAGGAAAGCCACAGGGGGAAGTTTAGATGGACAGAATTTAATTACTGATGTTGGAATTTGGCCAGGACACCAAAACTTACACCCCAACCCTCCTGTAAAGTGCCATCAGACCTTTAATACTAACAACTGCTCAAAACATCAGCTTTAGATCTGCCCCAAACCAGAACAGCACTAAAAGTCATCCGAGACCTGCTGCGGTATTCCTTTGCCTCCGAGTGACAGGAGAGGGTACACCACACTGGAACCAGTCACCACGCAACAAGAAAAGTACCTTTGCTCCTGGCACTGGGGCATTTTCTTCCCCAGAGGTAGCTTAGTATTTTAAGGAGAATTTAGTGTATTTTCAGAAACACATCAAGTGACTTTGTAAGGCAAACCCATGCATTTCATTGTCTTGAAAGTCAAAATGTCCTCATGCTTCCCTTGCAGAGCCCCCAAATATACCTCAGTGCTCACAGCCTCCTGTTTATTGCCATTTGTAGTGTGGAAAAGAGATGTATTACGGTGAATAACAGTGTGTTGACTTCTTTAAAGGGAAGATTAAAGCCTGAGAGTCTACACTTTTTCACTTCTCACATTATTTTTCTAAAGCAAGCTCTATATTATTTAACGTTCATTTGTGGTGAAGCTGAAAAATTCTGCGGGTTATCTTTTCTAGAAGAGTAGGATGTCTTCCAATCACGGTTCTTGAAATTCTTTAGGCTAAGGAATTATGTCAGCCCTGGAAAGCAAGGGTTCCTTATTCACATTGTGTTACATGGCTGACATAATTCCCTAACAGACTGGGACTCGGGGTGTCCCAGTTTGATGCTTCAACCTACAGTCACCGCTTTTGCCTTCCCTAAATAGTAAACACTTTCATGTCCGAGTTCCTCTTTTAAAAATCCTTTGAGCAGTATATCTCTATAAAAAAGAAAATTTGGGTTAGATGTGGGCCACCAGCAATTTATCAGGCAGTATTAGTTATGTCTGTGGGATATTTTTCATTATCTGAGGATTATTAATAGAGGCACTATATACATAGTCATTATTCCTTGACTAATAATTGAGATAATATTGATATGAAGCCTGGTTTCATTAACACCTTAGTAAAGAGACTATGATTGCGAAGGGTATTTTTTTCCCTCCAATTTGTAATCAAAAGTTATTTAATAGTAAAATCAGTCTTTACTTATAACAGAGGTTGCAGACTTTGGGAGTTGGCAGAGCCAGCTGCTGGGCTGCTGGGAGCCAGACTCTTTTTGATCTTCATATTGAATGGTTTCCTTTGATCACCTAGACAATAGATCATAAAAGAACAGAGCTTTTACCCATATCTCCCTAAATTTGCAGGTAAATAATGAGATGGTCTGAACTGAGGCTGGAGTGTAAGATTTTTAACAAACAATTCTCCCCTTTGAAGTAGACTTAGTAAAATTAGCATATAAATGAGCAATACTGCTACATAAGGACGTGCGGCTGAAGAAGAGGGATAATTGGACTGAGGGGGTTTGTTTCTAAATGAGGTCATTTGCTAAGTGACCAGCAGTTAGAGTACAGGTGTGTTGGTTTTGGGAGTCGGAGAAGAGATTCGAATAATGGGGCATGCTCAAGTTGGGGACCCCCGGCTGGCGTGGGCGAGGACTGGAGCTTTGTAGCTGGCCCAGAAAGAGCCAAGTTGAGTGGGTGGAAGGGCAGGGGAGAGCAGACAGGGACTTCTCTGACATAATGACACCCACGACCATGACTTTGGGAAGAGGTGTCCTAACTGATGCTGTAAAGTCAGGCTGTGGTCCATTACATGGATATTTGCCTCCAGCACCTTCAGGTATGGGATGCCATTGGAGACATTCATCCATAAATCACCTCAGAGCTCATCCATTAGATGTGCCTGTGAAGAAGGTGCATTGTGCTGAAATATCTACACTGGTGGTTGCTGCCAGGGGCTGCAGAACTCACTGAACTTGAAAAGCCAGAACCAGGATCTCGTGTGGCAGTTGGTAGCAGGTTAACATCAGGATCTTTGTGCCTCACAGCTTTTCATTTCACCAAAATCAGTGAAATTATCTACCCCAGTGGGAAAATGCCACCTTGTTACAGGGTACCTTGGACTCTCTCTTCTCTGCCTGGCTGGGACAAAACCCCCCCAGCACCAAATGAAAGAAGTTAAAGAAGTTAAAAGAAGTAGTTATGTTTTTGAGTCCTCTTTCAACCAAAGTTTCTTAGTCTGCTTGAAAGGACCATGCTCAGTTCACCGGGACTTGCTTCCTAATTCCCTCTAACAAAAACCAAACCCAAGATAGTCAGGGGACAGCAGATGGACGGGAGCGTGATCCTGGTGGCACCCAAATAGCCAACAGGATAGCGTTTTCTGTGTGGTACAAAACCCAAGCTCAAATCCCCTCTGTGACTGGTTTGGAGGAAAGACATGGACTAAACTTCTGTGGAGAGCACCAGCAGCCTCTGGAGCCACTCACTCTCCTCTGGCCCAGGTCCCATGGAGATCATCTTTACCCTTCAACAGGAGATGAGATCACCTCTCTCCAGCCTAACCCCCATGGAACACAGGAGGCTGAGGACTGAATCCAGCTCTTTTACATCTTAAGTGAGTGTTAAGGGCAAGGTTTTTGCCAAGATAGAAATGACATTTCAGTCTCTTGTGAGTGCAACCTGAAGAAGAGGTTCGGTACAGCAGATTTTTTTTCTCCCCACCATGATGCTCCTCTCCTGACATTGGAGACCTGTTAGGACAGGACTCGGTACTACTGGTGAGCACAGCATCTTTCTGGGGTCTTTTGCTTGCTCTCAGAGCACAATCAGATGCTTTTTCAGGAGGAGGAGGAGAAGATGAGCACAGTGGACTGCAGCGGCCCCCAGGGAAGAGGCAGGTTCCTGCTCCGACAGGGATGTGTGCAGCAATAAGGAGCATGGAGAAGGTCTGTGGAGGCACTTGGGGTTGGGGAGCTCCGGGTGGGTTTGGACAAGCAGAGTTTTGTGCAGAGCTTTAGAAAGAGAGGTGTGGCATGGCAGAGGTTGGGGGTTCTCCAGGCTGGGGGACCTGGGCACATTCATGGGAAGAACCAAAGGATCTGGAAGACTAATGGATGAGTGTGGAAATAGGAGCTTTGGCACAGGAGAGGGGGAGAGTTGGGCAAGGGCTGGGGTGGGACAGCAATGGGCACCAAAAGAGAGGGATTTATTAAACATTTCTCACTTAGATGTTGGGTTTGGGGTGAGAGAAATTCCTGTCCCTTTTCCCCTTCCCTCAATCTCTTTTTTTTTTTCCCTTTCTGCTGGCAACAGGAGTAGCCCAGCCCAACTGAACAGAGCTGATTTGTTTCAGAAAAATTGATATGAACTTTTTCTGCACTTCTGAAATCTTTCTGTCCTCACCTCTTATATTTATTAGCTCGAAGTGATTCACCAAAAGTTGACCTGAGTTCTCAAACTACTTTTCTTCTGGCAAATAAACTCTTCACTGAAAACATATGTGCCCGTCACTACGCTAAATACATGTAGCCTATTTACTTGCTGTTTGGCTGATGGCTGGCCCCTTCCCAGCAGTGCAGAGGAGATGGAAGGCATTAAGAAAAGCCCTGAATATTGCTGGCTGAATAGACTGGGAAAAAAAAAAAAAAAGATAGGGATGATAGGAATGAAATCCTAGCACTGTTATGCAGCACTTGGAAGATTTTGCTACAAAGTTTCTATTAAAAAATAATAATAATAAAAAAATAAAAATCACACAAATAAAAACCATGCACAGCACTTTGAAACTACACCAGTATGCCTCCATAAATGTGTGGGATTAAAAAAAATGAAAAAAAATTTAAAAAAAAGAATCTTAGCTGTAGGCTATGCACTTCAATGGCTCAGCTCGGTACGGAATAACCTCATGGAATATACCTTCCAGAACTGGGTTCTCCATCCCGTGGAGGAAAGTGGCAGACAGAGCTGCAGATATGAGGTTCCTCTGCCTGGCTACTGCTCCATCACACCCAGTGGCCCTGCAGAGGGTGTCACAGGGTGGCACCTGGGCCAGCCTTGGGCTGACGGGAGTCTTTGGAAGCCGCAGGCAGAAACGCCGGGCAAGGGGGTCACTGGTATGAAAGCAGGAAGGTGACAGAGAAGCTGAACGTGGAGCTGTTGTTCAGCAGCCCCCCCTTGGTACAGGATGTAGGTGCCCTCGAATAAGGTTCAAAGTAGTTTAAATAGCAAAGAGGGGGTGAGGAAGCAGAGAGTAACCATGGCTTCCAAAAGGGACTGATTCAGAGTCCGATTTGGAGACACTAGTGATAAGGGGCCACCTGTCCTTCAGCTAATCCAGTAGCACTTAAAGAAAAAAAAAAAAACACACAAAAAAGGTATTTCCTCTAAACACATTTCCCCAGGGCAAAGGGCAGGCAGGGGGGAGAGTTTCCCTTCAGTGGGGTACAAAAGGTTTTAATGAGGGTTTTAAATCAGGTGACACCTGCTCTTGGGGTGTCCCTAGAACTGAAAGCGTATCCCAAGGGATGATAAAGAGTGGAAAAGAAACAAGGGCACTTTTTTTTGTTATTCCCCCCCCATGAGGGCATCCATTTGGTGGTACAGGGAGGTAAATATTTCACTAGGAAATAGGAATAATCATCAAGGAAAGATATGGGAAACAGAGAAATCACAGGCTGAAGTAGGCTTAGTAGGAAAACAACAGGGGGTTTGAAAAATTACCAGAAAAGTGATATTCTCAAGAGTGCAAGCAATAGCACGGGCTCTGCTGAAAATGAGGTTAGTTTTGGAAATTAACATCACATCTGTCTAGTTCCAATAATCCTCGTCCATTTTAAAATGGAGCTCACGCCACAAGATATCTGCTATAAATAATCAAATACATTATAACCTGGACATATCCTCTACATCGAATAATCCTGCTATAAAAACTGAGAATAAAGGAATTTGCTGGATGACTAGCACTTAAGAAATTGTTCCCTGGTGAGTTATTTGCAGCCTATTCTCTACTTCAGTAGGAGTTTATGTTGAATAACTCACAGCTGTAGAAATACCTGCACAATGGAATTCAATACTGCTAATAAAGGGATCCAAATTGGCACAGCTCCACTCAAGGCTCTCTAATGTTAAGACATACAAGTGTCTTGGGTGGTGTAAAAGGCTGAGTGGCTTCAGTGCTGAGCCATGGATGCTCAGGTGGAGGGGTGGTACCAGCTGATGAGGGGTGGCACAGAGACACTAATGAGATAGGCAGCCTGGTGCTGCAGGAGTCACAGAATGATATGGGGTTGGAAGGGACCTCTGGAGATCATCTAGTCCAACCCCCCTGCCAAAGCAGGTCCAC
>JAOTQQ010000032.1:55676505-55715047 GCA_026546715.1 Gallinago undulata
GCAGGTTGCACAGGAACGTGTCCAGGTGGGTTTTGAATGTCTCCAGAGAAGGAGACTCCACCACCTCTCTGGGCAGCTTCAAAGTATAGAAGTTCCTGCTCATGTTTAGATGGAACTTCTTATACTCAAGTTTGTGCCTGTTTCCTCTTGATCTGTCCCTGGGCACCACTGAAAAAATACTGGCCCCCATCCTCCTGACACCCATCCTTTAAGTATTTATAAACATTGATCAGATCCCCCCCTCAGTCTTCTCCTCTCCAGACTAAAGAGACCTAAAGGGAGCTGTGCTTCTCACCAGGGCATCCTGCTTCCTGTGAGCATCCATGGATGTGCCACAAGGCCAGCTGGGCTCTGAAACCTCTTATTTTTGCACAGAAAGTGGGGTCCTCATTGTAGTCCTTTTGTAGGAATTTTAGGAAAATTGGGATCTTTTTTTTTTTTTTTTAAGGAATAACAAAAAGGGAGCAGGAGTCAGACCTGCTTCCTGCACTGTATACAAAGAAAAAAACAGTAGACCCAACCAGCTACACAATGGCCACGTTACAGTCAGGGATCTTCACTTCTGGTCACACTTAAAGCACCAGCTGCCAGAAGAACATCCTGAGATGTGTACTTGTAAGTGGAAAGGCAGACTCAACAACTTTTCATTATTATTATTATTTTTTTTTATTGCAGCTCTCCTGGATTAGTCTATTCTCAAATATTGAAGGGAATTGGGGAAGGGAGTAGAGGTGAAAGATAGAATAACTGATGCTTTGGGTGATCTATATCATTCCTATGTCCTTCAAGCTACCTCCCTGCAATGTTTACAAGCATATTTCTGTATGGGGGCTGGGCAGGACACAATCTGTGTAATTCACTCTGCAGCGCCGTTGGCTTAGTCAGGAGCCTTGAGAAGGGAACCTCATCAAGCCACCCCTGGTGAGATCAGAGGTGTTTGTATTTGATACTCAGCTTTTAGCTTCACCATTTTTTAACTCTTTGTTTTAAATCAAAAACCATATTTGTAGTGCTTGTAGCTGTATGGAAATCAGATCTGGAAAAAAACCCAGCCCTTATCAAAGTATAAAGTTAAAATTTCAAAACCTGAAAGGAACTGAAAGAACAAGTGGATTCAAACCAAACAAAAAGGTTCTTGTTTAAAAAAAAAAATAAATTTAAAAATCATGGGTTTGAGGATCATGATTTCTGTAATCTACTCTAGCTGTTCCACAGCAGCCTGCAGTCATGTAGGCAGGTGCTTTGCAATGGAAGTCAGATGGCCACGGACCTTCCCACCAGGGAGATGCTGGCCCAGAGGAGCAAGGCACTGGGACAGAGGTTGAGGTGTAAGTGATGGGTATAGCAATCCAGGAAAAGCTGTGACTGCAGCCAGGCCTTTCATGTGACAAAAGGGCTGCTGGTTTCAAGGTAGGACCATCGATGTGTTCTGTTTCTTTTACCTCAAGGGTTATTTCAAATTAATATACCTGTTAATCAAAAGGCGGCTGTTGCAGTTAAGAAAGCAGAACAGTTTTGGCCCTGACTTGCATCATCACAGATGATTAAGGAATACAGTAATTGAATAAAATGAATAATAAAATAAAATCAATTTTCCATTTCCCTTTCAATTCTTCACCTTGCAGCTATGTGCCCACCCTGGCGTGCATCTGCATGAAGCCCACCTCTGGAAGATTTCCTTCATTACTGATTGCAATTTTCTTCCCCGGTATATGGGCTTCTCTTAGAAACTGCCATCTTGTAGATTGCCACTTTCTGAAGCATCAGACTCTCTGAAGGCAATTACTATACAGACCACTCCTTCCTTCCCTGACACTTCTCCTCCCTGCCTGAGGACCGGCCGTGCCGCGGGTCTCACAATAAATCACAGGACACGACAACTGCATTTCCACGTTAAAAGCCCATACCCCACTATTACATGGTCTTGAGCTTAAAAACGTTGCCTCCCTGAGGAGTGCCACTGTTCAATCGCTCATTATAACCAGGTCATTAGTATTATTTCTTACCCCCCACCCCCCTCACAGGAATGTAGCTGGCATCTACAGGAAAGCCAAATCCTGCTGCGTGAAATTTGTGAGACAGACCCTTCTCAAGGGGGTTCAGGCTTAAAAAAAAATAAAAAAATAAAAAATATGGGGGGATATTGGAAAATAATATATTTTCTAGGAGAATGAAGGCTGAGGTAGGTTGTGATTTTCTGAGCCTTTAGGTTGAAATAAAAACAGAAAAACTTGGAAATTTGCTAAACAAAGCCAACTTGAAACTCCCTGCCCCTGTTGACACAAAAGCAAGCAGAAGAGACAGCCACAATACACAAAAATGAAATTACATTACTCCTACAAAGCTCATGAATCACAATAAAGGTTCTTGATCATTTTTTGGACACACCTCAGCTATAGGCCCAGATCCTATAGATTGAACTCCTGTAGCCCTTCACACCTGATTCACATCGGAGGAGCTGATGGCTTAAGCACAGGGACAGTCATAAAGCTGCTGAAAACCCTGAATAAAAAGATAGCTGTCACAGTTGCTCACCTTTTGTTACCACCCTTTAGCACCACAAGTTTAACCTGAAAGGGTGATTTCAATGAAAACAGCTGAAAACTCCCTTTCAAAATGGAGTTCTCCATCACAGACAGACACAGGCCCCAGTGTCCGTCACAGCTCCTAAATTTCACACCTTCTGTCTGCTGAATTTGATCTCTCTTGGCAACCCGGGAGCATCCCACCTTGGTTTTGATGGGTCTGTCTGTGTGGAATACAAGCGAGTCCTGCGCTTTGTTTTACACGTAGCCAGAAGAAGACAGAAGGTTAAAAACTTTGGGCAAAAACAGCAAACAAATTTTCATAAGCTATCAAAGAGAGACGAAAGAAAATTGAATGGAAAGAAGCCCCCCTCAACCCAGCATCTGAAAGCACCAAACACAGTTCTTAAAAGCTTTTCCAGTACTCAGACCCCCCAAGAGATCACTCAGGGAGGATGAAACTTCATGTGATGAAATGAGAGTTGCAGTCGAATACGATAAGGAGTGTTAAACGCCTGCTTCATATCAAGCATTTGCTAAAACGTCTCCTAATGCACTTACAAGGGAGACGCTGGCCTCATGCATTATAGCTGTTCAGTACAAAATTGTACACACTATCTATCTATCTCAGATGAATTCAGAGTTGTTGAGACAGAGCTATTAATTAAACTGGGGTGATACAGAACTTGAGGACCTCCAGAGATCAAACAGAATTCCTTTTACCATAATATAAAACACTGCTCCACACACACACGCGCGCTGTAATGACTGCTCTTCATGCCACCTTCCAACTCATAAGATCTTGAACGCCCAAGAAGTATTTATGCCACAGATACACATTAAAATTTAAAAACAAACCCAAAAAATATCCACCCTCAAAATCTGCCCAACCACACGCAGAAAGAAAAGAACACCAACCTGATGAATTGGGGACTCCAGCTGTGAGCACTGACCTAGAAGATCCTAAATCTTGGTGTCCAACAGTAACAAGAACACCCTGGGTGGGCATTTATCATCAGGTCCAGCTGAAGCACATTCCCCTGCTAATGGGCAGCAATGCCATTCAGTGCCTGAGTTATCAGGGATGCAAACTGAAGCTTATCAATCAATCAATCTCATCCTGCTCCCTGTAAAGCTGATGGAAGCACAATCAGGAGTTTCTTGGGGAGCTAGGGTGTGCGTGTACTGTTGGGGCTGGGTGCTTTTTATAAAATTTTTAATTCTGTAGGCACAAGTGTATCATTCTCTGATGTCATCTTTAGTGCATAATGGTGTTTTAAAATGTCCTTATGGAGTAAGATTGTCCATAGACCCATTAAAATTATTTCTCGAGGTAAGGGGTATAGTTCTTTTATTTCCGAAGTGACTCACAGGGTCATGGAAGAAATGCTCCTGCAGTGAGATTGCTCCATCACTGTTCCTAATAAAGCCTCTCCCTTTGAAAGAACTTGTACTAGTCACTGTTAAAAAAACACACTAAATTAGAACATGTTTTAGTACTACGAATATTCAGGGGAAATTCATACCTTCTTGTGAAACACAGTGGCATGGTCCATAAATTTAGAGATTTCCGTTAAGTGACTCTTTATCTAAAGATACCATCTGCCATTCTGCAATGCTGGGGTACCACCAGGCTTCCCAACAGAAGCATAATGATATGCTCGAGTAACGTCAGTTCTATGGAATGTTAAATATTCATTAGCGCCTCTTACATAGCAGAAGATTCAGGCCTTCGCCTTGTATAAAAATACGCTGTCAAAAAGCTAGAAAAAACATACAAATCACCCAGTCCTACACAGTAAAACCAGCTGCTGGGGTTACTTGTGCCCCAGGGCAGCTTTAATTTGGACGTGCAATATATCACCGTAGGGCTACTTGATCAGAGTTGCAGTCTCAGGAAATATTTTCAGGACTATTCAATTTCCATTAGCAGTTTCTCCAGGATATATTAGGCACAAACCGGGTTTCCTTCAATATCAATCATTCACGTTTTCTCTTTCATCCTGTCTTTGCTAAAATGGGATTTTCATGGAGGCCGTGAAATTGCAAAATTCAGCCTGTTCTTAGAGCTGTTCTATCATTTGGGCTCCTTTAACAGTGTTCCACAGTGAAAGATGGGGTAAGGATCCTCTCTCCACCCTGGTGTTGGAGAACACCCGGTACTGCTCAGTATTTTGCTTTTCCATTCAGTATTTGCCTTCCCCTCTGCCCTCTAACCCTCCTGGCAGACTCCAAGGCTGATTGTCCTCAGCAGCTCTCTGGGAATGGCTACTTTTGCTCTGCTCCCCAAGGACACAAGTTGGTTACTCTTCCCAGATACACCAGAGCAGGACCTTCCCCAGGACCAAGGTTAAAAATGACTGCAACTTTCAGGTAGCCCTGTGGTGCTGCCAACGTACAGATAGTAGCCACACCGCCCAGAGGCCCTTCCAAATCGGGTTAGCCTACAACATTATTGCATTCATACACACCAAGGCAGAGATGATGAAACCCAAGAACACCTTCTTCCCAAAAAGACTGGAAAGCTACAAACATTGCATGTTCTGGCCAGTGAAAATGGAGAAAGGCGGAGCTTTAAGACCTGAAGTGTTCTCACGAGGGGCAGCTGGTGAGAGCAGCTGGTGACTCATGTGAGTTGGAAGCTGCCTGAGAAGTGGACTTCGCTGACCCAAGACCAAAAAACCCCAAATCCCCAAACAAAGCAATTGAAAGAATAACTAAAAAACCAGCAGTGCTTATGATTTTTGCATGTTCCAAGTCCTTTGTAACAGCAACCAGCTTAGTTATGACTGTTCTTACTCAGTCATTTTACTAATTATATGATCCTGCTTTTCTAAGTAAAACTCCTGGAATTTCCTCCCTCTGATTTGCGAGGGCACTTCTCAGGGCCACTATTTCCCCCCATTTAGTGAAAACAAACGAGAGCTTTCTCTTTGAAAGTGTTTCACCATCGTGAGATAAGTTTCTTTCCTCCTTTTAATAACTGTAGGGCTCCCTAGGGGAAAGTGTCAACAACATTATTTCCTTCCAAATTCTGAGGGAGGTACAATGTTCTTGTAGGTGGGGAGATTAGATTACAGTAAAATTAATTGTTAAATGCGCAGCTTGTGTTCTTCAGGCTGCGGCCTCAGCTCTCATGAACGCTTTGCTTCAACTCACCTGTGATCTCTGTTCACTGTTCCCACATCTCCAAATGGTCATGGAGCACGCAGAATCATGGAATGGTTTGGGTTGGAAGGGAGCTTAAAGATCATCGAGTTCCAACCTCCCTGCCATGGGCAGGGACACCTCCCACCAGACCAGGTTGCTCAAAGCCCCATCCAGCCTGGCCTTGAACCCTTCCAGGGATGGGGCAGCCACAGCTTCTCTGGGCAACCTGTTCCAGTGTCTCACCACCCTCATAGGAAAGAATTTCTTTCTAGTATTTAATCCAAATCTCCCCTCTTTCAATTTAAAACTGTTACCCCTAATCCTATTGCTCCACTCGCTGACAAAGAGTCCCTCCCCATCTCTCCTGTAGGCCCCCTTCAGGTATAAGGTCTCCCTGGAGACTTCTCCAGGCTGAACAACCCCAGCTCTCTCAGCCTGTCCTCATAGGACAGGTGCTCCAGCCCACTGATCACCTTCGTGGCCCTCCACTGGACCCGTTCCAACAGGTCCAAGTCCTTCCTGTGGTGTTGAAGATGCAACCCACACCCAAAAAGCATAAAATGGGTCACGAAGGGGACGAAGAAAGCGGCACCAACAAGACCACCTGGGCAGCCGCCGCACACCTCAACCCCCCTCCGCTCAGCTGGCCCCAAATGGACATTTCCTTTCATGAATAAATAAGTGAATACATAAAATCAGCTCCCTCTGTCTGTTGCTCACCCGAACCACAATAGGGTGGATTGATAGCTTGTAGACCGGGTTTTTGAGGAGATATGGAGAAAGTGTCCTTCCAGATTAATTCAAGGACAGCACTCCGAGGAGCCCGTTACCCATTTTTCAAGCGGTCCTGTGTTTATTTACTGAAACAACAGGAGTAATATGACATCATAAATCTTTTAAAAATTGAAATAGTAGTGCCAGTCTTGAAAGATTAATAATAAGGAACGCCTTTTAGAGTGTGCTCATGGAAATGTAATATGAATGATTAGTGTTTTTGAACATTAGAATTACAGTGTATAATTGTGATGTTATAGCAGCTATATAGGAGCCAGCGATCCCTTAATGGAATACATTGTGAATTTAATTATTTACATGGAAAAATCGGGGCTGATACAGTCACTGAGTGATGGACCTACCGGTTCCTGCAAGCATTATGCAGGAGCAGCGCTACTATCTCTGCAGGCACTCCCAGACCACGTTTGTTACTTACTTAGTTTTAAATTCTGCCCTACGGTTGATATCCTTTGTGCTCTAGATCCTACAGAAGCCTGGCGTGTCCTCTCCTCCTCCTCCTGCCTCCTCCACCTACCACAGGTGCCAAAATTCACCAGAGGAGGAATTTGCTTGCAGGAGAAAGAAAGGGGACCACGTTGGACGCTGAGGTTCATTCTTGGAGCAGGGAGAGAGATGTCTCCTGCTGAAGAACCAAGTGGCCACGCAGGGTCCTTTGCCCTGTACTGCTTCTGCAATGGTGGTTCCAGAATTATTTGGCTGAATCACATCCAGCAAAAAGCATGCTTAAAAAAAAATCTGTATATTTGCTTGGGAGACACACTTCCCTAGGGTGGCTTCTGGGTACACTTATTGAAAAGAAGAAGTTCTTTGTTTCTTTAGTGTGTCCAGTTCTGGGCTTACTGTGATGAGTTCTGGGCTCCCCAGCTCAAGAAGGAAAGGGAACTGCTGGAGAGGGTACAGCAGGGGGCTACAAAGATGATTAGGGGCCTGGGGCATCTCCCTTTCGAGGAGAGGCTGAGGGACTTGGGTCTTTTAAGTCTGGAGAAGAGAAGGCTGAGGGGGGATCTGATCAGTGCTTATAAATACTTAAAGGGTGGGTGTCAAGAGAATGGGGCCAGTCTTTTTTCAGTGGTCCCCAGGGATAGGACAAGAGGAAATGGGCACAAACTTGAACAAAAGAAGTTCCACCTAAACACGAGGAGGAACTTTTTTACTTTGAGGATGGCAGAGCCCTGGAAGAGGCTGCCTAGAGAGGTGGTGGAGTCTCCTTCTCTGGAGACATTCAAACCTCACCTGGACGTGTTCCTGTGCAACCTACTCTGGGCGGACCTGCTTTGGCAGGGTGGTTGGACTTGATGATCTCCAGAGGTTCCTTCCAACCCCATATCGTCCTGTGATTCTGTGATTCAGGTGCTTCTATAATGCCAGTAATATCAAAAGTACAGTTTCAGCCAAGAGCAACCCATCACTCCCCTGCACCACAGGCAGGACGGTGTAGATTCAGTCTCTCTGTATCGGTGACTCTCCCCGTAAGTATTTACCACCCTCAGGATGCCCTTTGTGGGGCTTTTCAGCTGGTGGGGGATGCAGGCGAGTGCCTATGGTTCCCCCCCCCTCCCTGGGCTCAGGTCCAGAGGTACTGCTTCCTCCCGTGAACAATTCATAGAATCATAGAATCATGGAATCATTTCGGTTGGAAAAGACCCTTGGGATTATGGAGTCCAACCACTGATTTGATAGCAAAGGGAAGAGAGGAGGAGAATTTTTTTCATCCTCTCAGCCCCAGCTGAGGGACTCGTGGTAAAACTATCAGACGGAATTCAGCAGAGTGGAAATCCCCGCTCTGATGAGCCCCAGCCCTGGGAGGCGTTGGGATGCCAAGTTCAGGACGGAGCTGCGCTCCCCGGGTGCCCTGCGCTCCCCCCTGCCTGGCTCTCCCCGCTGGTACTCACCTGTGGTGTTACACATCATTAACGCCATAAAAAAAATAATAAAAGTAAGAGCATCTAACCAAATTGAGCCGTACGAGATTCACACCTAAGCTACAGGCTTTCCTTCTCTTTTTTCTTTTTTTTTTTTTTTTTTTTTCTGGAAGAAGATGGTAATTCAGCAATTCAGTGCAACACGAATTCCAAGGATTCCTGGGGATGCATCTTTTGCACGCAAGGAACTGTAAAGGCACCGTGTAAGAGCACATTTGTTAACACAGTTTATTGGCACACTTATTGGCAAAGCATACATAAAATACAGTTGTATTATATAACACACTGACTCACTGTGTCTTTACATGATGAGTTGAACATATTAATATGTAAATGAAACAAAAAAAAATTAGTTTCTTTTATAAAGTTTCACATAAATACACCGGAATCAAAAAAAAAAAGTAAACCAAAAAATGGTTTTGAGGGCTTTACAAAAATATTATACAAGAAATATACTATGAAAAGAAATAACAACAAAGCCAACTCAGATACAATAATAAAAACACAAAAGTTTTAGATTTATTAAGCTGCCCACAAAGTTAATGGATTACATGGCTTTAAAATATCTGGATCGACAGCAATTTTACAAAGCATAAACTCTCATAGGACTGGGTGTCTTTTCCACATAAAAATATTTCTCATGTCTTTGATGAAAAAAAGACATTTCTTGTTTCAGCATTTTTATTAAATGATGGAAAGAGTATCTAACTGGCATCAGCTAAACGTAAATTAAAAATGCTGGATTCTTTAAATGAGTAACCGATGAAAGAAGAGTTAACGAAAGAACAAAAGTTACTTTAAATTACTTCTCCTTAAAAGCTGATTTTTTCTGAAACAAGAAATTTCAGGTGCAAGTTGAAAAGCAGAAAATATATTACAATTGTAAAAAGTTTTACATAGTTACGTTAATGAGATCCTGAGCACTGATGACTTCTTAAAATATGGCCATTGTTCGATGAGGAAAAAAACAACCCCTTCCAATAAAATGCATTGTCAGAAATTTGCCATGAGATGCTATTTAATTTTCAATTATTTTAATTGAGGTCAGTGCCAGTATCATGTTGTACGCGAATGCTTCCAACAAATGTATATGGAAGCTTATACAAGAGTTTTCCCTAATTAAAAAAAAATCAGATAGCTTTAGTTTAGAAATAGATACTGTATCCGTTGAAAGGTGGGGGTTTAATTTTTATGTTTTTTTTGAAGAACGCTGTGAAACAGTAATTAATGACCCACTGACATACACCGCAGCGGGTACTGCCACAGAATAACCTATTGGGAAGCTTGTGGTGTGGGGTTTTCAGATTTAGTCTCCTGGTTAGCAGGAGGTTTGCTGTTCCACGGGCTGTTATTTCCCAGTGCAGGTGAATTGTTGAAATCTTCTTCATCATCCATGCCATTTGCTGCATCATACTGTGTATTCTCTAATCTAGTGATGAGCCTTTCGTCTTCATCCCCAAATTCGCCTCCCATCAGAGTTGGTTCTCCTACCACCATCACATCCTGTGAACAGCACCCAATATTTGTTATATGGAAACCTTGAGAGAGAAAAAATCAACTTAAAAAAATTATGTTAGAGACTTTGCATCTCTTAACTTTGTGATACTTGAACAACAGAGTTAAAAAGTTCCTGTATAATAGGAACCAGGAGACAGGCTTACACTTTATTTCTAATTTAAACGAGAAATTATAACACATCTCTCTAGCTGCATGCTCATGGCTCTGGATCTCAGAAACCCCAGAACTGAAAAGCAGGTAGACTGACAAATGCGCATGATTTTAAGCAAATAAGCAGGCTACGAAACTGCCTTAAGCTCCTGCTTGAAATATTTAGCCTTTACCCGGTAATTCTTTCCTGAGCCATTTGACTTGGAAAAGGCATCAAGGTGCCTCCCAGTTGCAACTCAGTGACGTGTGTTTTAAAAGTAGCTTAAAAGGAACCACATTTCTTGTCCTCAGACTTCTCCAATGTGGAGCCCAGCACTCTAATAAAGATGGTAACTTTCTTATCCATCGCCAGCCAAGCCCTTTTACGCATCCAATATACTTGACATTCTGCTACTTAATTATGGTAATTAATTTAGGTAAAGTTTTCGATAAAAACAATGTTCACACTGATTTGACAATTTGCATAGCTAATTAAGTCATTAGCAAAAACCTGCTGATTGCCAACAAGCCCTGAATTTACCATCTGTTATTTCATGGTGCCTGTCACCTAACTCCATGTAGGCAACCCTGCCGCCAATCTGTGCAGTAAGAGGACCAATCTGTCCAGCTGGTACCGTAAAAGGAAGATGAAGAGTGCTAATTATAATTACACTGATGAAGCTAGTAGTCATCAAAAACTGAAGCATGCAAGAAAGAAAGAATTCATCTAATCACTGCTTTAAGTACAAATTGTCCTTCCATGAAAACAAGTAAACCGCCTACTGTACTCCAGCGCATCGCGTGTTTGCTGCAATAAAAAAAATAATAAAAAAAAAAACCCTGACCGGCACGGGATAGAAAGGTGCAAACTTGAGATTGGAAAAAGCAAAGGTGCAAAGCCAGGGAGCTCCCTCGCCCTCTCCTGGGGCTGCTGGGCTAACCTCCGACAGAAAGAGGTGGGACGTGCCACTTCATGCAGCTCAAGGTGGCAGGGCACGGGCCAGCGCCAGGGAAAAGCGCGGCAACTCCAGATGTCTACCTTTGTCCCTGCTGGCTTAAGAAGCCCTCCCGAGAATCCTAGTGAACAACAGATTCACGTGTTAAAGGATCTGTTCCTTCCTCCTCGTGAATGTGAACGGCAAACAGAAGACCAATGTTTGCGTTTAATAAGGTTTCGTTTTGATCGGATATGTACTTCCTTCACCAGGATACAATACAGATCATCGCCTGTCAGTGTTTGCACTGTTCCTTGATGTCCCTCAGCAAAGGCTGACATGCTACAGAAGGATGTTTAAATCACATTTTCAGCCTGTGCTATGTGAAAAATTTGTGAGTGAATGGAAAACTGCTACATGACTGGTTGGTTGGACTCGATGATCTCAAAGGTCCCTTGCAACCATGAATATTCTGTGATATTCTGTGATTCTATGATTTCCTCTTCACATTGTCTATATTTTGTTACTCTGTATATATTCATAAAACATTCGGTTAAATAAAACCCACACACAGCTTTGCGACATAGAAGTTTAGGAGACAAAAGTGTTTGTAACCAAAAGTTTATCCTAATTTATTTTGCCCCTCTAAGCACCGGACAGGGCGTAGCGTGCACTGCTGAACCGGACCTGACCCCGCTGTGTTGCGAGAGCACGTAATGACAAGAGAGAGACCTGGCAGAGGACAGCGAGTCAGGTTTGAGCGTGCAGTAGGGGACACGGCAGGCAAAAGGGACCACAGAAATGCAGAGTCACAGACCGAGGTGGCAACAGTTCCTCTCGCTCCAATGCTCTTGAGCACGGACCTCAAGTTCCCCCTGTCGCCGAACTGGCAAAGGGTTGGCAACTGGGACGAGACTTTGAGAAGCACATCAAAAATAACTATGGGGCTAGAACTGCTGGCTGGGGAGGCCACGTGAAAGAATTAAATATGTTTTACACCCACGAAATGATTGGGAGGGGTTGAAAGGAAGAGGATTGCTTTAGGCCAACCCGAGGAGATCTAAACTGGGGCACTAAGATGACACTAAGTAAAGGAGAACGTAACCCCCCCCTGATAAGACAATATTCCTGTTACTGAGAACTGCAGACTGAGGATTTATGACCCCCCCGGAACAGTGCTAGCTTTGCTGCTCAGGTCACCTAACACTGGGCTGGGAGAAATCTCAACCTGTAGTAGGAAACCCTCATGCATCAGCGGGGAGATGCTCAATGAAAGTATTTCCATCTCTAATTTCTCAGACTTTTTTGCAAATATTATTCCTTTAGAATAAAGACACCCACTGAGAGGACAGTTTGCACTTATGTTTCTCTCCATGCTATTGAGTATCTCTCTCTCTCTCTCTGGGAATTAAACTAAAGTTATATTGAGGTTAGTGGAGTTTTCCCTATTCTATTTAAAAGATAGAGATCACAGCATTAGTTACATTTAGGACATTTAAAAATAAATAAATATATAAATATATTGTTGACAATCCTGTCCCTTATAGTTATGTCAGGCAAAAATAGTGTCTCAGGAAGCGCACATGCTGGTTCCTCCCCAGAGAGGATTCTGCTCCTCAGACTGAAAGCTGAAGACCCCACCGAGTGCACCCCATTGAACCTCCACTCACTAGATCCCGTGCAATGACCACCAACCTCTGAGGAGGACTGGAAGTGACTCCTTTTAGAGCCCCTCAATGCTTCTCCTTAAATTGGCCAGTGGGGGTCACTGCTGTTGAATGACACAAGGCTCCATCCCTCCCAGGGTTGAGGCTGCAGCTCTGGAGTGCTCCTAGCTCCTGCTCATGGAGTGAGAAGCAGAATCCAAGAATTAAACCCTAGTCTCTTGCACGGCAGCACACACTGCTTATGGCCTAGTTATGGTAGCACATATTTGACTAGATTAGTTTAAAAAAGATTTAGACTGTAGTCACTCAATCTTATTAATTTACTCTGTGATTAGAAACAACATTTTTGCTCACGGAATGTCTCATGATAGTAAAATATGGTTGCAGTGAAGCACTGTAAATAAAGCAGTGGATGTTTTACATTATGTGATAGAAATGTATTATTTAATAATATAACCACAAAAGCAGCTTTCATGTATATCATACCTTTCAACCTGAAATAACCCTAATTGCTGTCCAAACTTAAATTGATGCATATAAACTGTACACAGAGATCACTTCATACACAACTCAAACGCAGGCACTTCTATTTAACAGACCGGTCATTTCTCAAGCTCTGTCTTTTCTATGCCTAGCTTCCAGGTTTGGCTCTGCTACATTCAGTAACGTAACTAAACTTTTTAACTTGGGACTTTAAAGACCATCTGATGGCTAAACAATGCCTTACTGGAGTCTGGAGATAAAAATGAGTGGTGGGTCCCATAAAATTCCCCATCCCTACACCTGTCATCTTCACTGTTGTTAAAACATATCCCCACGCAGTGTTTCATGGCCATTAGTTTGTAGCTCAGGTGTCACAGTCCCCAGAAGTAGACAAACAGTGCTTCACAAACCTGAGAGAGTTAAAAATGCCTGAAACTATCAAGTGTGTTGTTCAAGCAAGACTTACACTCCAAGGACTGGAATTTCAACTACTTTTAGCAGCCAGCATACCTCTAAGTCAAAAGAAGAAGGTACCTTCCTTCCTTCTTACAGAATTGTGTACTGGGTGATTATTTTAATAATTGACTTTTTAGCTCCTTGCCACAAAAATTATTAATGACTCGGAGCCCCATTGCTGCCCACACCCATAATGGTCACTGCCTCCAAAATAAAATCATCTGACTGACACTGATGTTGAAATCATCTATAGAAATAGAACTGACATTTTAATTAGGTTTCAGAGTAAACACTTTCTAGAGGAAACTGGTTATCTTTCACATCTCATCATAGTCCTTTCTGTTAACTCGACATTCTGGTCTTCTTTGGAATATTCTTCCTAAAGCGCAACAACTGGAAACCAATTTGTTGAAGCTCATCTCCTTACAGCTACATCTTAAGATTCTAAATTGCACAGTTCTAAGACACGGGATAATTCCTGACACTAATCTTCTGGCCCTGGAACTGTAGCGCTGGTACTGCAACATCCATTACAAACCACCTAAACCTACCCCCTGTTTCTGAAACATGTAAAAGAGTGTATTGCTCCCTTCAACCTTAGTAGGTTTATTTATGGATTTGGCTTTTGAGGAGCTTACAGAGAACTACAAAGAGAAAGAGAGATTATTGAGGTATGTAACTCACTTCAAGAGTGCAAGGAGACTCTAATTAAGACTCTGGATGTAACAAAGAACATTTGATTTACTTAGTGGCATGTAGTGAGGCTTTATTCTTTCCAACACAAATGATATTTCACTGGGTTCATGGTTACAGCGTTACACTCAACAGGATCTTCGTTAGTAAATGAAAGTAAAATCCACCTAATAATTTCTACGGTTATGACTGGGAGCAGCCTAGAGCAATGGTTCTTAACAGTTTGTGAGAGCTGTGCATTGCTGTCAAATTTCCAAATTCAAAAGAGATAAAAATGGATCAACATGCACTGTTTTTATTAAACTTAATGGAAAGTGATACTTAACAAGGATGCATGGACCCCTTCTGATGATCTTGCATATACCTGTAATCCATCGATCACAGTGCACAGGACCCTATGCTACAGACAGGGGCCTGGGCTTGTGAGAAAGTTTTATTTGAAACAGAAGAATATGAAAAATGCAAAGAAATCAAATCTCAGCCTGTAAAGAGGCCTGGAAACTGACCAAAGACTTGGGAAAACACTGCAGCCAACTTCACACATCAGAGGAAATTAGTAATGCTAAGTGATAAGCCAATGACTCACCCAGATTAGACAACTAATATTTTTGAAATCACAGGAAGGCTAACATTAGAAAGACAGGTTTTCTATGAACCTTGCAGAAGGAATCTTGCCCATCTTTGCTTTTTGTTTAGAGGAAAAAGGAAATTGGTAACACCGGTTTCTGCACAACCAGTTAACTTTTCTTCTGAAGATCAGATGTGATTGAGAACATGAACAAATCTAAGAACAGTTGAAATGACTGGCATCTGCTGAGACTAAGACAGCTGAGTAGACTACAATTTCTGGCACCCTCTTCTATCAACTTTCTTTATGCACGAAACACAAGCTGATGCATTTACAGAAAGTTCTAGAAGTATTGAGCTTGCACTCACAACAGTCCGAGAGAAGAAAACTTCTGGTGAGAAAAATAGAAACATATGTTTGAATTTGCACTATTGGAGTGACTTTAGTGGCACTTGGTTCTGTTTCCAACACACTACAGCATGCTGCCTCACCACCTGCAGGATTCAGGTCAAAAGCATCACTGGACACGTTCTAGACTGACCTAGACATGAGTTGTGCAGTGGGTCACACAGTGGGTTGTGTAGCCATGTCACACACTGGCTAACTACATCCATTTTAAGGATGTAGGAGATATATAATATGTAGGAAAGGAGTTACACAAGGGACTTGGGCAGGAAGAGTCATATTGACAAGAGGAGATGCTGAAGGTCTGCAACCAATAGCATGAGAATCACAGAATCACAGAAATCACAATATAATGGAAAATGAGCGTAAGAGAGTGCAAGTGACTGTCAAAAGGGCAAAACTTTGTATTTTATTTAGGAAGGTTGAGAAAATATAAAAAATAGTTACAGATCTGAGGACAGACTGAGACTGACCCTTTTCAAAATAATGATGAGAGGGAAGATGTGTACCCACCCACTGACAGAGACCATTTAGATGCTTTAGAAGACTCCGTTATTAAAGGTGCATCAGAATGTGTCAAAACAGTCAGAGTGCTAATAACTTTAAGGCAACACAAAGAGCGGAAACGATAATGATCGATTAGGCTTCAGTGACTGAACCTCAGGGTGCAGTGCCAACCTGACCCATGCACAGAAATAAAACCACATCATTTCCCTTTCTGGGCTTGGCTCTGTATTGTCAGCACTGTCCCTGCCCAAAGACCTGATCAGAAAATACGCAGGTAGAGGAAATGGCACAGCCTCCTAATACGGAAGAAGAATGTGTGTGTGACAAAAAAAAAAAAAAAAAAAAAAATGTTGCACCCCATTGATCAAGGTTTGCTCAGCCCCATGTATTTATTTGAAGATCTGGAAGGGGCCATGGGGAAAATGACAACTCTTTCTGAAGTTTCGAGCTTTGTCATACTGATGGCACTCCAGCTGCTTTCCAGTCACTGTCCTGAACACAGAAAATTTGCCTCTCCAGACATGAAGACCTCATTAATGAAACAGAAGTTAATGGTGTGGGTGAGAAATTTGGATGAGGGATATGGTAAGTTCATACACTTGCTAGAGTGTACACAGCATTACAGTAGGACTAAAACTGAATAATTACTGATGTGTTAAACCAAGAAACTTTACATAGAACAGAGGCTAAAGAAACTTTCTCTATCCAGGTTTAGTTTACTATCCAAGAGAAACCAACATAGGAGCATAAAAGTGACAAGAAATTAGGAATTTGATTCTGTTATGGGGGAGAGACTGTCTTTGCTGGCTGGGAAGAAATCACTGGAGAAAAAGAGAAAGCTGGAGTATGTGATTTCATATTAACCCAGGTTTGGTATTGGTATGAGCTCATTGCTGGGGTTTTCCAGAGAAGACGATGGGAAAAATGGAACTGAGACTAGCTCTGCCTGTGTGAGTCATCTGGACAAAAAATACAATGATTTCATTCCTTTTGTCTAATAATGAAGGGGGAAATGTTTTTAACACTGAAAATGAATGATTTCAGTAGCTTTTTTCTCTACTGAGCAGTAAAGTTCCTATTCAGAGAAAGCACTATGGCCAAAGGAATCTGTAAGCTAGTTCAAAACTGTCAAATGGTGTTTGAGGATATCTTGGCTTCTATCACAGACAAGGGAAATCAAACATTAACTACAAACTGATTCGCTTTAAGGTACAGTTAAGAGAAAGAACCAGAAAGAAAGTTGCTGCTACCTGCAGCCAACTTCAGAAAGCAGAGACATGCCTGGAACAATGCCCGCTTCAAAGAATGCATAATTTTGAAGAAAAATGGTAACATCTCCCTATTTAACTGAAAAGCGTTGAATAGTTTTACACCAAAATATCCTGCTGCCAAAATTAGTTTGAGTTCTGTCTACTCTGCAGGGTGGACCAACCATCAAATCCATCTGGTTTGCTATCTTTGCTGTGGGGAAGATGGGAAGAGCTGTTAGTACGTCAAACCCAACAGCTAAGCATCTTCCACTCTGCAGAGGGAAAGAAGAAGAGTTCTAAAAAGGGAGCCGGATCCTCCATGCAAGAGAGTTTGGACCATCTTGCTACTCTGGTACAGAAAGCAATGGATATTGAAAAATATTGACTATGCAGCATCCTGAAAGTCAATGAAGACTAAAATTCCATCCTTTATACAATGATAAACTTCATCATTATGTCTCAGATTCTCAACTACCATGTCCATCAGGAAAAGCAGCCTCATCCATCCGGAGCAGCCTTTCAGTACCTGAACTCAGCTTGAATATCAGTGGGAGTGACAGGTAACTATCAGAGGGCTCAATTACACTCAGAGGTACGAGTACACATAGCTACCACTGAAGCCAACAAAAGTCATCTCTCCGGGGAGGAGCAGGCTGAAGAGAGGCAGGGGGTCAGATTCTGGTCCTACTGAACTGAATTTGGGGCAAGGAGTATCCAAGATAAAGCGATTTTACTGTCTTTTAAACTTGGAGACAGCAGGGAACTAGCTGGTTGCTGAGCTTTGCACCTAATTGCTGGTTTTTTTCTTAAATATGTTTGATTATTGATCTAAAGGGCTTTCTGGAAGACACAGTTAGCGAGGCAGAGTGGTCCCTGCCACCAGGGGATCAGGTAGCTGGCCTGCTGACTGCTTTGTGCTGCCAGAAAACCCCAGAGATACCTATATTAGGGAAAGAATCTGACTCCAGGGATGCGAGCCACGCAAAAATTTTAATATGACAAGGAGAAAATATGAGTTTAATGTACTGAAGCCCAAAGCTTCTGTAAGCTAGTGGATTGCTGAATCAGTTGCTAAACAAAAATCTTCATTTCATTTCACTGATGTTAGTCTACTCCTCTTTTTTATCTGGGTATTCAAGCTTCCTAGGAAGTGCCTGCTTTGTGCTAACAAAAGGCCTGTATTCTTTGTAAGGCTTCAGAGGAGGCCTTCCTATCTGCTGATCAGAAATCCAATAAAAAACCCTGCATGTTATTCCCAAGATATCACTTTAGAGTTCCTATAATATCAAATGAATTTCCCTAGCTTTGAAATGCATAGGCTATCTCCTTATTGACTAAGGCACACTTTGTCACAATTTGGGGTCTGATTACCCCTACATTGTGACTAAGGCAATAAACCCGACATTATTAAAGTGCTGGTATGGTTCTGGAAATGACTTGGTGTTTCCCTATATAATTAGGACGTCAATAGTTATAGCCAGCAGAGCAGATAAGCCAAGGCCCATTTACCAGGGAGTCTACCCTCTGCAAGTGGAGTGGTTAAGAAAAAGTGACAACCTCTGCAGGTAAGTTAATTCATAACCTGTTCCTCTGAAGGATCTGAACCCGGCACCGATTGAAGGTACGATACTAACGTGGAGAGACCAGCCATCTGCTCAGGTACAGTTGTCCTGTTCCATGGGGACCCATCCCCACTTAGCACCTGGAAGTCTGCAAGACTCACGCTATCCCTAAAAACACGAGGCCCAATCTCAGTCCCACCGCCAGCGGAAGGACCCTTAAAAAAAATAATCACATCTGGTCTTCAGGATGCTCCTGCTTGAGGGGCATTGGTTAAAGCTGCACTGCAGAACGGCTCCTTCACACCTCTCCACTAATTCCCCAGCTTCCACAGCACATTCTGCGAGATCGCCTTTTGCTTGTGGTAAGTTTAGGCTCAAGAATGCACCTTCTTTACAATGTAAGGAAAAGAATTAAAGCACCGTAAGCAATTCAGGCCTAAAAGGAAAGTGAGACTTACAGGTACCTGACTTGATAGACTCAGGTTTGCAGCCGCTGACTTTTTCTTGCTGTTGGTACTATTTGCGTTGTTCCCAGCACTGCTGTTGGAAGTGCTGCTGGTAGAGTTTTTCCTTTTTCTCCGTTTGGTTGTCGGTTGTCTTGTGGGTTCTGCTGCAATAAAGGGGAAGGAGGAGAGCAAATGGCAGACACTGTAAAGCGTGTACTAAAATGATCCATAAGCAGAAGTGCTGAAGTACTTTTTCATCTAGTTTTCAAGTCCTGTGTTTACTACTGGTAGTACTACAACTAGCAGTAGATTTAACATACAAACCATAGAATACTATTTGGACCCAAACCAGTGGAATCTGGTTTCCATTTTGTATAATGGACTAATGAAGTTTATTCTCCCAGAGTTGTCTATAGAGATATTTGAAAGCATTTTACCAATGGGAATATCACGATAACTATCATGATGCTCAAGGTGACCATGTAACTTGCTGAAGGTCAAACAACAAGAAACAGCTGTTTCTGGCTGTGTGAACAAAAATCCAGGTCTTATTCTGATGTGGGGTACAGCCCCCGCTCACCCAGCCAGAGGCAAAGGCTAAAGGTGGCTTTCTACCCTGCTGCTGCCATCGACACAGCACGCCAGCATCTACCATTGCAGTTTCTTCTCCCTCTGATGTGGACTTTAGCCTTAAAACTGCTGCTCCCAAGGGAACACGTCAGAGAGTACTGAATGCCATTTCTCCACGAGTCTTCCAAACTCAGACCAAATCAGGACAATTACAGAGCTTTGCTTAAATTGGCAAAGAACAGAGGGACAATTGTACTTCTCAAAATTTGGCCTGGGCACCCATGTGAATAGTCTTAGATATTCAGATATCTTTAATAATAAAAAAAAAAAAAAGGAGAGAATTATTATTTTGAGGTGTAAGAGGAAGGTGATTAGGTCCAGGCCTGTAAATAACATTATATTAGTCTCAAAGACAATTAATTATGAATTGTAGCTGTAATTTCAGAGTCACAGCAGGAAGCTGAATTATACAAACGATGAATTCTAATGGAGCCAGTAGGCATTTTGCATTCCATCTACACATATTTTTGTACTAAATTATATCCTAGTCATAGTGAAACCATCTGAACGTGCACATCTATAAATCAGTTGGGTCAGACTGAAATCATAAAACATCAGAATCCTTTTAAGGCTTACTTTTGGAACAGTGCTAATTCTTCTTACTTTCCTTTGTAAGCAAATTTGCAGTAAATTTTCCCATTGTTTCTCTATAACTATAAAACAAGTAGAATACTGGAAATGAAGCATACCTGGTGGGGCCACCATTCTCTGCCATTTTTGAAACAAGCAAGTCTTCAAGCAGTCTCGAGGACTTAGATTGTAAGTTTTATGTCTTGACATCAGTTCCTGCATTGGCTCCAGTATTACACACAACTGGAAGAAAAAGACAGAACAGAATGATTTCATCCAAGCAAAGACTCGGCTGATCAGTATTTACATAGCTGGAAAGTATATCCTTGGCTTTTTTTTGACCCTAGCCAACAGAGTATGCCCTGTAAAGTTTGGTTTAATCTGCACTGGGATTGCAGGATCAAAACTCTGAATTGAGAAAACTTTTGCTCACAATTTGTTATTGTTGTGCCATTAATTTCAGAGAGTGTAGACAGTTAGAAGAGACTTAAATGAAACACAAAATTATTGAAAAGAATATTGGTTCTGTTTTACCTCAAACCAGGATAGCTATCTTAAGTATATATAAAAGAAAAGAAAAGAAAAAAACAGAGAAACTTCAACTGTAACCTTCCAGACTACAGAGATTTCAGAAGAGAGGAAAATTTTCATGCTTGATTGCCAAAGCTGCAAAGATGAATTAATAAATAATAAAATGCCCATAGCGTGTTACCATTCCCGTATAGCAAAATGCACACACAGTGATCTTCTGACCTGCTGCACTCTGCAATGAAGACTTCTCATAAATGAGGGTTGTAAACATAGTATTTTACTTTGCTATTGAATGCAAAATAATTCAAATTATTTTGTCCCTTTCCTGTTATGAGGACTATACCTTCTCTTCTCATCACATGAATGATATGTCCAAGAAAAAAGCATTTTATTTTCCTCATCAGCTTGAATGCTCTATTACGTCAAAGCTGGAGACTTCTGAAAACATGGAATTTCAAGCAAACCTCTTTAAATCGAGTCCTATCTATTTTCTGTCTCTTCACTTAGTAATTAAAATCACTGTTCACCACTTTTTGCTCCTGTTAGCAGAGCTGATCTAGCTCAAAGTGAGCTGTTTTGTATTCCCTCCTGTTTAGCACCACAGAATCATTTCCAGTCAGTTAAACCTTATGCAAAGCCACAGAAGACTACAGAATTGCACACACGTAATTGAGGCCTTACTCTCACTATCAGGAACCTTGGTTTTTTGGTCATCCCACATGAGAAGAAAAAACCCTGGTTGACCCCCAAGTTCCACTTGAAATTTGCCAGGCTGGCACATAGGAGGAAAAGGCCTCTCACTTGCTAACTGAGCCCAATTAACAAGGACATAGCTGACCTAGAATAAAGACGGAGACTGCCATTTTTAGAGTCACTTCTAAAAGCAGAATTACATTTAGAAGCTGGAGAAGGTTTAGGGTTTTTTTTTTATCAAAGAGAAGCAAGGCAACAAGTTGGTCAAATTATTAGAAGTTAGAATGGCAATTGCAAAAAGGCGTAACTTAAGCTGAGTCTCTTTTTTTTGAGTTATTTACTTAATTTTAGGAAGTCTGGCTGAAGGAGCATCTAGGATTTGCTTTTATAAATATATGAGACAACAGACAAATTCTTCTCTCTGGGCTGCAGAGGCAATCAATGTTTGCTCCATTCTCCTCATGTGCACCCCACTCTCATTCATATAAATGGAGATTCCAAATATGCAGGGAAAAAATCTGAAAGGGAGCTGCCATGAGCACTAAGAGAGTAATTCAGTATTTAAATATTATTGTGAATTGGCACTGCTTTTTGATGAGCCTTTCATTAACAGCAGTTAAAACAGAGATAACATAAAGCAGCAGGGAGAATGAAGAGCTTCAGTATGAGGAATTATTTCTTCCCAACTGCAGAAATTGAATCTGCAGTTGCCTCATTGACTTTTTTGTTGCATGGACTTTCTACATATATTTTTGTAGATAAATATCTGCAAGGTGATCTATTAGAGAGCTGCTATCAGATTGTGCTCTTTTCTCAGATTTTCCTCTGGTTCAATATTCTACCAAAAATTAAGAGCATCAGGTCCTAAAGTATGTGCAGAATCCAGTTTGTGCTGTGAAAGAGGTGTTGTATTTTGAGTTCTTATTCAATTTATTCTGAAACCTGCAGGCACTTGCTCAGGTTTTGTGTGTGTGTGTATGAGAGAGAGAGAGAGATGTATTTGCGATCATATTCTACACCATTGCTTTGGTTCTCAAAAGCCTGGGTTTCTTGCAGGGCTGCCTAAATTGTCTCATTATGAGCAGATACTAACTAGCATGAAAAAGATAGCTGTGGTAATTCTTAACAAACTGGTTAGCCTGGGCAGAGCACTACACACACATAGCTCTAGTTCTGCTGGGACTAAAAGCATGTAAATATACATGTAGCGTCTTCCAAGGTTTCCTTAGGGACACCTTATTCATGACACATTTACTCCTCCATATACATTTATTGTTGGCAACAAAGAGAATGTTTCTTCTTTATCATCTGGCAAAGATGTTTCCTATTGTGCACTAATCGTAACACGCAGTGAGGAGAACTGCACAGACCCTGCTCTCTGTAGATATCTTGACTGCTAATCCCAGAATCACAAAATCCTCATGGTTGAAAGGAACCTTTGAGATCATCAAGTCCAAACACCAAAAGAAAAACACACAAACAAACCACAAACGGACAGAAACCAACAATCTCAGGCACTAGAGCATGCCCTGAAGTGCCACGTTTACACGTTTCTTAAATACCTCCAGGGATGGCAACTCCACCACCTCCCTGGGCAGGCTGTTCCAGTGCCTGACCACCCTCTCAGGAAAGTCATTCTTCCTAATATCTAATCTAAACCTCCCCTGATACAACTTCAGACCATTTCCTCTGGTCCTGTCATTATTCCCTTGGGAAAAGAGGCCAACACCCACCTCCCTACAGCCTCCTTTCAGGTAGTTGTAGAGGGCAATGAGGTCTCCCCTCAGCCTCCTCTTCTCCAAGCTAAACATGCCCAGTTCCCTCAGCCTCTCCTCATAGGACTTCTTCTCTAGACCCCTCACCAGCTTGGTGGTCCTCCTCTGGACACGCACCAGCACTTCAGTGTCCTGGCCATAATCTCTTTCACTTCACACACAAGATTAAAATGGGATATGGAACCCAAATGTAGAAATGTCTGACTGAACCCACACACATGTGTGGACTCAAAGACAGGCGCTGGCACCTCTATGCTGGGACACGGGATAGTCTCATCTTCTGGATATTTGGGAGCTGTACGGGCTCGAGTTAATCCCACTTCTGGTTTGGGGGAATTCACAATCATTTTCTCCCTCTAAAGTCTGCAAATTGTAAGGTCAGCTTTGGATGACTGAGTAATAGGAGGGCATTGAACTCTGTAATGACGAGTCCATTTTAAAAGCATCTAGCTCATGTGAATTGGGCACAAATGTAAAGCGAACTGGATTAACAATGATTGATACTAAATCTCCCAGTCTTTTTCAGTGACCTTTGAAACCTACTTGAAATCTAAAGTGACTGAAAACCAAATCCCTGGATGAGGAAAAGATCGTGGTCCAATTATCTTAAACCTGAGGAACCTGTCAATGATGATCAGTAGTTTGTTGTTTGCAAAAAGCTAGATTAAAAATATGGGACCAAGATGTGTTTAAGAGATAGGCTGGCCAAAACCACCTTCTGTCTTTAACTGCTAGGGAGCAGGGAAACTGGTGGGATGGTTTGACTGCACCATTTTACAAAGTGACTTCATAAAATGAAATACTCCTACTTTCACTGGCACATAGAAGAAGCCCAAGGTTTAGACTGCCTAGTCCTCTCAGACCACCTAATCTCACTCTGCAAGATTCCTTTTCAAAACATCTATTTTAACATGTTTTTTTCAAGCATTGGATAATATTAAAATGCACTAGTCTTTGCTGTAGTACTATAACAATATTAGGAACACCAACAAAACCAATCTCTTCTACGAGCGTTTTCTGCACAGCTCAGTATCTGTCACCCAGGAAAATCCCCTAAAGACTTAAAGACTTTAGTGCAGTGACAATAGATGATCACAGAAATAGTTTCTGTGTTTCTAGGGACCCATAACCTTTAATGGCAATGTTTGACAAGGCACAGCTATTTCCAGGCTCCATGCTTAGAAGACACAAAAGGTGGGACTCACTGGCCTGCACAAATGTCTAGCACCAGCTGACATGCCCTAGGTTATGCCGGATCTGATCCACCTGGTCTCTCTTGCTGTCCCAGAAGGACACAAGGCTCCCTGTGGATGTTTCAGGCACTAGAAGGTGTCTCAAGTGTGTGGGCAATTGAACGAAGCCCAAAGTCAAAAGAGAAATTATGTTTCTTTCAGCTTTTAAAACATATTTGGAAGAATGTGTATTATAATAGATCATATACTTTCCCCCCGCAGTACTAAAACATACTGAAAGAACTCCACGTGGTACTTAGGAACCCAATATTATTAGAATCAGTTTCCAATCGTGTTTTCTTACTTGAACTCATCACAATGATGGCTGACCATTGCTGTGGAACCGTTGCTGTTTCCCTGTGGGTAGCTGTGAGTTGGATCCAGCGCTAGAGACGAGAGAAGTCACTGGCATGAAAGGTTTATATTTTTGGGTGCCTGGCACCACTGGGACACATGCATGCATTTTGGTGCTGTATAGAGTGTCAGTGATTTTCCTACAGTTCCATATGGATCCTACGGACAATTCATCAATTACAGGGCTTGGATCCAACTTGAAAAAATGGTAATGTTATACCCTCGGGGCTCAGGAAAGTGAAAGTAGGGAACGTAATAAGGCACACGGCTTTTTGTGGTGGTAGAACACATCTGGAAGGATTTGATTTATTTTATTTTTTTAGTGACTATTTTTTTCAGAGGAGAAGACTAGCATTTATAGGTTTCAAAAACCAGTGTGTTTTAAGAAGGGAGTTATATGAGGAGATACTGGAGACACTGCAGACAGGAGTTAGAGGGTTCTGAGAATACAGATCCACACGTAATTTCCTGTAATACTTCAGTTATCAGCAGAGCCAAAATCCGCCTTCACAGGTAAGGGGTCAGTTACAGCCCTGAGATCACTCCAATCACAACAAGAAGGGTTTTAGCCTCATGATTTTTGTTCTAAATGCCAGGTTTCTGTTCTATTCTGAGAATACATGCTGATTTTGCAAGCAGTGAAGATTAGCAGAAAGACCAGTGCAAAAGCTCTCTTTCACCTTACTCTTGCATACCATAAGCTTATGTATCCTATTGCTAATTTAATTAGAAATTACCCTCTTCGGTGAAACCTTTTGCCTCCGTGAGAGCTTTTGCATCTCCAGCAGCCGGGCTTGGTTAGGCTGCTGATGTTGTGGTCCTGCCGGCTCCGAGCTGCAGGTGGCAGAGCTGGCCCAGCTAAGAGTCCTCCTCCCCAGCTTACATGCTGGGAGCACAAAAGAACCGCAGCCTTTCGGTCTTTCAATGCCTTCTGCATTTTAAAGAGAATTCAGCGGGTCTCAAGTCTTGCGATACACCAAGCCAGTTTCTTTAAAGCAGGAGACGTATCTGGCCAGTAAGTGCTGGGCAGCCAATGAGTCTCCAAGTCCATCAGAAGAAGGAAGTTTTGAGAGCTGTCTCTTCCCATGGTTACCAGTTTTGTCTGTATCAGCAAAAGTTTCACTAACCACAACTGAAAAATGGAATTACTCAAATTTTCATGTAGATGACACTTAAAAATGTTAACGTATGATGAGACAACGCCAGTTTTTCTGAATCAAACCAGCAAGGAACTCGATGAGAGTCTTCCCTGAAGTTTTACTGAAATTTAGTTTTAACTCCTTGGTGCTTGAAACTTCTCCTGCTTGAATGCCTGTATTAATCACCTTCAAGTGATAGAACTGTTGCATAGTCAGAGCTCACAGAGCTTTGCAACCCTTCCTACAACTGACAAAAACCCATTTGAATGGGAGTCCTAGTCCCTGTCTAGTGCTGACAGTGAAGGTGGACCTGGAATACACTGTGCAGCCTTGAAGGGGCTCAGTACTTTCTTTTAGACCTCATTTTTTATCCTCCAGAAAGATTCGGAGTTATTAACTAACAAATCCGAACATTTTATTTCTAGGCTGAAATGCAGTTCTTCCCTCTGCACACCCCGTATGTGACCCAGAGAGAAGGGCTCCAGCCAACGCTGCCGGTGAAACGCTGGTCCTAGTGCATTTCCCCGTGAAAGGTCCCATTGACTCCAGTGGGGCAGGATTTCTGAAAAGACCTGAACCATCCCCGCGCACTGCTTTATGGACATCCACGCATATATATACTTCCAGAGGTCCACGATATGTCACCGATACATCCGTGATGATGAAGGGGACATGTCGGGGATATTTTTTCAGCCCCTGTGAAAGGGCTTTGCCTGGAAGCCTGACCTCCAGGAGCGGTGTCAGAGCTCCCTAGAAGCGCTCTGCTCCCCCAGCAGCGTGGCACAGAACCAGCAATGCTCCCCTGCGCTTCTCAATACGCCTCATTCTTTGGTGTTAGAAACGGGGAAGGCTTAGAGCCGAGTTTAGGTTTCTCTGCTTATGCTTGTTTTTCAAAATTAACGTACGTATCGTTCCTCTGCAGAACAGAGGGAGGAATGAAAATTTCCTAGGAACATATTGCTGCTTCTCTCACTGGCCGGCTTGCAATTCACCACTCAAAATAGCTTGTGTTTTTTAAGAATCACATGTGAATACGGAACATTTTCATCTTCAAAATTGTCTTTGTTTTCCATTAAAAAACACAGAGATATAAATGAGAAATGTTTGGGGTTTTTCAGGAACCAAAAGAAATGAGGGTTTTTTTGTTGGTTGGGATTTTTGTTGTTGTTGTTTTTTGTTTTTTTTAACATACTTGTTTTTCTGGAGGGGATTGCTTTTGCTTTGTTCTAAGCTCTTGCCCAGTATGTCAAGTCAAATAAAAGTCTCTTCCATCTGTGCATTTCAGTGGATCAACTATATCCATGTACCTTCCTTACATGATAAACTTTAAGCCAAAATAAGTGGGTTTGAGATTCCCATCGCCCAAGCTACTACTCTTGCTACCTGCTTTCACTTTTTGAAGAGCCACTGTACAAACTCTTGCTGAGATGTAGACACTAATAAGAAATGGTCACTGTACATCCCATGTAATGATACTCACTGAGCAAATAAATAACCAATCTTGAATTTTTGCAGTACTTAGTATAGCAAGCAGCAAATTCAGTAACCACTTTGATTTAAATTATAGTAGTAGTTACTTTAACCTGACTATTCAAAATCCAGTCTGCACAGGCTTATTTATTTTAGTGAAACCTTAGATGATCCTTGGGATAGAGTGAAAAGGCAGTTTTTAACTCCAATAGCTTAAGTAGTCCAATCCCTGACTTGTTTACCATGACTACTGTTCTCTCCATATTTCCAGTTCCTTCTATGCCAAAGATTTTTAAATTGGCAGTGTAAAAACAGATTGAAGTCCTTGGTTTTGCTACATATGTAGGGAACAATACAATCTTTTGGTATCCAGAAGGAGGTGGGAAACTGCTTTGAAATATAGTATAGGCACATCTATTGTATTTATTCCCAAATTAGCTACATTTGCTTTAACCAGATAGTAATGAAAAGGTTTAAAAACTGGCGCTGAAATTTCTTTCCTTAGGCTTTGACTTAAAATCTCATTGAGATGAATGTGGTTGTGCCCCTCAAGGAAATTGTTTTAGACTAGTTCAGGGCTCAGCAAGACAGCGCTGCATCAGCCTGAACTTGGCTCATATTTTAAGTACGTCTCCAAAACCATATGGAGTGGATATTTTGTTAGCTTTAAAAAATGCAGAAACTCGTTCTGCAGCACAATACCATAGCAAGAGCAGATTCTGGGACAAATTCCATAACCTGAGATTAACTGGGTCCAGGGTATACTTAATAGCCATCACTCTGCACTGGAGAAGGTTCCATGTTTTGTGACTACTCACCATGCTGAGTAAAGAAATAGTTATACTTGTAATCACCTAAGAAGTTAGGAATTAGAATTTCCAGCTTAAATCCTGCAATATTAATGATCGTTAGCATCTACAGATTATTATTATTTATACAATGCCAGAGATATACATGGATATATTACAAACTACTGAGCCCCTCGTTCTGAAGAGATTCCTATCTCAACTAGATAAGAGGGAAAATACTAAGCCAGGAGTAATTTGGCAACAGTAAGGTATGCACATGAAAACAACAATTTCATGTAGCTATCTACAAGTCCCTTGAGGACTACTGATATATATTTAAATGGTTCTCACATGTTGTCGCTTGAAAATACGGCTGTTTTGCTATGCAGATTGTTTGCTGCACATTACGCAAAATGTCATTCATTTCATTGATAATTTGGTTATTTAGGAAACAATATAGGATCAATTCTGCCACAAGGCTCCTGGAATTCAGTATTTCTTTCCTGCGTGTTGCCAGCCCTGCACAACGCAGTGGGATGACACGCAACTACTGAAGCTCCATGCTGGATTCACTAGTAAACACTCAGCACTCCGTAATGTTTATTCATCCTATGCTCTGCCCTGAATGCCAGTCTAGGACTCTCCAGCTTCTCACTAACACCCAGAGGTAGCAAATGATTTCTCAATAATGCAGTATTCAGCTGCTCAATTGCTCCCAAGCTACATAGCTCATCATGTTTTTACACTGCTCTGTATCTGCAGCCATTTCAATTCCCAGCAACGGTGAGAATGGAGAGAAGCAGCATTCATTTCAGGTAAGGCTAAGCTTATAAAAACCCCTGGTTTTCCAGGCAAACACTATGAGTGGGTAGGAAACAGAAACCCTTCTTAACAGAGCACAGCTATCACCAGCACTGCAGGTAATTCTCGTTAGTGTGTTGGACTCCAATTTAATTTCTGTCTCTCTCTCCTTCCCTCTATTTTTGTTTCTAACCTATCAGCTAACAAACAGCTTCCACCAGTGCCCTCTCCTCCACACACTCTGGAGCAATGAAGGCAATTATGGAAACTTTGCTAGCTTTTGTGGCCATTAATTCTGCCCTTTTGTGTGGTGGCAACAACAACAGCATCAAACCTGTTCACCTGGTCAGCAAGAAACCCAACCTCCTTTACAATACAGAAGCCTTCTCCCTCCTCCCTTGCATCCCACGTGGGACTTCAGGTTCCTCACTCCCTGCAGAGTGCTTGTACTACCCAAAGATCTTCGAGCTCAACACTTCTGTAACCAGAAGAGCATTCCTGTAAACATCCTTGTTCTTGCAGAACTGCTGCTGAAATGCCACGCAGGTAGCTGGGCACACTCTCGGCTGAGGAGAACCTCCTTTGAGGGCCTCCTTAGCACTCAGATTGTACCAAAACTAAGCATTTGCTACGCTGCACATGAGCAGCCTTAGCAACATCTTCAGTTTATATGTAATGACTGGTGTGAAGCAGCCATGTAATGAACACTGAACTGGACAGATGTACTCTCTTGTCCCCATCCGAGGGGAAGTACTTGTGCTGGAGCTGCATGTGTGGAGATGAGTTTGACATCTGCCTGATTTAGTTATCAATTTGGCAGTACATTCATCATTACAGCATGTGCTGGAATGAACTCTGTTTCACAATACTCTTAAGCATTAAAAAAATGTTTTAGGCCTCCCAGTCATTGCTGTAACTGTTTGATAACCCTCTCCCCTCAGACTTTTGGAAAAAGTAGCTCTTTTTACTTTCCTTGTGATTTTTCTTAATCTTTCTTTTTAGATCTATAGTTGATGGGTTTAGAAAAGAGCTCTGTTTGTATTTTTGCTTCTCTCTTTGAAGTTTTAATACTGTTTTTAAATAGATTTATATTTTCTGGACTCTTTGCAAGAACTTTGCAACTTCACTCTTCCTCTCATAACCCAGCCATTAAAAGAATGTCCTTTCAGTAAATGTTCTTTTTCCTATTCACCCTCTGTACAATGGGGAGATGTTTTGAAAAACCCTTCCTTCAACTGCGTCACACAAGTCTTACGAACTTTTAATATTGTTTGCACCAGCTGGGCTCATGCCTTTTCCTACTTCCTACACCAAAGTGCAGAGGGAATGTTATCTGGTTCTTTTCCTTTTCCCCTGATGACAAATCCAGCAAAGTAAGGGCGGTTGGTTTCAATAATACAACTAGATATTCCTGGAATCCCAATGGCAAACTGCATCCAGTCACTGTATGTATTTTCAGCTCATGAAAACAAAAGGACTTGCAGGAGAAGTCTTATCTTCCTCCTGATGGGCCTAGTTCTGAAGGCCGTGAAAACCCAGAATCTGAATAATTCACCAACTAGCTCTTCCATATGGACCTCCTGGTGCAATCTGGCCTCATACAAAGGCTATAGATTGATGTTTTCTGCAATGAGGTCGACCTGCTTGAGCCTTCTCCTTCAGCAGAGAAGCTAAGTGCAGAAAAGGATCAATACGTCAAATCACAAGCCTGTATCATAACGAAAAGTCTTGTACAGCCCATCATATTGTGTGATTCCTCTCTCACAACTACCTGTATATTCAATGATCAATAGCCAAGATTTGTGTCTTACACATCTCAGATCAGAATTAAGCTCTTAAATGATTTTGAGAGACCATAATATTTATCCTTGTAATTTAATTTAACATTAGTGCTAAATTATATTGCAAAGTGCATCATGTTGACTGCATGATACGATCCTTTATACTGCATTGGGTATTGCACTGAATATCAGTTTCAGAGAGCTTGTCAGGACAAAATTAAATTTTAATGTAAATCAGGACAGATTCATCGATTTCAGCCTACACTGGATCTGGATGGAGTTCCACCGTTATGTGGGGGTTAAGAATGGTCTGTAATAATTTAGAGGAGGAACTAAGCACTTTTGACCAAATATTTTTTACTTAAGCCTTGTCTTGTGAGCTAATCTCTCCTTTTTTACATCGAATTATAGGTTACGAATTGACACAGAAACCAAATAGCTGATGTTTTACCTCACTGTGTTTTGGCAGCCTGGTGCAAAGTACATGACGTTTGAAAGCTTTCTTAATTTCATTTTCTCTAGGGAGTTCAAAAATCATCCAGCTTACAATTTATTCTCATTTCATTATTATCCCCTCTGCTCCTAACACAATCACCAATTTTATTTCTTACACAGCACCGAGTTAAGAACGAAACAAGGGTGACTTCAGAGACTGTTGTACACTTCAACAGAGGTTCATTCCTCTCTTATTCTTTGCCAAGTGCATATATTTAATAATGAGAATTCCTTAATAATCCACCATCACAGCCAGTATCTTTAGGAAACAGCATCGGAAAGGTCTACTTCCCTGTTTGCCATCTTCCATCACTGTCACGTGTGATGTTGCTGCATGACATTTCCTTCCTCTCTGCTTCTCCAAAGGCAAACAAGCTACTATTCAGCAGTTCTGAGTCAAATCCTAACACCTGATATTTCTGATATGCAAACTGTTGGCTTTTTCTATTTGTGCAACAATGAGACCTTATCAGTTTTGCCGCTTTTCATTTTGCCTATGAAATGCATCCACTTATCACTCTTCACCTGTGTCCCTGGCAGCTCCCGTAGGTTCAGATGGAATCTGGTGCATTGTTTGTCTTGTTCAAACCATTGCTGATCCAAAACAAATCACAGCATTATAAAAAAGATCAAGAGCATAGGGACTGCATTTGAATGCTGACAATTTTTACTGTGCAGCTGTATTACAACTTGGAAATAAGTTAAGGAATGTTTTCAAGGTGAAGTGGTCTGGAGACAGCAACTGCTGCCTTAACGATACTGACAGCAGTGCAATAGGAGAGGCTGTGACTGGCCAAAATACAACTCCAAAAACCTAGTGGTGCAGTTGAAGTTTTAGTTTGGTGTATCATTTTTTTGAGGTTGCTTCAAAATACGTGCCACAGAGGAAGACATTCTTTATACTGAAAAACAAAACATTGTCCTTGTCTTTGATTTTACAAATTCACTTTTGTACTTCACACTATTTTCAGGTTTCCTTGTACAGGAAATCAGCTCTCCTTCATACACGAGATACACATGAAGATTCATACATACTGAGGCAATACCACAACTATGATTCATCCTTCAGACTAACGTGTACGTAGCAACTCTAATCTTATTTACAACCATGCAAAAAGAAAGCTCTTTTTTTTTTTTTTTTTCCCAGAGTATAAGCAGCTAGCTCTTCTGTGTCATGAATCTCTTCCCCCGTTCATACAAAATCCTCTTGTTTCTATACTGCAGCTCAAGCACAAATGCAGTGTTTTTCACATAACCAGTTCTATTTTTAGCCTGAATTGTAGGAAGTCTGCAGCATTAATAAATGGAAGAGAAGTTCAGAACTACACCGCATGGTAATGTGCCAATGCAAAAGCTAGCCTGGCCTTCGGCCAACAAACTGTGGTTAGATGTTAGAGCAATGAAAGTAAAAAACACCACTTATAATGGAATGATTAATAAGCTGACAAACTTCCATGCATTTATTTCATACTTTTTGAATGCCAACCTTATTAATACCAACAAATTCTCTATTTTATTACTGATATCTCTCAGCCTGAAGCAGAGATACAGATGTATGCGTTTTTATATATGCAACTGAGGTTTGCTTAATTCTGTGTTCAAACAGAAAGGAACAATATAAGAAGCAGATGATACTTCACAGTGCAGAGCTTGACATAGGACAAAAGGAATAAGGAAGGAGCTTTTCTTTATAACTAATAAAGTAACCCACTAGACAATAAACCCATTGTTTCATGATTTTCTCCCCTATTGACTCTGCAATTCCCTCGTTTTGTACTGAAATTATGAAAGCAAAAATCCTCCAGAGCTGTTACACAGAGGACAAAAGTTCACAGGTCTTACAGAGATGCAGAATCTTCTGTAATCTCTCCACTTATTGCCCAGTCCACAAAACTTGTCCCAGCACTGCTACGCTGTGGACAGATGGATGTTTATGTAAAAGACCTTGTGCCTCCATAAAATTCCATTTTGGGGTTATAGAAAAACAGCAATTACTGGAAAATGGAACTTTTTAATTAAACGTATTCAAAGAAAGTAGGGATTAATGACTTTAGAGTAGAGAGTATTTAATGCTTGCACTCATAGATCATCCACTAGTGAAGCTGTATTATCACCATCAGGCAATGATGCTTTTAAGTATTGATAGCGTGTGCATTAATAATGCTTAAACTGTTTTCATAAAAATATAATTAGCAACACAACTAATGTATACTATACCTAATTATTAAAATAATGTTTTAATAAACTTAATTCACAGCAACAACCTCAAAATAAATAAGGATACACTTGGGATCAGACTAGTTGTGTACTGTCCCTTGGTCCAGTGAATTGTGGATAAACTGCATTTTGCATTTTTTTGGTAATGCTGATGTAGTAAGGTATGCTTCCTGGGAAGCCCCAGAAAGCCCCAGCCCCAGAAAAACATAACTGTCCACCTGATTTTCAGATTTGTAGGTGGGAAGGAAATTATTACTTTGCACTTCACCTAAATAAAGGCAATAAAGCATGGGCAAAATTATTTACTGGTTCTGAAATTGTGCCTGCACAGATCAGAGCCTGGGTTGTGCTCCTCTTAAAAACCAAGCTCTAGCTCTGTTCTTTACACGGATCAAACACTCTATGGTGAGTACAGAAACCCACGCACAAAAGTCAACATTAGGTTTGTTTTTCTGTTAAGAATTCTACGCAGGTACAGCAAAATCAATACTTTTCCTCTGACTGTACACAGTGTACTCGAGCGGTTCTGTCAGGATCTATAAAAAAACCCCAGAGATGGGATTTAAGGTGGGTGGATCTGACGGTCAGGTGGAGGGATAACACACCGCCACGCATGGCCCACGGTTCTCACAGACCACCATGGGGTCATCGTGTGCGGTGACGGCTCTGCCTTACACCCCCACTCACACAAGGGCTCGTCAGTCTGTCCGTGCTGCAGAGGCAGTCCCCAGGGAGACACATCTAATGTCCCCCACTGAGAGGGAAAAGCGCCACGACACGGCCACTGTGGCCAAACGGGGACAGTCCAGCCTCTTCCCACCCAGCCCAGGCTGCAGCACAGCACAGAGAAAGACAGAGAAGTACCAACCAAACTGACAGTCGCTATGCACTTAAAAAAATCAGATTGCCCAATCTGTGTGGTATCTTAATAAATTACATACCGGATCACTCAACTGCCTTATAACACAAGATGCTGTACCTCAACTTGACCTTCCCTGTGCTAATCAGCTGTGACGTGAAATGACTAAGATCCATGCTCCCTCTTTCCCCATGTATGTAAAGAAGTGACCTAAAAAGCAAACAGGAAAAAACAACCCTCTTAACCCGTTCCTTGAGTCTGCCTTTCCCTCCCCAGTCTTTTACAAGCCCGTCCTGTGCTGTTTGCTGAGATGCACCAGCAGTATCACACACTGCTTGGTGTGGCTGCCGTCTGGTGTCCGCGTGTGTCTTGCTATGCCTGTGCTGAATTTCTGGGTTAGTTGTACAGGTGAAATGGAAAAAGGAGAGAGCAATAACACACAATTGTTTCACAAAAAGAAACCTTTCAATGGTTGTCAAATTACTTAATCCGCAGACTACTTAGATGAATAACTGAGCTGCCAGCTGAAAAGGAAATGTATTTTCTGGGAAGTCTTTCAAATGCATCCATTCATTTGAAGTTCTCAATAATAGCAATATTGAAAAAGGTCTTCTGTGCGTGTATCAGTGCTACCAACCGCACTGCAGCAGCGCTCCCAGAGCCGTCAACTGTGAGACTAAGGTTGTGCTTCAGCAGCACAGCAGCCCTGGTGTTAAAGCTCCTGGGTACCACTGATGCAGAGAGCAGCGTTTGCAGAATTTAATTTGACCGGTTCAAATTTTTCCCCAAAATATTGGACAGGTTTGCTTTTGTCTCAGCATGCTTCATGCCACTCAAGGAATCTTATGCCGGTTCCATTCCAGTATTGGATTGGGTATTGCCCAGCACAAAGTCAGCCTAAATTCCATAACAGATGCTCTGTTATTATAACAGCAATATAATTTTGCTCCCATCTGATCCAGGCTTAGTTTATATGGCCTGATGATCCAGGACACAAGGTGGCACAGGACAAATTGTCTGAGAAAACGTGCCAGCAGCAAACCTGGGTGGTGAGCCACTCCTGCAGGTATTTAAACGATGGGTAGACGTAGCGCTTAGCCATATGGTTTAGTGATGGTTTTTGTCAGTGTTAGGTTGATGGTTGGACTTGATGATCTGAAAGGTCCCTTCCATAGACAACCCTATGATTTATATGCCAGCTCTCATCTCAGTGCCACAGCTCTGGTTTAGTAGTGGAAATGCAGCCAGTGAGACTTATACCAAGAACGTTGCCTACCAAACCACAGCTACAGGCCTGGTAACTGGGATGTCCTGATTGCTTTCCACGGTGAAGAGGGACTGGAATGGACAGACCTACATTTCTGGATTGGGAAGCTGAAATCTGTGATCGTTTGCAGACAGCACTGTCTATACATTACAGATGCACACAGATAGTATGGAGCGGTCCTGGGATGGTGCAGCATTATTTTCAGAGGGGCCACAATGTCCCCAGAAGCTCACAAGACATGGTGTCTGTCTCTGGAGATTCCGACCATAACAACAATTGTGATTTGGCTTTTTATACTTTATTTATAATAAAATATTTACATTTTACATCTTCTCATGTGAGCAAGGCAATGTGAGTTCTACTTCTGGCACAGGATTTGGGTAACTTTGCCTATGCTAACACATCAATTTTCTTCAGGAAGTTCAGTGCTTTTAGAGAGCAAGGACAGATTTTGAACTTTTTCTGCTAGTGTGATCACAGTAATGTATCCTCTATCTTCAAAACAGCTTTTTAATGTGTTCCAGCCAGGACTGAAAATATCACACAAGTCACAGAACAATCGTCAAATTCTCATTATCACCACTAGTGTCAGGAGAAGTCAGTTTTATGGGGAAGGAGTTACTGAGACCTTAAGATTCCTGTACTGTTTTCTTTTTTTTTTTTTTCCTTTCCCTGAGAAAATAGCCTCCTGGTAGAGCATGCTACATCCAGAAAGACCTTCCAATGGTTCCCTGAACTACTCTATATCCCATCTATATAATAAGGAAACTAATAATTCCATAATTCAAAATGGGTACTGTGAGGATACTTTCTGCTCTTGCCAAACACCGGTTCTGTCTCAGTGAAATGGAAGGTACTGGGCTCAGTTTGGCAGTAATTCAGTAAAATGTAACGGCCTATGATATACACAAAGTCCACCTAGATTCCCTGTTGATGCCTTATGTACTTTAACACCATCTATCTACGAATCAACGATGCTTTTATCAGTAATCTTGAGGTGTTCTGATGCTGTAAGAACTGAAAATTAAACTATCTAAACAGTTACTACTTTTTACTGTATTTGCTAAAGAGACCTTTTAATTTTTAGTCACGTTACAAAATACTGCCTTATTCAACACCAGAGGAAAGGACATGAAAATTCTTTCCCTCTTTTTTTTTTCCCCTGCAGCTAAACCAGATTTTTTCAGTTCTCTAAAGATGGGGCAGTTTTTGCAGCTCTTATGTGTCATCTCACAGAGGAAGCCATTTATCACCAAGTTAAAATTCTGTGCAAATGCCTTTTGACTTCCACAGCCATTATCTTTTGTGGCACAGATTGTTAAGTCTAATTATTACCAATTAAATAAGTAATAATTCAATTAAGTTTTTTATAGCAATTTATATTACAAGGGAAAAACTGTAACTTCCAATATTTAAGCAGTCTTGATGAAGAGAAATAAACACATATTTTCAGTGGTTGAAATGGGTTGGTATATGCTAATACGCCATATGACACTTCAGAGACATGCACCAGCACTTCCCAGACTACCGGAATACTGGGATCTTTTTTCCCCTCTATTACTATTCCTATGTTTGGCAACGAATAAATCCAATATCATCTTTTGACTATTGCACATATTTCACAACAGTATCTGAGCAACTGAGTTTCTCAGCTTTTGATCATGTTTTACAGGAAAGCATCCTCGGTAGCATTATTGATCCAAAGATGAGCTGAAAGGATCCAAATGCCTCTCACCTGCTCCGATCAACACGACAGATTCTTAAGAAACAGAATTGTCTACATCATCTAAAACACAGTCGATCTGTGGCCGTGTCCTGATGACTGTGTCCAAGCCTAAACTTTGTCTGTACTCACAGCACCCAAGCACGTTTGAAAAAACTATGCTTCTTATTCTCTGCATAACAATTTCCACACTTGTGTTTCCTATAGTTAAATAGCAATTCTGATCCGAGTCTGAACTAGGCAGAGATAATATCAAGCTCCACAACTTTCCCCACTCCTAAAAATGGCACATGAAAAAAAATCAAATCTCTGAGGTCCATGAAATGACATCATTCTTCCTTCCCTCTCCTGGCTTCAGACTTGTAAGCACCCAGATTTTTGTTTTCATAGCTTTCTGAAACAATTTTCTTTTTCCAAATGTATTTCAACACACAGTCCCATGTGTCTACTATCCTTTCCCCTTCTGATACTTGGTTCAGCAGATGGTGCAAACGAACTGGCATATACAGTATTTGCTTAATCCCGTCCTCCTTTGAATGGCTGTTTTGAGACTAATGCAGCTACTTTATTATTGTGAATTGTCTGCATTATGTCCTTGCCTATGTTGTTTGATTTATCTGGTTCTTCCCGAGTGTGTTCATTCTGGGAGCTGCTGATGAAGAATCGTACAGCTTGGAGAGCCCTTTAGTTAGCTCCAGCGAAAGGTGGAAACTAAGAAATTTCCTGAAGTCTAAGAGATGACACAAGGCATAAAGCACAGCCAGAGCTAGAGATTTCCAATCACTAAAAATATTCTGAGATTGAATGGGAAAAGTATGAGTTCATTAAAGCATGAGTCAATTGATCAAGACACGAGGATAAATTAGTCTGCACTGACCAGCAAAGCTTTAGCAGGGATACACTCTTTCAGATCCTTTGTTTTTAAGGTTTTGACTAGTTTTGTAGACTGCAAAAGAACCCTAGTCTCAGTGTTTTGGGAAGCAATATGGCACATGCATCACAAAGAGAACATTTATGGTATGGAGAATATGAAAATGCTGACAATGTTTTTATATTCACTAAGTATACCCCAGTTTCCTCAACCTTTCAGTAATCTGTGGGTAAGTGGAGAAATGAGTTAAACTTCTCTAAAGGGCAACGAAGATGATTCAAGGATTGGAGCATCTCCCTTATGAAGAAAGGCTGAGAGAGCTGGGACTCTTCAGT
>JAOTQQ010000032.1:55715147-55846239 GCA_026546715.1 Gallinago undulata
TTCAGCAGGGGAGTTGGACTAGATGATCTCTGTGGTCCCTTCCAACTCTAAAAATTCAGTGAAATTCAGTGAAATTCTCTTGTTGAGAAGCAAAAAGGCTGTGAGTGTTTATATCCAACCATACCACCTGTGTGATTGAATAATCCATTAAATATTGAATAAGCTGCTACTTATTCAATTCTGCTACTTATTCTGAAACAAGGAAAAATCTTGCTTCAGAGACGTTAGTACTAGTCAACTTCTCTCCCTTCTCCCCCTCTCCCAGAAAGCAAGGCCAGAAGAAATCATATGGAAGCTTTAGGAAGGGACAGGATCCAAAGGATACTATACTAAGGCTGCTGTTTCTCAGGTGGCAATGTCAGCTTAATAAGCCCCATGCTGTCCCCACTACTGCACAAGCCCAGCCGTTTGTGTGGCTGTGCAGCTAACCAACGGGGGGAACAGATCTGTCAAAAGAATAACCAAGGCAATAGGCAGCACGTGGGCAGAAACGTATGGTTGAAACTGGTGATGTGGGACAAATGTTGCTTAAGAAACTGGTACGGACGGCCAATCCATGTGTGGGTTTCTGAAAGCAATTGGAGAAGATTTTCTGCTTGGTGATAGACAAAGGCATTTTTAGGACTGTGTTGTGAGACAGAGCCTTGCTGGCTTGTTTAGGGAAAGCTCTAATTACTGCTGATCTCAGCTCCCCAGAAAGGGTTGTTCTGGAGCAGAGACTGATGGTACTATGGATGCTTGTGGTTCTCAGGTCCAGACTCAAAAGAGCTCTTGGGGATCACCCTTACTCAACTATGGCTGGGCTACATAAGTACGATGACATTACAGCTGGGAAATAAATCTCTTTGGCCAGAAGCCAGGACAGATGACAACACAGAAAACTACATTTACTTCTATATTGCATTAAAATTTCTCTTTATCTGTTTATACTCTTCTAGTTTTCCCAGTAGCCAAGTATGGTGAAGAGGAGAAAGTGGTTTTAGAAGAACCATTTTCCTGATGGAATTCCAAAGTATGATCATTTATCTGGCAGCCTAAGCTAAAGCAGATTTTCTTCTTACTGTGATAGAAGCTGCGCCCTGATCCTGACAGAACAGTAGCACTGGGAATTCACCTTCTTCCAGGTTTTGGTATTAGAGTACGGTGTAAAATATTAGGGACATATAAACAGAGCATGGATGCTCAGCCATTTAATTGGCTGTGTCAAATTATTCCCTGAGCCTTGATACTCTACAACCTTGTATTCTGTCTGAACCAGAGCTTAACACACCTCTGGGTTCATGCCAGGATGGGAAGAAGCTGCGTGTGGGCACAGAAAATGTTAAATCTTTACTTTTCATGGCTTTACTTTCCATGGTGATCATTTGTAACCCTTAGGTCTTCCCCGTACTTATTTGTTTAGTGCCAAGAAGGCAAATTAAAACAGGTTGGGCAAAGGGGGAGCATGGTCATAGCTGAGGATGCACAAGCTCCTCTCCCAGTCACAAGATTTTACTGCGTGCCCAATGTTGTGTCCACTCTGAGGAGCACCAAACCCCTACGCCAATACCGGTGACACCAGTGGAGGTTTGCATGGCCGCCTACATCTGGCAGAGGAAAGCCCATCTTCTGGGCAAAAGAAAATTTTTGGGGGTATTCCAGGAACCGTCCCTCATGCAGAAAGGTCAGCTTGTGTCTGGCTGCCAAGGTGGGAAGCACCCAGAAGAATGTGAGCTCTGTTGAGTAATGGAGGCATCAGCATGAGCAGCTTCACCCTGCTGGCACAGCAGGGCCCTCAGCCAGGAAAACTGCTGCATGCTTGTTATGAGATGTGTAAGAGGTCTACATCAAAGATTCAGGGAAGAATCTAAATCGCGAGTGCTCCCTATCATTTTATGTGGGGGGATCAAGCAACACTCTCTGCTGCTCACAGAAGAAAAAAATATAGAGATATTCTGCCATGGTCTCTAGATGCAACTTTGAGCCACCTAAGAACCTAGCAGTAAAAAGTACTAATTTATATATTTTTTTTCCTTCTTATTGACTAGAAAACAGCCCAAGGTCACCAATAAGCAAAATGAAGGCAAAGTACCAACTCCATGTGCAGGCTTGAAACAAAAGTTAAAATTATATCAAATCAACAATAACTCATTCCCATGGTGTTCCACCTGCCCTCATTAGGTTATACAGAACAAATGTCAAAGAGATAACATTCAGGAAAAAGGTGTTCTTCTGATAAGGAAAATAACTTTGTAGCAGTTCCTTTGGGGGGAAATAAATAGTCTTCCTTCCCTTCTTTTAAAAACAGACCAGCTGATCTATTACTAGATTTGTGAAAAGTTTCACACAACAAGGTCCTTAAACTGTTGTTATACTTCATTTGTGTCTTGGTAAAATAACGTCATAAGGTCCCAAGATTATTATCTCACAGTGATTTCCAGATAAGACTTGCAGTTTTACATGTACAAATATCTTTTTCCTAATTGCTAGCACTGCAAACTCTTGCTTGGAGTTTGGAAGTCAAGCTGTGTTCCTTCTGCCTCATATATCACCACAAAAAAAATACTGCACTCAGCGCTTAACAATTCTGTTGTAAAGTGCAACTCAGAAAGGAAAACCTCCCTCTAATCTTTGCAGCCACATGACTCTGCAGCACTAACAAAAGAAATCAAAGAGTAAATTCTTACTTTACTCAGACAGGCATATAAGGACTAGAGGTGTTCAGAAAAGAGCTGGCATTTTTTTTATCCAGATTTTAGTCCCATCCTGTGGACCCAGATACACGCTTCCGAGTGTTAGGGGTTCTCCACAGCATTGAGGAGCTGTGCTCACCACCTGGAACACGGTGCGTTACGTACCAGTTGGGCACTTTGATGCTTGGCCATTACACGCCTGCCTCCAGCCTAGGCAGCTGGCCTCTTCCAGAGAGGTCAGTAAAGGCATTTCTGTCACTACTAGAAGTGTGTACGGGAGGGGAGTAAAAAGAGCCAGCCATTTCTCCTGCTAGCTGACAGAGCAAATTGTTATTACCTGCTCCGATCCCAGTATGCAGGAGAACAACAGTAGCATTTTCCTGTGATGGAAAGAATAGGTACACACCAGCATGTGTTTCTGTTAGTACAGAAAAACCAGAATGAAACAGTGGTAATGGCATCAGGCAAAAAAATTGGGAAAGCTGGTCTTCAAGCTCATTCTTGGTTCTACCACCATGGTCATACCACTAAACGCAACACCAGGAAAAAAAAGATCAAAACCTACCTACTTTTAAGCATTCATCTTCAAGAGTATAAGCCATAAAAGTTCTGCTGAGACACCTGTGTTTCACGTCCCTTGGTTGAGTTGAGCCTGGCACACACTCAACCAATTCAGAAGTCACAAAAAACTTCTTAACCCCCCTGAAGCCAGAGCAACCCTAGTAAACTAAATGTCTCAGAGCTGTTCTCTGGCAGCAAGGCCAACTGGCAGGGAATTGCCCACCTTCATAATGTTAATCATTCTCACGTACCAAGACAGGAGACTGCATAGGGATTGCCTTCCAGCAGTGGACTCTCTATCATGCCACCTCCTGAGCTGTGCCCAGGAATTATTTTAGAGTCGGCAAAGCAGGTCAGGGACAGCTCTAAAAGGGTATGGACATTGCATTCAGGTAACTGAGAACATTGCTAGATGCTGTTTAATATAAGGATGGACATAACCTGAGGGTTTTGAATGGACAAATAAGCTCTAAGTTTGGCAGATCTGGATGGTTTAAGTACACAGAAGCACAAGTTAAATACACAGAAGAGCATCCACTGGCACCTTCACTCCAACCCTCTGTTCAGTGACTCCTCAATAAAAAAAAAAAAAAAAAAGAATCCTGAGAGCAAAGACTGGAGCACAGAAGGCCTCATTCTTAGTCAGTCACGCTCCCTATCAGCTGAGACAACCTGGATCCTTTCTGTACTCTCCTTTCTGACCCAGGAGCCATGCCCTCCTGGTTACGTCATGACCCAGCTTCAATAGGTTGCTCACAGCACACACTATTTTTTTAGCCTCTTCACAGTGCATCAGCCCATGAGGCTTTGAACTCCCTCAGGTGAAGGAGGACATTGACCCATATGTCAAGATTTCTGGGCAAGGGTTCTGGAATACCAGATAAAGCCAGGAATCGTTTACCACCTGCAATGCTGTGCTGTAAAAATAAACAAAAGAGTAGCTGGCTGAAACCAGCGTGGCATAAATCATAGAACAGTTTGGGTTGGAAGGGACTTCTAAGGTCATCTAGTTCAACCCCCCTGCAATGAACAGGGACATCTTCAACTAGACCAGGTTTCTCAGAGCCCCCTCCAACCTGATTTTGAATGTTTCCAGGGAAGGGGCATCCACCACCTCTCTGGGCAACCTGTCCCAGTGTTTCATCACCCTCAGTGTAAAAAATGTCATCCTAATATCTAGTCTAAATCTTCCCTCTTTTAGTTAACAATTACACCTTGCCCTATTAGAACAGGCTTTACTAAAAATTTTGTCCTCATCTTTCCTGTAGTCCCCCTTTAAGTACCAAAAGTCCTCAATAAGGTCTCCTCGGAGCGTTCTCCAGGCTGAATAACCCAAACTTTCTCAGCTTGTCTTCATAGGAGAGGTGTTCCATCCCTCTGACCATTTATGTGGCCCTCCTGTGGACCCTTTCCAACAGGTCCTGTGCTGAGGGCTCCAGAGCTGGACACAATACTCCAAAGTGGTGTCTCACTAGAGAGGAGTAGAGGGTCAGAGTAACCTCCTTGTCCCTTAACCACCTGCCACTGGCCACTGCCACCTGCTGGCCACTCTTTTTTTGATGCAGCTCAGGATGTGGTTGGCTTTCTGGGCTGTGAGTGCACATTGCCGGCTCATGTCCAGCTTTTCATCCACCAGTACTCCCAAGTCCCTCTCGGCAGGGCTGCTCTTAATTCCTTCATTCCCCAGGTTGTACTGATACAGATGGTTGCCTGATCCAGATGCAGGACCCTGCACTTGGCTTTGTTGAACCTCATGAGGTTCACACAGGCCCACTTCTCAAGCCTGTCCAGGTCCCTCTGGATGTCATGGGTGTAATGGCTTCTGTGACAATATTGCTAGCATAAAAAATTAAAAATTACAAAAAATCAGATACTATGATGATGGGAGTGCAGGTAGATCTCGATTTTTGGATTCCACAAAATATATGAGAAGGCATAACAAAATTCATTATAGGAAATGGCTTTACTATGCTAGAACTTTCAGGCACATTCTCAACGATGTCACGAACATATACTTTAGTAAATGGACGTGGATGAACTTTTTTCCCCTCTTCATAATTATTTCTATTTTATAATAGCCACAAGAGCCTGCAGGCAATGCATTTCTTTCTACTTTTTGGATGGCTGAAGTCATCTGGCTTTCCTGATGCTATGCATTTAATTCAAGGTGTTTAATACTGATAACCGACCACAGGTGCACTCCCTGGACTCTCCCATTGCCTCAGTAACACACTGCCTAAAATGGCCAACTAATGGGAGGGGGAGCAGCTTCAACTAAAACTGGGGAAAACACAGAAATTTATATTCATATAAAAATATCTATGTGATAAGCAAAAACAAAAAAAAAAGTCGTTATAGATTAATCCTTTCTGGGTTTTAATTTTTTTGAGCACTCCCAAGTGGAGGGCTGAATTGTTCATCACCAAAGGCGTTTTCTGCACAATCATAATTTCTATGATATTCTATAGATTCATACAGCCTTATTTATTAAAACACAGAGAGTTGAGTGTTATTAAATGCATGTTTCTGACAGCCCCTGCAGATAGGAATAAAGTAGCTAATGAGAAGAAAAACTACCCATATTGCCTTATTCCCAAGGCACAGATCATCTTTAAGCTAGATTGTGATGACAAATGTTTTTTTTCACCTTTATAGACATCGCCTTCCATGATCACACATGCAGATGAATACCTTTTTAGACTGTATCCATAACCAGCCTCAGACACCCTCTCAAGAACTTGATTCCAGCCATACCACTAGGAAGCTAAGCAAAGATGAACTGTGTTGCTTATTTGGGAAAGCATATGTTTATGTGCCTAAAAGAAATGAGTGTGAGCAAAATGTAAGCAGCTCATCTTTTAAATCTTTGTCAAAGCAAGCTCGAAGAATATTAAATGCATGTACTTTTCCTCTAAGTTTTTTTTCCCCCTGTTTTGGTCTGATTTTTTTTATAACTCAGTATAAGTCCACTGAAATCGACAACCCTCTTGCAGTTGGTACCCTCTGAAGTTCTTTCGAATCTAATTCTTGTCCAGAAAGAAACTATGAAACAACACAACTTTGAATAATGAAATCAAACGCTAGAAGTTAAACATGTAAACTCCCTCAGATTTGTGTGAGAGTATAAATTAAGGGTAAAAGGTGGCATGATACATCCATCTCGAGAAGTACTAAGCAGCCACAACTTCCATGTAAACAAAGGCATTATCAAGCACCAATATCTGCCTTCACGGCAGCTGGCAAAAAAGGCTGCTTTCTTCTTTAATTTCACTTAAAGGAAATTGAGAGGAAAAAAGCCTAAAATACCATTCCAAACCAATCAGCATCAAAAAAGCATTTTGTTTTACATTTTGACCCTTCCTTTGATTTCTCTGGTTTTCTATCCTTTTCGAGGAAATAGTCTTTAGCAGAGTTTGGTGCAAGAAATATGTGAGGACGGTGTAAGCAGAGAAGCGAGAGCATCTTCACAGACAGCAACCTTCTCAAGCCCCCTGAGGGGCTACAGTGCTTTGGCTTATGTGGGTACATTTTGTTTCTGCTGCTTTTCCTCTTGCTTCATGTATTTCTAATCCCCGCTGCAGCAGTCAGTGAAACACAAAAGGAAAGCCCCTGAAGCTTTTGTGGTCCTGTTTTTCCGGTCTAGACGGGTGTGTCGTGGTTTCAGCTGGGACAGAGATAACTTTCTTACTGGTTAGTGCTGTGTTTGGGATTTGGAATGGGAATAGTGTGGTGATGCACTGGTGGTTTTGCTAAGCTATCAAGGCCTTTTCTGCTCCTCACACTGCCCTGCCAGAAAGTTGGTTGGGAGGGCACAAGAAGTGGGGAGAAGACACGGCCAGGACAGGTGACCCCAACTGACCAAAGGGATATTCAATAGCATAGAATCATAGAATTGTCTAGGTTGGAAGGGACCTTTAAGACCATTTAGTCCAGCCATCAACCTAACTCTGATAAAAAAAAACAAAACAAAAAAAAACAAAAGAAAACCATACACACACACACGCCACAGGACTAAACTATGTCTCTAAGCACTATGTCAACCTGTCTTTTGAAAACCTCCAGGGATGGTGCCTCAACCACTTCTCTGGGCAGCCCATTTCAATGCTTAATAACCCTTTCAGTGTAAAAATTTTTCCTAATATCCAATCTGATCCTCCCCTGGCACAACTTGAGGCCATTTCCTCTTGTCCCATTCCCTGTGAGAAGAGATCAATTCCCGCTTTTCTACAACCTCCTTGGCATCATGCCCAGTACATAAAGCTGGGGGAAGAAGGATGGAAGGAACGTTCAGAGTCATGGCGTTTGTCTTCCCAAGTAACCATTACATGTGATGGAGCCCTGCTTTCCTGGAGATGGCTTCTGTGGAGTACCTGCCTGCCCATGGGAAGCAGGACGCAAATTTGTTCCTTTGTTCCACACACAGCTTTTTCTCTACCTATGAAACTGCCATCATCTCAAGCCACAAGTTTTTCCTCACTTTTACTCTTCTGATTCGCTCCCTCGTTGCAACCAGGGGTGAGTGAGCAAGTGTCTGCGTGCTTCTTGCTGCCAGCTGGGCTTAAACCACAAGAGGAGGCAGCCTTTTTCCTCTAATCTGGGTTGGTACTCAGAAGAGTTTGGACCAGTGCATAGCTGCTTGGGAGCAAGCCTTGGAGGTGAGGATATGACAGTGTCCACCTGTCCTTTGCTGCTGTGAAGTTCAATGATTAATTGTTTTCCTAAAGCTAATGAAATATATAAATACCACAGGAGAAGGTTTGCACATGCTAAAGCCAGTACTTTGTGAGATGTTATTGCAGTTTGTACACTTGCGTAACTGAAAGTAACATTTTTCCTTACCATTTATTACCGCAACAGGAAGCTTACTTTAGGTAGCAATGTGGCCCACAGTAGGAATCTAAATACTAAAATAAGACTATAGAAACCAACCTATACTTATACTAAACTAGAAAGAATTTGAAGAAGCTGAGAAATAAAGAGACCAGATGGTCTTCTAGACACAACTAGCCACCAAGAAGGTGCACAAAAGAAACAAAAAGTGTCACGAATACAATTTTGGTGATAACATTGAAAGACTCCAAGAATACACATTTTGTTCTGAATCATTTTTCATTCTCCTTACACTGTTAGCTATCATAATGAGCAAGCCGTAGTTCATGTTCTGATTCTTATTGCAATTATTTTCATAAAATTAATTCATTTTAAAAATTACATTGTTCAAGGGCACTTAGCAATAGAATATATGATATCTCTCCTTTGTACGGCTGAATATTTCATCTGACACACTGGGAAAGAAAATCAGTAAGGCATCCAAGGATACACTGGAATACCACCATGATATTGGGAGAGTTCTAAAAAAACAGACTTGCTATTAAGTAGACTATAATATTTCAAATGACAGCATAGCTCTAATACATCTTGTCAAAAGCTAATCAGTGGAAAGGTCAGGTGTAGTGTTCAGAAGATTGACATTTTACTTCCTTCCTTTGCATATTACTATCAGAAGATTATTCCATTTTATATTTCATTACTTTGATTGGAAACTCTCTAGAAAGAAACCTCTGCCTTCCTGCAGAGCTGGGATCTACATTACATTGTGGTATAGAGCAGTAATACTCCTGCTGAAGCTGGTGCAGCAAAGCACCGGAGAGAGACACGGTCTGCTCTGGAGGATACTGTGATCTCTGCCCCATCACCAGCATCAATTTGTTCAGACAGTGCCTGTGTATTCCTTGGGGGTTTTGATCCAGCGTAGCTGGGTCCAATCCTGCTTTATAAATGTGATGCTATGATATATAGGATAAGGAATACAACTGTGGCCTTTTTTTTTTTTTCACATGGTTCATACTTACTTTAGTAAAATCATCTTATCTCGGGTAGAAATGGTGCACAGCCCTTTAATTAAATCAGCTCTAAGTTTTGCCTGAATGATTAATAAAAAGAGAAAATTGTCTGTCTTTCTCTGAAAGCACTGTTCTTTTGTATTCTTTCATTCTTTTCCATTCCTAAACCCTTTCTTCAAATCAGATTCCCAAGTTGATATTTGTTCCTTTGGGCCCACCTAAGAACTATAATCTGTGGCTAAATCAAGTTAATTTTCTTTTGTCACAAAACTCCAAAACAAAACAACAAAACCCCAAGCAATAAAAATAACCAGTTGTTGTTGCTCATGAAGAATGGCATTTGCATGGCTAAAACTGCCCAAGGGAATGGAGAAATTAATTTCAATAAATTGGATTTTATGGGTATAAAAGACCCCCGAATAAATGAAAACCTATGAGATGACATTTGGATCAAAGGAGATACACCCGTTGACTTCAACGGATGTTGAACTGGATCTTTGATTAACAAACTGCCTTATTATGAAGTAACGTTGAGTGAGCAATACCAGCTGGAAAAGGTAACATGGCACAGGATTAAGGAATCGATTTGGGGTAGGGAGGAATATTCAATATAGCACGGCTGCCCAGAAACTCAGAAATGACACAATCCAGATGGAAACCTGTGTTAACGCCTTGATAATGTCTTCTGTGTCCTCTCTGCTCACAAGCCTCACGTATGCATCAGCACAGGTTTGGTTCAGCTCCTTGGCTCATCGGCACCACTAGTGATTCCCCACGTTACATCCTACAGGTCTGCCCCGGGTGGGGTAAACGCTAAGTCCTGGGCTTCTGATTATTAATTTGATACACCTGTTGATACTTCCCTTAACAGAAGGCATGCTTACAAAGCAAAACCAATGCGCAGACTTGCACGGCAGTGACCACCAGACAGACACCGATATATGTATGTCTGGACATACAGCAGTGAAAAAGCTTACCAAAGTTTTCTAATAGGTTAGTACAAATGGAGAATATTTGCAATTAATCAGTAAATTACTAAACAGCATGGTTCATAGGGAACCTCTGAAAATGAGTGTTCCATTTATATGCATATACATATATCTATAGATAGGATTTTGTTTCTACTCAGAACCAGTGCAATAAATCAAACCTTTTCTCTTTCTGCTCATTTTGTTTTCAAGTTTTGTAAATTATGGTAATCTGGCATGAGCAAGATTCTACTCTAAATTGTGCTGCTGAAAGACTGCAGTCACTCAACTGAAGTGAAAAAATTTATAGCAGTGTGAGGCTATAATAGGTCAGACAGAACCGCTATAATGTCCTCAGATCCAGAAGGGAAAAAGGGAAATTTACCGTTTAGGATCTGTAGGATTCCCCAGCACTTTCTTGCGTTTTCCCTTCAGTGCTGGCAAACTTGGAGATGAGTCCAACTTCAAGACAGATGCCAGCTGATATGAATTCATACAGCACTCAGGGAGCTATTAAGGGTGGTCATCATTTGGGTGGAAAGGACTAGAATAGTTTTTTCATCAGATCAGTCTCCTGACCTAGCTCTGACAGTGCTTGCACCACTACAACGAAGGTGACTGGAAGACAAATTGAGCTTTGCGTGTGCCGGTCTCTGAAAGCCACAGAGACCCAGGACTATTACTCACCTTGGAAATGCTTGCTCTATTTCACTACTTAGAGTCAGGTTTGGTTTTTTAGGGTGTCCTGGTTTCAGCTGGAATAGAGCATGACATCTATGGTATGGGATATTCCTTTGGCCAGCTTGTCCTGCCTATGCTCCCTCTCAGCTTCTATGGAAAGCTGTAAAAGCCCTTAACTTAATATAAGCACTACTTAGCAACAACTAAAATAATGCATGCTATCAACATTATTCTCATACTAAATCCAAACCACAGCAGCTACTAGGAATAAAATTAACTCTATCCCAGTTGAAACCAGGACATAGGCTTTCTGTTGTGAATATAGAATGGTGAGATTACAGCAGAAAAAGAGGGAGCATATGGACAGACAATAACGAATGACAAAGTGGGGAGGCATCCTCCATACAGAAAAGGATCAGGGCATCACACAAGAGATGAGAGATTTTCAGGAACATCCTAGAAATAGGATGGAACTCAGAAGCCCAGAGCAAACCTCCAGCATATGTAGACATGGAAAAGTCAAATTTGATCTTAAGATGCATCAAAGAAGATCTCTCCAGCCAAGACGGGTAAGCAGTAATGCAATTTTACCTATAGAGAGAGTGGCAGAAGAAGGAGAAAGGACAAGCAGGCTAACCAGTGAAGTTAACTCCTAGGTACACAAGATTATTTAAACAGATTATATGACCTAGTTGCTTGTGATATGACAATAAACAGACTCATGAAATAATCTTTCTGAAGATTTAAAACACGAGGCGTGTGTGTGTCCGTGGTGTGTATAGGATTCACTTGTCAAATCAAGGGCAGACCGCGGAGCTGCCACAAACTTTCCACAATGAATACTTCAGGGTCTAAAAGAACTGCTTCCAAGAACAAAGATTTGAACCACCAGCTTTGTATTAAAGCCTATTTCTTGACCTCTTCTGAGCACCCACCCCTCCCTGCATAACAATTTGCACCAAACACCCATGGATATTCAATATTAAACAACTAATTAAAATTTTTGCTGTTTTCATTGCTTTGAACAAGAAGCCGGTTTTGGCGTTTTCAGGTCTTCATAGAAATCGTGCCTCTGCAGCTCTCATTCCTAAACTTAATTAATAGTTATTATTATTTATGACTGCACTGCACACTAGTCCAAGCTTTAATTTGGTCTTCTAAAAAGAGAGCCTGTGGCTGTGTTCTTGGACTGTTTTTCTTCATCTTTTTTCTTTTCTGAAATAACATTATTAGTTCAAATCTTGTAGCTTGTTTTTAAATGGCTAGTGCTTTGTCTTTGTCTCTCTTTTTCTCCCTTTTACCCTTCTGACTTTTTTATTTTTAAACTGCTCCAACTTAACTTCATTCTGATTTCTTACTCGTGGATGCTTCAAGGACTCACATTGCTGATTATCATCTTTCCATTCTCATTAGTCCAGACCTTAATTTTATTTCAAAGGTCAGATTGTCTGTATGTCCAGTGGGCACGGTAGCTGGCTTGTGTTCATACACAATATATCTTTCTCCTTAACTGATACTCATGAGCCTTTGTGTGAAGACTGGACATTACCATCTCCAGAATACCGGTAAAATTCACTAGTTCTGCTAAAATCCCAATTTTTTCTCTAATTACTTGCACTCTGTTCCCATTCCCCATTTTTCACTGACTTCTGAATTCCTGCCATCCAGACACTGAAATCTATTTCTGAGCCATAAGAAGCAGAAGCGGTCATTATGGCACCAGCTCCAAAGTCTGGGTAAAAATTGCCATCTGATTTTTTTAAATGTTATTTGGTTTGCTCCATTTTTAAAATATATTTTTTTTTGCTTCTCATGTGCCACAATACTCCCATCTGTAGAACACTTCATTTGTTTTAATAAAATGCTTAGAGCTCAATGGATGAAAAGCACACCACGATTATTGTTAACAACATGAACGTTATCTTTTTGACTCACGTCCTCTCTAGAGATTGCTTCAGATTCCATCTTCTCTTCAGAACGTTTCTAAATCCAGGCTTCAGTCTCTGCCTGTCCTGTCTTCTGCAGCTGTCCCATCTCTGCTCCCTTGTCCCACCCACTCCACCCTGACCACTTCTTTCTTAAAAATGTTTGTTCTGATCATTCCTGCTTATGATGGAATAACTCACGATATAAATATTCTGTGATGTTGCGTCTTTATTGAAAAAGTGAAAAGCTAACATTTGACTGCACAAGCTGTTGCAAAGTATACAGCATTTATTTTTCTGAAAGTAACATATAACACTGTCTGTAAAGCATTAGATGCATAAAAGCGAGGACCAGAAACCACTGTGATCATTACGAAAATAAATGCGAAGAAATTACATTACCAGAAAACCTTGGCAGAATCAGCTAATTATAGTTGGCACAGATAGATTACGGATAGCCAGCTATAGTCATCTGAATCCTTCTGTGAGAAACCTCGATTTTAACTACATTTTCCTGGGGAGAGCTGCCCCAAGCTAAATTGGTTTAGGTTGAACAATCCCATCATTTATAGGACTAAAGTCTACAAAATGTTTTGTCTGCTTTCAGCATCTCCAGTTCTGAGGATTCTTTAAAATTTTGTCAGCTTTCATAGGAAAAGCTCCAGAATGACTAAACGATCCAAACCCCTTCCTCTGAGTGCTTGTGAACCCTTCATAGAACTTCTTATTCATACCCATTAGGATGCAGCATCTCGTTGAGTGATCCCATACTCTTGTTGCCCTGCCAACCCCCCATTCAGTGCACGGCCCAAGTCCATGCAGTTGCTGTGTGTAGGACTGCATTCCTTCCTGCTGAAGACAAGGAAACGTGGCAGAAGCACGAAGCAGGGAACTGCAGAACAAGGAAGGATGAGCTTAGAGTAACCCAACGCTGCTTTAACAACCTGACCCTGCCCCCAAGCTCTGCTGTGGTACTAAGTCATGGAAAAAAAGCATTTTCACCGGCACGTTCCCGGACACATCTTTTTTAACTATATAGCTAGCCTGAGACAACAGACTGCACCCAACAGCAATAGTTTTGTTATGAGTATATGGGATGAGACGAAATTCCCAGTGCTGTGCAAAATCAGGCCCTTGCTTTCTCAGAATGGCCACCTCCCCTGAGCTGACCCCTCCGAGTGCCCCGGTGCCACACCAGGAATGACAATGCTTCTTCAGCTGGTGGGTGCTATGCAGCCATCGACACCTGCAGCTGAGGAACCAGAGGGACGCTGCAGAAAAGCCTACAAGGAAACGAGTAGCACTGGAGCACTTGCTGAGTGAGTCCTAGTGAGCCACTGACCGGATCGGTGCCACAAATTGTTACGTATTAGGAGCAAAATAGCTCCCAAATGTTCATATCCTTTCTGTGCATGAAACCATATTTAGAAAAGCAAATTTCCCTGCACATTAAAGGAAGGTGTTGCATGTGTCTATTTTGCACATGCAAAAGAAAATTTTGCATACACAATGGGTATACATACAATTGGCTTCTAATTGCAATGTAAGTATTGCCTTTAGAAAATTGTGTCCCATTAAATAATTCGTATTATCCTCCTAGCAGAAGAAATCCAAGAGTGTCTAGTGAGAAACTAAATTAGTAAAAGTGGGAATTCAGAAAATATTGTCCTCTGTGTTGCAATAGTAACACTTTATTATCGGTTTATGCAGAAAACAAACAAATTGGATAATTGCTAGCTGAAATAAGCCTTGCTTAATGCAGCCATAGAGGATGTGAGGGGAAATGGGGGTGTGCGTTCCCCTGCCTAGATACCTCTCCTGATGCCGAGCGGGAGGGCTCTGCCACACCAACTCTCACTTTGCAAAGGGCAGATGCAGATTCGGCTCCATTAACACCAATAAACTGGCCACCAGAGCATCCCCACAGCGTGGGGAGGATGCAGTAGCTACACCCGGAGAAGACCATGAAGAAATTGCTCCAACTCAACCCGGGTGAGAAAGCAGAGGCAAATTTTGAAAACCTGCTGGGCAAGATATATTTCAAGGCTTAGGCCAGGTAGTTCTGCCTAATCAACAGTAGGGGCTGGCTTTTTTTACAATGATGTCAGAAATTTTAGAAATTTTGAGAGAATAAACCATTCTATAGAAGGCAGCAAGAAACATTTGAGCTCCAAATTGTGAGTAGTGCTGCTGGTGTAAAGCTACTGTTTTTAGAGCACATTCAAATCCATTATGCATAAATAAAATAGCCAAGCAGCTAGAAAATTACACACACACACACACACAAAAAAAAAGAAGGTAATGTGTGGGGACTAAATTATTGTAGCTTGGTGGAAACTGCTCTTCTAAGTGTTATCTCCATCCTCAAAATCTGTAGAAGATTCCTGTTTGTTCTTGGACTCGTATTGACTGAGACTAGGATATAGGTCTTGGCCTTATGTGATAGTTTTTAATATCTACTACTTGATGACTTGATGAGAAATTACATTTTAAAAAGCTTGATATTAATTTAAAACCTACAAGGTTTTGCTCGTTATTTCTAAGACAGCCTATTCAACTCCTAGTCAGCAGCTACAGCAAAGTATGCTGACCCCATTGATGAGGTAATCAATTATGCTGGGACAAAACAAACTAGTAACTAGAAAGAAAGGAAGCCTATGGTTTTGTACAGAGCCAGAGAAAACAGGGAGAAAGAGCATTTGGCAAGTGACACAGGACAAAACATTTCATTTCCAGGTTCCAAGAAGATATATTTTAAATTTGTATTAAATATGATTTACAGAGTCAATGCTCTTCTATGCTGGACAGCTTTACTTGGAGTGGATGAAGACAAACCAGGGCACGCATCCAAAGCTGTGGTTCTACAGGCATGTGGCACTCTGGAAGGGAGGTTTACATGCCAGCAACTGCAATTATCCCAACTAGCGATGATTTAGCATTCTGCAGTATCTAGAGTGTAAAAAATCCAGGCTGTACCTTTATATCACAACCATCTGAAATCCAGGTTTAAATTCTGCCTTTAAAGAGGCTGCCGCACAGCTTGCTGCTGTGTGCACGTTGGAGAATAAAAATGATTAATTCTGCCCATCAGTGAAGTTTTCGCTTATGAGTATCACAAGCCTTTGCTGTGTGCAGCAGAAAAAAAAAAAAGAAAATCATTTTTATGCTTAGTTTCAAATCCTTATTCAAAACCATGTAACAGCGCTAATTACTAAACACTGGGAAGACTGAATAAAATATTGTAAAATGCTGAGTTAAAAAAAAACAACCACAAAGCAAACCACCTTAAACCTAAGTGCATTTAACATATTTTTTTACTGCATGATTTCACAATCCCAAGTTCAGAAAAGATTTTCATGTTAAAATTAACAGAAGAAAGTAATTGGAAAAGAACTAAATCAAAATGGAAATACATCATCTAATACAAGCTCCCATGATGAGCTGATCATCTGAAAAAAGAGCAGAATGATCAATTCCTCACCAGAAGAAAGAGAGGCACAAAGATTGGCTTGGGAAAAATAAAAAGATTTCCTTTTGGAATCACCACAGCAGGAGCCAGAGGAAGCTTTGCACCCAGAGACCTAATGTTGTCTGTTAAGCTAACAAAACTAGTCTGGAAGAGGAAAAAAAGTAAGACTTCATCTTTTCATCCCCTTCCACTTCACTGCTCATCTCCCTAGTGCTTATCTTGATCCCAGTTTTCTTTTTCTGAAGAATTTTTTCTCCCTCCCCCCCTTCCTTTCTTCCTTTTTTTTTTTTTTTATTTTTTTTTAAATTTTTTTTTGATGCTGACAGGGGGAGCAGCATGGGTGCCTGATGCCAGCTGCGTCCTAACAGGGACCCTGCCTTTCTCATTTGCATTGTCACATTCGGCAATTACAGAATATGCCACAAAGGACCCAGAAGGGGTCGGTGCTAGAGACGGTGCTGCAAATTCAGCATGGCCTCACGGAGCCTGGCAGAGGATGGAGACCAAGTACTGCGGCTGCTGTGGGCCAGCCCAAAAGCTCCCCAAAAGAAGGGCAATGCCTCGTGCCACAAGAGAAACCAGAAAGAAAATATGGAAATAGCCTACCGAAACCAGCAGCTTCTCGCCCGGTTTGCCACAAGGGCGTAGCGCAAAACTTGGTGGGACCGAGGAGGAATCCCAGGTTGGGATTTCTGGGGAAGGTGCTCTACGATGCCTGGCCACCAGACAGTGATGGTGGGGCTATAGAGATGTTACCAAGGATCCACAGTCGCTCTGTTTACCGAGCCAGAGCCTAAACTAACTGTGAGAATACAACACACACACATTATCCTTGTGTTCACACATGGCAGAATTCTCATGCAATGTATCACTCCTCTGAGGATTTATGTCATATTCTTCTTTCAGTCACACTACAGCAAAACTCAGGCTACAATTTGAACAGTAACTTTTACGCTGACACCACAAAAGCAACAACCAGCAGTGGCTAATCACAATGGGAGAGAAAGGACAACTACAGGCTGTCTGTAAGCTGTAGGGAGACAGCAAGAGAGATCTCACCACACCTCTCACTGTCCCCCTTAAGAGTTCAAAACACTCTGGGGGTAGGACTCCATCCAGAGGAAAGGTGTTACAAAGATCAATGAATGAAATGCAACTAAAATATAGGCTATCAGGTACAGCTCTACATCAGGCTGAAAATAACTGCATGCTCTAGTGTTCTTGTTATCTTAAAAAAGCATCTGGAATAATTACTCACACCATTAAAAGGAAAAAAAATAATCAGATATTCTTGGTCAAGTTAGCTTGATGTACCATTGAGTAATTTGCTTCATTTTATCTACTAATGGCATGTCTAGAAATAAGAAAGATCAGAATTTTAACCTTGAAACATGAACTCTACAAACCCGTATTGCAGTGTATGCATTGTAAGCCCACACCAGGGGAATACTTTCAAAAATAAAAATAAACTTCCAAACTTTGAACGCACTTTAAGGGTCAAAAAGCAATGGGAATAAATGCATTATTTAACCATAAAAACCCCATACTCGATTCAGCGCAAGGCTGAGGAGGGAGCTCAGGCTCCCAGAGGCAAGAGAAGCGAGGATTGCTCTGAGGGGCTGGAGCTGAGCTCTCCCTCAGCCCTGCCTCTGCCTGGGACAGGAGGGGATGTCGAAGAGCTGGAGAAGACGGGCAGCCCTTAATAAGAACAAGCTGCCATCTTCTCAGGAACGGTGAAGCAGAGAGGAAAAAATGGCGGGGAACTTCTTGCTAACAAAAAATGAACCCATTATTCAACTCGGAGAAGAAAGACCTTTAAAAGCATTGGCTACTCACACATTGCTTCGACTCCATGATAAAATTCTTATCCTTTTAACGGTGTGTTGTTACCAGCTATATCTTTATTACAGTCTCTGTGTTTCTCCTTTATCCTCATTAAGAGTAAGGTCCATTTCTTACCTGACTGTCACAGGCTCTGCTCTCATTACCTTTACTCAAAAAGCTAACAGTAACTTTTAAAAAATGCTCACAATAATCATCAGCTATAGTATGCTTACCCTGAGGTAGTTGAGGGTGAAGTTTGTCAGACCCATTCGAGTGATGTTTTTGGACAGCTGCTCCAGCACCTGAGGGTCTTGTGCCTAAACAACAGAGGAAAAAAAAAGAATTTTCACTTTGCTTTTTGCCTGTTTTTCTCTGTGCGTTTGGTGGAGTGTGGGGAGGGTTCTCTGAAGAGAGATGCTGTTCCTACGGAAAAAATACACATTGATGCTAAATTTATGGCATAAACTACAGAGTTCTGTTTGCACAGGAAAATGCAAACCCTTATGAAATTGGAGCAGAATAAAGACTGTGTTCCAATACCTTCTTTCTGTCCCTACCCAGTCAAGAGACAGAGCTAGGAGGTCCAGTCACACACAGGGGGGCAAGCGAGCAGGCCTTGCTAAAGAGCTTTCTGAGGGATCAGAGTAGACTTTGAGCCTTCCATTTGTTGGCTGGGAGTCCCAGGAGACTAAGCAGATAAAGGCAGGAGTAAAGAAGGTATTGCTTTCTTTTCATGGATCAGAAACTGAAGCAGAGAGAACTCATTGAGGCACCTTCAGCAGAGCTGATCACGTAAGTGGCATTAAGCAGAGCCTGGAGAACCCTTCTGATCTAAGTTATTTTCCCAGAATTAAACAGGAAAAATGCAAGCACAGTCCTTCTCTGACCCTAGCCAGGAGCTTTACCTGTGAGACCAGCCGCCTCTTTAAAATGAGATCAACCTCATTACTAAAATTAATACCTGCTGGTTGCTGCCTAACTGGTCTACTCTCTTTGAATTGCAGCCCTCTAAATACCTATTGTTGCTCATGGCCATCCTCATTGTCCTTTAATGGGATGCTGTTGAAGAGTTCAGAAGATCAACCCTCTAAAAGAACTCTGAGACAGAAACGGTGGGGCAGATTTTCAAAGGTATTTTCTTCAGGTCGGTAATAGCCTTTTACAAAAGAGCCAGGCTGCTTAAGTTATTTAAAATTCCTCACTAAGAGTACCTCTTTATCTCAGGATATCTAGGTAACTTGATGTCAAAATACGGGCACATATTTGGGCCTGTGTTCTTAGCCTCTATAAAACCATAGTCTTGCAATTAATTTTGTATATGGAGCACTATGAACCTGAATGATTCTACAGCACAAAACTGAAACTGGCAATTAGACTCTGTCCTTTGTTTCTCCCCAACAATTTATTTTATAATAGTTTGACTTCAACCTGTAGAATATTTTATAATTTAATATTCTATTGTGTGTGTTTTCATGCAATTACACCAAAAAAAAAAAAGTCTTGAAATGTGAAAAAAAACCAACCTGGATTAAAATTCTAAAGGTTTCTAAGTAAATATAAGGTAGTTACTTATTTTGTGTCTCATACGAGGATAACAGTTTACTTAATTTAAAGATTAAATATAATTTGTATTTACAATGATGAAAATTCACTGAATTTAGTGTAGTTCATATCAGTAAGAACATTATGGACCCAAATCATACAGACCACTAAATGGGATTAAAAGGAAAACTATGTGCTAAAACAAAATGAAAACATAGCAACAGTGGCAACAATAGAGCACTGAGAAACAAGGGAGTGATGAAAGAACTTGTAAATGGATGTAGTTGCAGGCAAAACAAAATATTTATAGTTAATTGCCTTGGGTGTGAAATTTGCCGGAGTTCTTTATAAACCTAATCTCATCTCTTTGCATTAGGTCAAGTGAAAAAAGGATTACTTACATGCATGGCTAGGATGCTGCGTGGGACTAATTCTCTGTACTGTCTAATAGTAAAGTGCCATGTTTTTATTCTCATAAGATCATCAAAAGTAAACTCCAAGATAAGACGTCCTTCTGTGCATACCTAGAATACACAAAACGCATGAAATAAATTCCCAGGAATTTTGTTTTCAATGGTATTGTATCATCGATTAAACAACATTCAAAAATATCAGAGCAGCATTCTATTGTTCCTCTCTGCTAGATTAATTGTTTTTCTTTCCTTTGGGGGGGAGGGGGGGAACAAATGTGGGAAAAATTACTTCATAGGCCTTACCACAGAGACAGTAACTTATAATACTATAGATTTTATAGCATTTTACAAACATAGAATGTTGTGTGCGCTAAATCATATTTATTGCATCAATTCTCTTTGCCTTGCAGTTCACCACTGCTAATTAATGGCTGAACCTCGCAGTGGAGGTGGCTATGGTGTAACTGCACACACTTGATGTCAAGTTGCTGAACCAGTCATTCCCAACCTGTTTTATGTTGCCCTTTCCTTACAATAGCTTGCCATATAAACCTTGCTTTCATGTGCAGTTGGAGTAAACAGAGCCCTGAATGTCTGTGGCCAAACCTGACTTTTTTCCCATTTTTTTCCTTCTTGTCTTTTTCAAGTATCCTTGTCTTTTCTAAACATTTTATACTGTTTTTCTTTCTCATTTCTGATCAATTTTTATTAACCCCAACTTTCCAAAGAAAACCATTCGGGGTGTCTGCAATCAGATTCGAGAGCCAGGGGAGCAGAGAAGAGGTTGCAGTGGTGGAACACGGAGCTGCTTCCACAGAAAGTGGCTCACGCAGCTTTGCAAGGGGTCCTGTCTGAGAAAGGAGAGAAAATACGGGGGGAATAAATTCAGCAAGTGGTTACTACCTGGAAATGAAATGTAAAAGAAATTACTGGGGGCTTTTAAACAACTGTCCACAACTTTATGTGGAAAAAGTGCTGTGGCTGTGGTGGTCTTTAAAGTGCAAAATAAGTGCCCAGCACAGTACCCTGACTGGAGTACTGTAAACAATGCACGATCTGAAAATTAACTCCCTCTGTTGTTGATTTTTTTTTTTCTTTCAATTGGATATTTAGACTTACAAATCTTATTCAAAATAAACTTGCAGGTGCAGGGCACAGAGATATTGTGGAAACGGGGTGTAATGGTTTTCAAAAGAAAAAGTTCCTGCAACTATAATGTTAATACAGCTAATATTTGATTTAGCCATTAGCCATCTAGATTCAGTTGAGTCTGTTGAGCCTTTTTACAAGCTCCAACTCAGACTTGGCTGGTTCCCACTTGGGCAATGTGTGGCTTTTCTGGTTAAGAGTTCACTTAACGTCATCATAGCTTTTCCTTCTGGTTGTTTCTGCAAAAACATGTAGGCAATTTTAGCAAAAAAAATATATTCTTATAGATATATAATTAATTATATGAATATTATATTAAATTATATAGAAAAAATACTGTAGACTTATGAAGGAGAATCTTGCAACAGGTTCTCATCTGCCCTTTTCAACATACCTTAGTGATGCCTTCAAATTTTTAATATGACTTATTTAGTCAATTGACCCTGATTTTTATTTTCTTATCAGTTGCACTATGATAAGGAATTACACAGGGGTACACGTGCACACACAAGGATTCATACAAGAAGAAAATATTTTATACTAATATTACTGTGTTGAAGCCAAAAATGCTGATTACTGACCAGTAACCAGTTTATTTTTTTATAATACCTGTGGCTTCTCAAATGTTTCGTCTGTTAAGCTCAAAATGCCACAGCTCTTAACAGATTTATTTTCTGCACTGGCATTAACAAATTTTAATAGAAAAACTGAAACACATACCTCCTATCACAGTGGTAAAAATTTATACGTCTTATAAAGGAATTTAATTTCCTTATGTAGAGCAGAATTTTACACATTGCTTTTAATCAATAAAATTGATGCAGTTCTTATTTTAAATGGGTCTCTCTTAAAAATTTTTTTTAAAGCTGCCTTTTACATAGAATCCAAAAAATCAAAAGGGTCTCCAATTAAGAAAACATTTTCTGTTGTGCTGAATTCATGTTACCGTACTGTGAGCTCTGACATTTTGTTTCTGTGGTAACCAAAATCAGCTGATTAGTTGGCATGGCAACAGAAAAGATGTAATCCCAGCAGACACACTCTAATCAATGCCCCCAGCACAGATGGTCTCCGGAGGATCAACAAGAAAGAGGCTGGCAGGCATTCAGTATGTCACGTGGTTGCTCTAGACTAGGCCAGGAAAAAACTAAAAAAGAACATTTCTCAAACTAACCAATAGCTTTTTAACCCCTTCATTGCACTTATTAATCGTAGGAATTTCAACTGCTCGCTTGCACCTATGAAAACCAACTGTGGTCCTGTGCCTTATTGCTCAGAGCCTTGCTCTCCTACCACCAGGAATCTTTAAAAACTCTCCCCCTCTTATTACTGACCGTTTCTCACACCCGAATCTGTGCTTGAAAATAAACATAAAGCCTATACAAATCTGGGAAATGCCCGAGATTGTTACTAAGGATTAAACCCACTGAGTTTCAAGGGGGTTCACCTATAAAACCCAGCCGGCTGGCCCCACTGTTGGGCACGGGAAGAGAAGGGTTAGAACGTGGGGTGCTCACTGCTCCAGTGGTGAAGGAAAATCTCGCCTCTGCCAGTCTACTGGGAAATATAAACACACATCTCTAACTCCAGAAAACCAGTTTGCCTATACATAAAGTTGGAGTGTCGGTAAACATGGTGAAAACAAAGACTCGGGAGAACTCCCAAAGCTTTCCTTTACCTGGAGAAAAAAATGAAACATTTGCCAGGTAAACAAACATGGCAATTAAGGCACGAATCTCTTCTCTTCCCACATTTAATTCATGCCATTGAACTGTATTAAATTCTTTACGGCATTTATTTATAACTTGATAAAACAATTTTAAAGTGTGTGACACTTTACTAGGACCTCTTGCCCTTTAAACACAAGCTGGACTATTCATATTGTTACTGTTAGGCATGTTTTAGCCATATTTGTTTGAGAAAAAATTTGAAATGCCATTTTATGTCTTCGTCCCATACTGCAGTATGCAGGGAGTTGCTCTAACTAGGAAAACATCGAAATGAATAAAATGCAGCTGTGGATTCCTGATTCAATACGTGATGAGAACTGTTTCAGCCCATTATATTAGAAGTTAGTGAATTTGTAGCTTACAAGTTGTGAAACTGAAACAGCTATTAACAAATACGGTTTGTATTTTTGCAATAAGAAAGCCCTTTGTGGTAGTTTCACTGGGTCAAATTCAGACGTGATCTAAGCAGCTACACAGTCCCTTGGGCTGCTGCTTCTTATGGGAGGTCTGCTTTGTTCCACCACCGATGCTGTGAGAGTTAGGAGTTTACCTGGGGGTACAAGAGCTGTGCCCTCAGTATCTCTGCTAGATGTTACACACCTTCAGCTGAGACAATATTCAGCTCTATCTTATCTCTGAGAAAGTAATATATTGTTTTCTCCCTTATTCCACCAACTACTGTGTTTTATTTCAAATTTGCTCTTACTAACACAGTTGTATTTTAAACATACAGCCATAACACACACACACACACACACACACACCCAATTTTTCTCCTAGAATCCAAATCATGTCCCCACCTGAACTTTTCGACTGGGCTGCAGAGATTTACATTGGAATCTGCAGCAGACACCTCAGGGCTGAGGCAGGCAGTGGGCTGCCAGGACTGTAAAGTCAGGGCTGGAGCAGGGGGTGGGCTGCCAGGGCTGTGGTGCCTGGGGAAGGTCTCGCTGCAGACAGCAGGACGGTGCCACGGGAGGTGACCGTGTACCCCCTCACACGAGAGGTGTCCCCAGCCCTGTCCCTGCTGCCAGTCTGCCTTTGGCTTGCTGGATACCAGTCTCCTTTTCAAACTAACAACACTGTAATGTGCTGTTATGAGAAGTAAAAGAAACTAGCTGAATCAACAGTAGTGTGTTTTGTTTACTGATTTAAAAAACCCCAATCTTTTATTTGCTACTTTATTAAAGTGAATACAAAGGGGAATAACAGAAATCAGTTTAAGGAGCTACCCAAAGAAGCAGCAACTGTTACCCTTGTCGTGTCCTCTGCATGTGGTCAGCATGCACAACTTCTCCTGGCAAAAAAGTGCTACCTAGGAATGTCTGGTCTCTTTACATCTCTCTCTCTCTCTCTCTCCGTGTCTGTGTAAGTCAAAGGGGCTGGAGTGGGAAAGTTGGAAGAAGGACACCATTAAATGCACACCTCCAAGAGCCATGGAGATGTCAGGGAAGACACCACGAAGGGATGGGACTCACAAACATGCTAACACAGCACAAGCCATGCGGGCCCTGGTCATGATACTGTCAACAGCCACTGCCTTTTTTGACTCTGAAACCTCCACAGTCCTGAAGGTCAAGGGTAACAAGGACAGGTTATCTCCTTCTGCTGCTTCTTCTCCTTTTGTGCTTTTCTCCACGCAAAGGTTAAAATTCATACAGATGAACAGGTACAAGACGGAAAATCATAATTTCCTGCTCATTTACAAAAGGGTACATTTCCATTTGGAAAATCAGTTTACTGATTTTTTGAATATAAGAAAAGTTTTGTTTTAATGTGTATTTTCCACCTTTTTGGTACTTTTTTTTTTCTAAATATCTGGCACTCAGTTTAATTACAGGCCTAGAAGTGACCAATGTATGAAGATAATTCACTATCAATTACAAATATTGAATATTCACTAACTGCCTGATCCAGAGCATGTTTAAATCAATTGACTCCTTCCTGCCCTTTGGACTGGCATCCTACTGTATTAAATCACTGTTTTCCTAAAGATTTATAGTCCTTGAACTGGGTAAGTATCAAACGTAAAGCATATCATCCCAAATGGTAGGTACCAGCAATGTGAAATCTCATTGTTGCTTTAAAATCAAGCCCAGAGAAAAGGAGATGGGCAGGTTGAATTTAATTCATGTACAGCTGATGGTTCTGGCAACCTGGCATTATGTGCTTCTCTTGCAATCTTTCTGGGAGAATTGCAGGGGATGCCCACAGAATTTTCCAGTCACGTAATGAATATAGAAAATAGTAATTAAATGGCTTCAAGGGTTTTCAGTATTAGAAATAATCTCAGTCTACCAGAAAAATGCAACAGCCAGTATTTTTCACCCTTATACACACTGAAAAAGAAAGTAAGAAAAAAAATATCCAACAAAGAAAAGCAAACCAACAACATGCTTTATTGAGTCTTCCCTGTTACCTTGGTAAACATGGGTTTTCCATGCTGAGTGACCATGGTGCATTGATCACAGTCCACTGTGATGGATGAGTTGTGGTATGACTCTTTTGAGTGCTTGAGAATGTAATACAGGTCTGTTACACCTCCTTCAAAGACAGTGCTAAAATAACGAGGAATGAGGGTCCTTCCAATTGCTGTGAGGAAAATACAAAGCAGAATTCAGCAAATTCTCTAGGTTAAAAAAAAAATCTCAAACTATTTTCTAACAGAATAATTTTAAGCGCAATGAAACCAAACTTTCATTTAATGAATATAATACACGTCCTCTGTACGTCTGCTGGAGAAATGGAGTCGCGCCTGCTCCCATGGAAATCAATGACAATGGCTCACTCCATTCAGAGGGAGTGGGCTCATCTGATTTAATCTTTTTACATTGATGGCGAGCTAGAGTCATTCTTGAAACCATCTGCAAGGTTTTTTTGTTCCCAAAGAAATTATTATAAAGAAAGCCACACGGTGTCAATTATGACTGAATGTTGGATATTACTCTTAAATGTATAAATACAAGTGGTGAGCATTTACAGAAATATACTCCTACACCCAAAAAGGCAAAGCACATTTATATAGGGGGGTTGTGCACACATATAAGTTTGTCTGTGTGTGGACACATGTATATTTATATATGCCCACCCACACATACAGACAAATTCTTGATTGAATAGGAGGGCTACTGCTGAGAAATCAGAGTCCTGGGGACTGCAGAAGGACCTGAGAATGCGATACGATCCATATCCATGTTACGCAATGCATGACTACCCACAGGTCTACCTGAGATCTCTCTTCAGACCAGAAGGATTTATGTCATAGGCTAGGAAGTCTGGGCAGATGTCTGATCTAGCTTATAGGCACCATTCAAACCTCAAACGATGGACTCAAGGTACCCCATCTTGCAATACTTACTCAGCCAAAACTCTCCCTGAAGTCACACCTCTCACTTCAAAAGCAGTTTCATTAGACTTTTTTACTACAAGGTCTAATTCCAAATACGTAATAGTGACAGTGAGTTTCTGGGTGTATTTCAGATTCACAAACTAACAGAAGCACTGACATCAAAGGCAATTATCTCGTATGCAACTGATGTTTTCCATCTCCTTTTTTGCAAATAAATTTGGATGCAACCACAAGCCTGGTATGACAGAACACATCAGTTTATAATGGACCAATACTTCCATACTGAATGACTCATTGCTTTGCATGCATTAATCAATCCACGGTAATTCTGAGTGGTGGGTACATAAAAATTGCCTCCGTATTACAGCGGGAAAAACCAAGAGATTTAAATTGTGTTTTGGAAAAATGAGATAGAAATGTCCCCATCAACAGGCAAGGTTAGAGTTTATTAGTTCCAAATTCTTTGTCTATTAGGACGATGCGGTGAGTCATGCCTCCCTCATTTGCTGTTTACTTTTGAGAGTAATTTCTAAAAAAAAATTATTTTCATAGGAATTTTGCCAGCATACGAACAAAGGCTCCTGACCCTAAAAACGTATTTGCAAGTGGGTGTTGTAAATTAAAAAGTATGGCGTTTTCACAGCAGCTCTGTGAAAACTGTTTCTGCTCTGTGCATTACAATGTGGAATATTGCATGTGCAGCCATAATGCACATTTTATAATGAAAATACACAAATATAGAAAATTAAGACTTGTTTAAACTTTTGCTCTTATATTAGATATTAATGTAATTTAATGTACAAAAATATACCACACTCTCTAGAAGTGGCTGACAATTCAATGATTACGTTGAACGACTATTCTATGACTCTAGCTCCTAAAAAAACCCACCCACTCACCATGCATATATTAATTTTCTACAGTCTTTTAATTTAATTTAGAAAAACTGAAGTCCAGTGTATCAGCATAGGACTAAACCCAGGCTTTAACTGAAATTTTTCCATGTCGGTATGGTATATAGTAAAACGTGAAATTTAACCATCAAGTTAATTTCTTGCTCCCCTAAGGCTAATTAGTGCAAATTAAATTTCCTGCTAATCATCCTAAGCAGCAAATGTGTGATATGAAAATCCAGCATTCCTACTGATTGTGATAAACCTCTGTTCACGTGACTCACGCACTGCATAAATATCTTAAAACTGTTTTAACTGCAGTTTATAGACTGTTCCCAAAGTAGCACAATGTTGCTTTTTGCCTTGTATTCACAGCTACCACACATTAAAGAAGGCCAGAAACACATTAAATACTGTATTACTTTTCCTAGTAAGCATTATCTATGTTTGCCACAGGGATATGCTACTGCGAGCAACAAAGTGGAGGACCAAAGTGATGAAGAGGAATAGAGGTGCCCACAAGGATATGTCCCATGGAACCTGAATTTCAATGACAGATGCACATGCAGACCCTGTCTGTCTGTAAAATTGAAATTAGCTAATGCAAATGGCTGGCACAAACTATTATAGCTAATGTTCACCTCCAGAAGAAACATTCATGGAAGCCTATATTAATAAGCAGATCTGTCCTTGGGTGACCATGTTGACTTGCTGCAGAAGACTGAAGGGGTTTCAAGATTTTGGTTCTCTTCCTGAAGCACTCAATGGCTTAAAAAAATCATTTAATTTCTAGCATAAACATGAAATTCTCTACAGGGGTAACAAAGCTTATTTGTGCAGGAGACGGTATTTCCAAGAACAACAAAGGGCTGTGGAACACCTCTTACAAAGCCTAGGGATCATCATAAACTTTGTGCATTTTATGTGCAAAGGACTTTTCCTTGATTTTTTTTTTTTCTCCTCCAAAGTGTAATTGTGTATATAAACGTTCAAGAACAAATGTCTGCTCACTCAGCTCTGCTGCATGCATTCATCCAGTCCTTTCCTGGGCACAAGAATATGAACGTGGCAAATGTGCTTTTCCTTCCCTTTATGCAGTAGATGGACACGCTCAGGTATGGATCCCAACAGGATTTTAGCAACACTACATATCTTCTGCCAGAAGGCTACTTCCTAAGAGGACTCCTAGTAAATGATGTGAAGGCAGCAGGATTGTGGGTCATCTTGATACCTGTGGCCACTTCAGGATGTAGTTTAGCCATCCTTGCCCCCGAAATATGAACTCACGCCTTGCAGAGCACAGAGCAGGCTGTACGCTGGTCTTGGGTCTGCGATTCCCCAGAGGCAGTCACAGACAATAATGGCATGCACAGTCTAAATACTATATGGTGGAATATCAGACAAACAGCAGGTGTCAAGGGAGGTCATCCTGCCCCTCTACTCTGCCCTGGTGAGGCCGCATCTGGAGTTCTGTGTCCAGTTCTGGGCTCCCCAGTTCAAGAAGGACAGGGAACTGCTGGAGAAGGTACAGCAAAGGGCTACAAAGATGATCGAAGATGATCAAGGGACTAGAAAAGAAAGGAAGATTCACCTGCCTCTCAGCATTCAGGCATTAATTCCAGATCACCGGAATGCTGATTTATATCATCATTTTGTCCTGGGCAGCATCTTTCATCCCAAGCTGAGTATCTGAGGAAGAACTATTTCCCATGAGCAGCGGGCACAGCCCCTTAACGTTTGCTTCACTTGTGCCAGCAAATCCCCAGACAGCAAAGCAAAGTGACAAAGATCAGCTGGATTTAGCAACAGGTAACAGTCATTTATATGAAAATGTGTCTAAGAAAGGCACACCTGAAGTGACTGTTTTGCACAAAATATATCATGTCATCCACTGGAATGACGTACCTTTAGCCTATTCAGTGGTGTAACAGCTCAGCTACGTGTGATTTTGTATCCCCTTCCCGTGGATCAGAGGCCGAAATACAATTTTAGAACTGAAGTAAGGCAGGTAGATTTGTGACCCTTGCCCACAAATATGAGCAGTCCGGAGATCAATTAATTCAATCTATGAACACAGGCGAGAAGCTTTATAGGTCAGTAACAGTTACATTATGTATAATTTCTTACGTATAATTCCTGGGGAATTCTAAAGAAAAGAATGAAACTATCTGACATATTAAATGGCCCAAGGCCTGCCTCCTGAGGAGGCACTTGGGTCACACTCCTGCATTTTGGCCTGGGCATGCAACGAAAATGATTTAGTTGCTCCTCTGTCACCCTGATCCTACCAACCATTATTTTCATGCTGTCTTTTCATTTATTTCCCCCTTTAAATATGTTTGCCTGAGTGTAAAACACTTTATTCTCTCAGGAATATGTTTAAGTCTAAAATTATTTTTCCATCACAAATTGAGCCAAAAAGCCCAACGATCCCTAGGTGGGAATGGCGATAATTTGTGCAGTTGCGGGTTTTTGCGAGCTTCACTAGCTATGAGCAGAAAGCCAGTTAAAAATACTGTCTGTAATATAATTGTGGCACCACCACACTCCATGTGGTGGTGATGGTAGTGTTAGCATTTGCTTTTTCCCAAGGAAGATTTGAATAAAATAGAAAGTAAACATGTTTTTCTAGTTCACAGGAAACTGGTATTATTTGTGGGCTAGGAATAGAAGAACACTTCCTCGCTTTGTGTCCCAAAGATAGGCTGTCGAAATCTCAATGCCCTCTCTACAGAAGGAAGGTTCAGGGCCTCTTTGCAGAAGCAGAGCTTGATAGCAAACCTCTCCTTGCTCACTGAACTGCTCCTGTATTGCTGTTACAGTATAAGTTCTCAGGGGTAGAGACTTGGATTTAGCATATACATATACACCATCTAAGATAACTGCCAAGTTGGTACAGAAGTGAAACAATGGAAGTGTTAATCAGTGAAATAAAAATATTGGTTTTATTGCTTCCAGGCTGGTTTTTGCAGCTCTGAATCCTGTCAAGTCCTATGTCTTCAATTAAAGCTAGGATATAAAATAAGTAATAAAACAGACACGAATATAAAAACATAAAATATAAAAAGCCTTTAAAAGTTCCACAGGATCAGCAACAGAATGAAAAAACCTACCCTATGCCTATAGCTCAAATGAGCTCTGCCTGGAAGCTCTGGTGCAGCCTGCGGCTGATTATCTCATCAACATCCTTTAGATGGGCTTGAGGAACTCCACTGGTTGGGGCTGCGGGGTTTTTAGCTCCCAGCACAAAACATTGAGCTGTCCTATAAAGTGCTAGTTAGACCATGAAAGTCTCTTGCGTTTGAGATTATCACAGTTGGATCTCTAGGAAATAAATGGAGAAGCTACAACCAACTCTCCCTCAGCCAGATGTAAGGACTAGGGAACCCAGGAGAAGACTTCCCATTGATTGCAATAAGCTTTCCTGAGCACTGCAGAAAAAAAAAAAAAAGCCTGAGTTTTCTGTTAATTGTTAATTGACATCTTTGGGCATGGCTAATTGACATCCATGTGGGCCTGAGTTTGGTACATTCATTTACGTATGTTTTTGTAACAGAAATAAACAAATCAGTACAAACAAAGCAAAACAAAGCATGGAATTCCGTAGTGATGTCATTGCTGTTATTCTGCCTCTAGTTCTATTTGCCGAAATTTGTTCAGTGAAATAGCACATCAGGTGTGTTCCTTCCCAGACATAGTCCATCTGGCTGGGACGTGGAGGGAGGGATTCCTCCAGGAACCTGGACAGCAGTACATCTCCAGTTTTCCTGCTCTCTGGAAGAGATGCAAAGCTTTTGGAGCTGAAGAGCTCACGGGAACACCACTCCACCTTTATAAGACCTTATCTGGTGAGTGGATTCAAACCCAAACAGCATGAATCTGTCAATTCCCAGGAAAAGCTACTGTCAGATTTGATAGTATGGCATGAAAGGCAGTAAAAAGACAGCCTAATATTCTGTCTCAGAGACGTGTGGGCCATGTTGATTAAACCACCCACGTGTATCCAAGGCAGAATCTGGCACACACAGGCCTCTCCTTTTTTTTTTTCCTCCCTGTCTAGTGAGTAAGTTTGGGCTCCAATTGTTTAGACCACTTATAGAATAAAAATTATCATGCGTGATTAATTTTCACTTATCAGAAATTTCTAGTAATTTATACAAATTAAATAAGAAGTAAAATTAAATACATTATTTAAAAACTATTACAATGGTACTAACAATAATAATATAGTAGAATATACTAGTATATTATGAATAGTAGTATACTAGTATTATACTACATTGTATTTAAACATTCAGAAAACATCTGTTTAATCTAAAAACATTGTAGATTTTCAATTCCATGAAGTTTAAACTCCATGAAGTTTAAAATACCATTCTGGAAGACAGTGGAAATACTACCTCCATATTGCTAATAAAGCACTGCTTTTTGATGAGTAAAATTAACCATATATACATTGTTTTTATATTTAATGACCTACTAAGCGCTGCATGGCAATTGGGGAAATCTAAGGTTTCTAACCATTTTGCCTTTTTTTCCAATTTTTTAAAAAAAGTGGGATGAGTAACATGGAATCAGCAGTGTGACTGAGTCACTTGAATCCCTTCTGCATCCAGAACCCAAGATTTTGGGGTGTTTTTGTCTTGATTCATGATACTTTCATGGTATCTGAAATATCTTATTTATTTTATGTCAATCATATAGTCTACAGTTAAAAGTTATAGCTCAAAATACTAATGCTTATAAAAATGTAAATTTCTAGGTTTCCCTCTCCAGTTCCTTCTATCCTGTGTAATTCAATCAGTGTGTTGAGACTGCCCTTTCTGCAGTAAGTATTTTCTAACAACAATTTACTCTGCTGAGGATTTGCCTGTATAATTTTGATTCAGTTTACGGTGTATTTCCATTTCTAGAAAGTCTGTAACTAGCACTTCAGTCCTCTAAAACACACTTGAGTGAAGAACGAGTAACAGAACCTTCATGACAAGGAGACCTCAGCTTAACTCCCCACACCTTATGACCCTTATTCTCATAGACACATACTCTGCAACTCAGTCTTAAATCCGTCATCTCTCTGCAGAGAGACAATATTTTACTGTAATTCATTTAGGTAAAAATAGGCAGAAAACAATTATAAAAAGCTCTGTGTGTCTCAGTACAAAGCATAGTTTTTCAATAAGGCTCAGCCAGCCTACCTATTACAATAAATTTTCCTCCCAATGCTTTCCTTATTACACTTGCAAGACTCTACCAGTCTTTAAAGAATTGTTCACCACAAAATTCAGAGTCTTCAGATCTAGATCATTTCAGCCTCAGGCTGAGACAGCGTGGAGCAGGGAATGTTGGATAGGAAGTGGCAGAGTTCAAGGTCCATGTCACAGGACGACGGCTGGCCTTGGAGGGCACCTCTGGGGGTTGTCTGGGACAACCACCCCCTCAGAGCAGGGTCACCTGCAGTGGGTTGCCTAGGACTGTGTCCAGAAAGGTTTTGAATATCTCCAAAGATGGAGACTTCGCGAGCCCTCTGGGTAACCTGTGCCAGTGTTTGACCATCCTTTGAAGAAAACGCTTTTCCTTATGTTTAAACGGAATTTTCTGTGTTTCACTTTGTGCCCAGTGCCTCTTGCATTTCACTGGGAAACCCTGGGAAGAGTCTGGCTCTGTCTTCTTTACTCTGTCCCCATCATACATTTACACACATTGATAAGATGCTCCTTCTCCAGACTGTACGGTCTCAGCGCTCTCAGCCTCTCCTCTATTGGCAGATCCTCCAAGCCCTTAATCATACTCATGGCTCTTCTCCCACCCCAGTACAACCATGTCTTTTTTCTAAATGGTGAGCCCAAACTGGATATCCTACTCCTATTTCTCACCAGCACTGAGGGAAGGATCACCTCCCTCAAACTTCTCCTAAATGCAGCCCAGGAGGCTGTTGGCTTCTTCACTGCAATGGCCCTTTGCCAGATCACAGTCGACCTGAACCCTCAGCTCCTTTCCTGCAGGTCTCATAACCAGCACCTCAAGTAAAAGCACAAATAGCACACCACCAGCCCTGCACGGTTCTGTACCAGCTTCAAGTTTTAAGTTTTTACCCTGTTTCCAGTGACTAAGAACTCAGGGAGCCTGCTAACTGATCATAAAATGGAAGCTCAGAGCCCATACGGTTTGTGGCTTAAATGACTGATTTAGGTTTATAGTAGTACAGAGCAGGCCAGATCCTTACTCTAAATTGAAAAATTCAGAATTTCTCATGGCAGGCACATTTCTGAGGAAGCCTATGGTCTAAGCCGATTTTTTAGGCTGGGGGGAAGAAAGGTTTGAGGGAGTTACCCCTATTCATTTTACACAGACATGCCCTAGTTTGAACTGTAAAACTTCCACACCTTATAAATCTAGAGCATCACTCCCCAGCAAAGATCTATGCACAAGTATTTTAGTGACAAGAACATTTATATTTGTATAAAAAAATCTGCACTCTGAATGCGAATAAAGCCTGACCAAACGGCTTGTCTGGTTGCAGCCACTCACACTCCTGCCTGCGCTAATCATTCTGTTTGAAGAAATAGTATTTCACTTAACTTTGTTCAACAACTGCAAAGAAAAAAGTTTTAAAGGCAAGCCAGAGAGGTTATTCACAGCTGTATGACAAACCACTGTCAAAACATAACAAACCACAACCAAACTCAAGCAGAAAATGACAAAATGTAAGACCGTAAAAATGATGGAAATTGTGCAGGACAGGCATTTTAGATGAACAAATGCAATCTGTACCAGCATAAAGGACCAACCCAGCACAGAAAATGATACCCAGAAAAGTCGTTTCAAGAAATAAAGGCAAAAAGATAAAATTCAAATGACAGGACACCAAAAGAAACAGACAAAAAACAGGAAAACCATCCAGTTGTGTTAAATCAAGCACACCCCTGACCCCTGGCTTCATCTGACCTAACAGAATACTAAAAAAGGCACGAAACAAAAGATTATGTAAAAGCACAAGCAAAATTAAGGTAAAGCGATACTGGCCATACCCTCACACACTGCCACAATTCTTTTATGCAGGTACCCAAGCCGGTCTAGGGCAGAACCCAGACAGAGAGCTCAAAATCAAAGCTCAGATGCTGCAGAAAAATGGGTGTTTGCCTTTCTGTGGCACGTTCGTGCTGATGGTGGGTTTACTGACCAACATTTCACAGCAAACGGCTCAATTAATCTCTTGTTGATCTGAACCCAAACAGTTCCATGAAAATGAAGCACACCAATTACCACCTGCAAAGAATTTGGCCATTATGCTGGGGATCGCCCTCCGCCCAGATTAATCAAATATTCAAGCTGCTGTTAGGAAAGTGTTTAGGAAAATCTGTCGTGCTGTATCTGCTAGCTCAAAGTTGTTCTGAAGACACATGTCTACAAATGTAATTGTAGCAGTTTCTGATCTCCACTCTCTCCTCTGAACCATCTTGAGATGGGAAGCTGAGGCAGAAGGAAAAAAAAACTAAAAATCTTACATGTATTATAGAAATACTATTAAACATTTACAGCCTATATGAGGGAAGAATAAACAACTGACAAATCTGAATAATGCATAGATCCCTTTCACCCTTAGAAACATTAAAATAGGAGCTGTGAGTGACCAAGGCAGAGCACCATGCGTACTGCATACTTTTTCCACTTCTTAAGTTCCTGATTTACGTCCAGGCAAAATCAGCAGCAACATACACCTTTCATTAGCTGCAACTCCGATAAATCCCATTTTTGGTTTCAGTCCAGCTTGTATCTGCCAGAAGAGCACCTCATACCACCACCATGACGCCTGATGAGAAGCCTGAGGACAAGCACGGGCTGCCAGGAACTCACAGGGCCCAGCTAAGGCAGAATTTACCTTTCTTAGATGCTTTCTGCAGCTCTCCACAAGCTCCCTTCTGCTGAGAGAAAGCTACTAACAGTACTTAGGGCAGCTAGTTTAAGTTAGTCAAAGCTACTCCTTCGCTGTGGTTAGTACAGTGTAAACACAGCCATGAATGTGTCTATAAAACACATTGTAGGCAGACACCAACTTGCTCTGCTAACACTCCAAGTAACCCAAAAGCTACACATTTGCATAGTGTGGCATCACGTCTGAGCAAGTAAACCCTTTGCAGAGGTGGGATATATTTGTGTGGGCTCCAAGCCAGATGAAAATGACCGCACAACATCTGGTCAGCTCGCCACATGGGCAGAACAGGCTCGTATAGGCATTTGCCATATTGCCATAGCTGACCTTCTCAACCCTGGAAGACTTCTTTCCATGGCAAGGCTGAAACCCACAGGTGGGTGATGTGAAGGAGAAAGATGTTCCCCTCCCTGAACACAGGACTTCGTGCTCCAGCACTGTCACTCAAGCATCACAGCACAGTCCACATTCAGGTGAAAAATATCAGAGGTGAAGTGTGTTGATATGTGCATCAAAGGGGACTTAACATGGTGGGGAGTGTGTCTGGAGAACTGGTGGGAGGTGAGGGGTTACGGTGATATGATAAAAGATACACATGGCATTCTCAAAACCCTCAAACTGCACTGAGCACATGTGGATTGATAACCAGCATGATTTTTCTGGTAATTTTATGCCGTAGACGTATGAACAATATCTCACCAGTGGATAATATCAGTTGTCGGTTATATACATGTTTTATAACAACCAGAACACTCTTTTTCAAAAAGCTGTTGGTGGTTGGCTTTGATTTCTTTTTTTTTCTGCAGCAAAGCTTGGTTTCCCACCCTCTTTCTCTTTCTCTTTCAAGCTCATGGAAGCTAACTGCAGAGAAAGTAAAAAGGTATTCAACACACTAGACAAAATAATTAGGAAAATATTCTACCATTTTAAAATGTTTTGTTGGTTTTAAAAGTGCGGCTTGTTTATTACCCTTAAAACGGAGGCAAGTGCCCTGTGTTCAGCTATACAAATCAGATGTCTGACAAAATAATGTCAAATAATAAAGAACCACTTTCAGAAAAGGGCCAGCAATGTAACAGGGTTATAAGCTTCAGTCAGAACACACGTTATATGTAGTTTTTAATAAAATTTTATGCAGCAAGTAATGCAGAATGCTCTTAACTTGGAAAAGGTAACATCAGTAGTAACTGCTGTAACAAATATGTGCTGAAGTTGAAATAGCCTCTTCCTATGTTTTCTGTCCTTTAGCTGTACGATACATTTTCCCCCCACATTTCACAGAGAGTCATTATATCATTTTCTTGATAAATTTTTGCTACAATGACTCGGTGTGATTTTTGGAACCACTACAGGGAAGATGCAGTTCCCGTGATAATGCTGAACTGCCACTGTCAGGACAACTTCAGGGACTCCCTGAAAATAAAACATAACAACCACCAGAGACGATCAACCCAAATGCCCAACACCTGGGCCTGACAACAGCCAAACTAGAAAGCTAAGATAAAAATGGGGGCAAAAAAGGACAAGTGTGACATGATCCTTGCCCTGTTCCATCATACCTGCTTCCAAACAAGAACAGGTAGAAAGGTATAAAGGTGATGGTTGCATTCAATTAACCATGGGAGTCGTGGCTAATAGCCAATAACATCCAAGTAAAATGTGATTGCAGGGAACCCCAACCCCATGCTCCAAATATCAACCTAACAACTCTTAACTTAATTACTGAAAAATATATACAAACTTTATGGTCCCAGGCTGGAAACATAAAAAAAAAAATATAAAATTTCTTGGAACATATTTTCTTACAGACCTGGAGAAATTCAAAGTAGGAAGCTCTCTACAGGTTTAGGAACAGCATTTTTTTTCAGCACGGTTGATAGGGTTACAGCACAATGCTGCCAATAAACATCACAGTTGACATCAGGGAGAATGATCCAGATAGATAATTCAATGTTCTGGTATCTTAACATGCTAAGGCTATCCAGTTTAAAATACTTCTTTGACTATTAAATATATTTTTCAAAACATACCAAATTTGCAAAGTGTACAGAAATCACCTAACGTGGGAGGACCAAGCTAATTTGGTATCTTTTATATTTGTTATGGTCAAACAGGACTCTGAATAAATAAATAAGATATTCCACCTGGCAACGTAAACATGCAACTATGGTTCTGTATGCCTACAAATTTGAATTATCCCCCTAGATTTCAAATGATTTATACATATTTCACAACTGAGACTATGTTTTTTAGCAGCAGCACTGCAAACTCAACTAAGGATCTGGAAACAAATTTGTGTACCAATTACTGCAGTGAATAGTTAACTGAATTATGTGTTTACAAAGCCTAATACCATACAAGAGTAAGCTTGATAGGAACCAATTCATACTTTTGTTATAAGACAAGTAAAAAAGGTCCTGGAATAAAATGTATAAAATGCCAGTCCAAAACTGTTATGTTGTGGCCATCCATTACACAGAAGACTAAGAGAAAGCAACACTCACATGAAGTTATTTTTTCACCATAACCACAGAAAAATATCTCTGCCTAAAGTCAGTCTTCCTTCACAACACTCACACATGAATATTTCCAAATTATTTTCCCCCCTGTTAATCCTGATTATGCTTCAGACATTATTCAAGGACAAACCCTGGTCCCCCATGCATCTCTCCTTAAACAGAAGGAATTTTGCTTCCATAATGATAAGAATTGAAGAAAATTATCTTCATTTTTGTTAAGCTAGACACCTAACAGGTAAGAGCAGAGGAGGAGCTCTGTACTCTGATGCAGGGCAGGTAGCTCCACTGTTTCTCCTCCCTCTATATCTGGACCATATCAATAAAGCACACTGTGTGCAACTTGAAAACCTCAGGAAACTTCGGCTTTGCTCTGCAACTACTTGCTAATACAAACTGAATTCTGGACATTATTTTTTCAGCAAAATTGTGGATTAATTCAAAACTAAGACGTCATTTTGTGACTAAAAATAGAAAAGGAGGAAAAATCACCCACAGTGAGGCATAAGGAAAGCAATTTAGACAAATAAGAGCTGTTCCCAGACCTCTGCACAAACCCTGGACTGAACATGACATTTAAAAATTTTTGGATCAGCACTCCTGTATTTTATACAGTACGTTATCCACATCCCCCCTATCCTCCTGTTCCTAGAATCAGCACAGCTCGAAATATAAATTAAAAGGTTTATTCTTGCATACCTCACATCTGGTTAGAGTTTGAAGTGCTAAAAATCACACGAAGGAGTTAATTCTTGAAGGCTTTTGAGCCTGAGATTCTTGTTTCCTGCCTTTGCAAGAACCTCTGAGGCAAGTGGTTCTTAAAAAGGGATGGCTATTTTCCTTGCCATTGCAAAATAAAAGTGAAATAACTTTGATGGTCTGAGCTGTGGCTTGGAACTTCTCATTACATATTTGGATGTATGCAAGTTAACGTAGAAAAAACTCACAGTGACCACTGTGAAGACTCTTCTCCCCTGGGCTTTATAGTCAGTAGGTGCCCACACTGACTGCACGATATAACAAAGTTCATGTCACATAACTGCAGAAGAGATTCATGGGGTGGTTTGATTTTTCCACACCATGCAACCAAGTTTCACCTATTGATGCAGATGAAACTTGTATCAGTATGCAAGGACCTATATTTCTGAAACAAGAAAATACCGACCCTCTCTTACAGTATGTTCTTTGTGTCTGCATAACATGCCCGCTCCAGGAGCAATGAACATTTAGCACAGTGATTCTGAATTTCTTCAGCCTATTCCTCTGTGCCTACACACTCACGCAATATCCTACTGGGGTGGAACAGAAGCTTCCAACCGTACGCACATTGTGCCGGCAGAGCAGCATGGGTTTGATTTCCCAGAGCTATTCCCCCGAGGTGGTGTGCAGCGTAGTCGCAAGCAGTGGCTCTGAGTGACATTTCTCACCTTTAATTTCTCCTAAAAATGCGCCACTTCCGTGGCAGATGGCAGGCTACACCCCCAAAGAGGCAACTTCACAGGAAGCCTTTGATCTGCGTGGGGATGCTGTGTAGGGGAGCTGAACTTTCCTTATTCCACCTGCTTTTTTCCCCCCCGAGTTTCATCACTTGTAAGTCATCCCATTCACATTTTACTCTCCCATGCCGAAAGCCGTCTGCTCCATTCAGTGTCCTTCAAAGGGGTACTCAAGTGAAAGTCACTCACAAGAAGGTTACCCAAAGCCTTTCCATTGAAGAATTTGTGTTTGCCACTTGTTTGTTAAGTTATCGGTGCTCCGTATGTTCTGAGTAGTGAGAAATGCACCCAGAACTGCAGAAGCTCAAGAAAGACGATGAGAATGGTTGAATTTCAGAACACAGGTTTTCATGCAACTGTGAGAAGATTTAAGAGCAAATGGTAGTACTAACAAAACAACATTTTTGTTTACTGCATCAGAGCTACAAGTTACACTTGAGGAATGACATTCTTAACAGTGTCAAGAAAAAGTGGTGTTTACTTTATAAGGAGTAAATTTGAACCCAAATGTGATCAGAAACCAAGAAAAATTTGTACTTTTTTTCCTCAGAGAAACTTCTATGTTTACACTCCAGTATCATCAAGAAAAAAGAAAAAAAATAAATCTCTATGTTGTGGGTGTCTTGTCTTCCCAGTGATTCCAGAAGCTAATATTTTGGTATCTTCTATAGTGATATATTTAAAATACAAAACTTTTATATAACTAGCCAACTGATGTGGAATAATCAACTCCTTCCCATACGCCCTACTCATCATACAGGCTGTGGTACGTTGGGTTGACATATCTTAGGCAAATGCAGCAGTGCTCCCTGCCACATCTGCAAACTTGTCCCAAGAGGGTGACTGCCAATAGATGTTTCTTAATGGGCACAGTGAGATGACAATTATGGGGGTTTCTTCCAACTACCTACCTGTCTATGAATCATTCTCCTAGATTTACCAGGAATTGCTACGTTGCCTTTATTAAATGTGATACTAAGCAGGAGTCTTGCTGAAACATTGAATAAAAACTACTACTGGCAACATTAAATATGTTGAAGGAAAGAGTCATCATCTACTTGCAGATCTGCTAACCACAGGAATACACTGCTGCAAGATGGATGCTCCATATTATTGATACCACATTGGTATCACTGTAATGGAAAATTATACAGGTTTTCTTTTTGTCTTTTTCACTATTTTTTCTCAATGCATCGTTGACAGTAGTAATGTGAAACTGCTCCTGTTTGAAACGTAGTGGCCTAGAAAATATATAAACTGATGCCAGTGTGACTGCTACAGAGTGGAAGGATCCCAGAGGGCTCCCTTTGTAAGATTATTCCAGTACGGGTCAAGTGTTGCAATATTCAGCAACCTAAATATCATTAACTGAGTTATTCCCTACTGTGTCTTTTCCTATGTAACACCTTTTTGAGTGAAAACTTGGATATTTTTGAGTATCCCACTGATATTTTTTTTGGAAAACACCTGGGTACTCTACAGAAATGAATCCCATGTTGCAGGGTTGCTGTTTGCCGTGGCATGCCAGTCCACACTACAAAGTGGTGTGTTCACCTGGTTCACTCCGCACCACAGTTCTGCCTCCTGACTCCTCAGCACGGTTACAGGAGACATTTAATTCAGACATGGTATTGCTGGCAAAGTTAAGATCCTCATTACCTGAAAAAGTTTCAGAAATGCAGGCTCGTTCAATGTAAGAGCAACTTTCTATATGATCTGGCACAAAGTTACTGTCATGAAAGACATTGACAGCAAGGGATGATTCCCTTCCAGAGTCACAAAATATATTTTGAAAATAGGAAACAGACTATTGTGTTTATTTACACACGCTTTTGAAGCATGTAATACAGACCCCCCCTACAGCATCCCTGGGAAGAGTCAAGAGCAGTCTTTGCTGAGATACCGAAAGGACCCTGACTTCCAGCAGACAAACTTTCCTGTAACTCTTTACAATTTAGGCTGACTTCACGCAATACCATTTGTCGCTGCAATGCTCTGTCAATTAACATATGCAAATTAAGAATTAAAATATGCAAACCATATGTAAATCACACTTATTTTTAAAAGGCTTGCCTAAAGAGGGGGATGTAGCTGTCACTTTTAACAATAGCAAACACCTAATAGCAAACGCCTACATGTAAAATTACTAAAAAGACACAGTAGTGGTGCAGTATTGGAGCACATCTGAACCCACAGCCTCTTTCAAAACACAAAATAAGTTTTTATGGGTTGTTTTTTTTTTTTTCATTTTTTCACGGTGTATTTCAGATGTATGCCTACTAGAGAATGCCTTAATACAGGATAGCTAGAAATATTGCAACAAATAAGCTTGCAGAGAACAACCTTTTCCCCTGAAAATGAGAGCGTATAATGCTCTGTGAGAGAGATTCTAAGTACTAAAAACCCCTTGTATCTTGAATAAAAAGGAAAAACTTGGCCCACATTATTATGTCACCGCTTTTCTGTGAGAAGTTGAGCCCTAAAATGGAATCACAAACTCATGATGAGCCCCAAAGCCTTTCTTAATTTATCATCATTTTCCCTTGAAAATCTTCAGAGCAAATTTCAAAGGCTCTCCCATGTCTTCTGTAATGTCCTATGGCACACAGTAAACTGGGGGCAGTTAGTTCATCAAGAAGCACTTAATTATTTTCACTCATATCATAAAGATAGGTACTGAATATGTGGGAAATTGAGACAGAAAGCTTACTGCAAATACTTTCACTGGAAGTACTGCTCTTACAGCCTAGTTCCTAATCTACACACAATTTGATAGAAGTACAATTGTAGAACAGGAAATACTGTTGAAATCCTCATAGCAGCACCATTTCAAGAGCGGTCACAGTAATAGTGGGCAAAGAGATATTATTCAGGTATAACTTATCCTTCTTTGCCTATGGGCATGGATTACGCTGTTATAAATGTATCACCATGGAAAGGGTTAAGGACGACTTCTTCGTGAGCGAAGGCCTGTGCTCACAGGCAGACCCACACCGGAGGATGTGACCAGCCTTAGCTGCTTGCTGTCATCCTGCTGGGAGCTCCAAGCCCACCAAAAGACATCACGACAGCCCTTGGGAAGGCTCCTACTCCAAATGAGGGCTTGGTGGCAGCTGAAGCTGCCTTAGGAAGGCAAAAGCCCCTTCTAAGGCCAGCCACCTCCAAAGGAAAAGCAGTAGCAAAGAGCACGGATGGTAACTTTTTAAAATAACTGCAGCTGTTTCTACATGTGTCGGTGCTCTACCAGTGTGGTTTGCAACCATTACTTAATTGCAATTTCAGTTAACCATTTTGCCATAATTAATGGCTGAATAAGAAGTTCCACAATTGCCTATATGGCTGAAAAAATTATATTCTGCTTATAATACTTTCTTAACTCAGCCACCCACTATGGCTGAAATATTTGATCGCTAAATTGATTTTTCATTAATTTAATCTTCAAGGATGATTATTATTCTGAAGCTGGACCACACACAATAAAAATAGGCATTTTATTAGTCATATAGTCATAGGGCACATAGGGAAAAAGGCATGTGCCCTGGCTGATGAATCCTGGCTGATGTATAATTTGTTGTTCCAATGCCAACCTGCAGAACTCCATTACTTCATCATAGTTGGTCTGAAGGAAGTGAAAAGAAATTTGAGGCTCATTAGTCCTTTTAAAAAATCTTGACCTTGAAAATATGAAACTACTTGGAAGAGATTATTAAATAGCTGTAATAATAAAAAATAATCCCAATACTGAAATTTTAAATTAAGGAAAGCTCTTCGTCATTTCAGGATACATTTGTTACCAGGAAGACAGTGTGTCCTGAAAGTGCTCTGTGATAGTTTCACAGTAAATAAATGCTTTTAAAGCCATGGAATGTGATTACCATAAAATACATCCTTGCAAAAAACACAATCAATTAGTAAAAGGTCTTTAATACCAGACACTTTACAAATACGTGTCACTGAAACTACTCACAGAAATAAATGTTTCCAGGAGAGCAAGCAGAAGACCTTAATGGTTTTTCAGTGAAAACTTGCTAGGAAGCAACTACACCTACTCCAGTGAATAAGAGACGTGGTCAGCAACATAAATTAGTGGTCGGTGCAAGCCATCTCTAAACTCCTGCTTGGTGATGTTTTCAAACTAGCTCTGATTTTTCTGGCAGTCACCATTTTGCAGGTTTTAACTATCCCAGCCAAAGCAAAGCAGCAGAATACTGCTGACCTCCTCACGGTCTGGAGAGGCCAATTTTATTCCTAAGGATAATATTAAGGTGAGATTTTTCTTTCATTTCTGAGAATAACCCAGGCCCAAAAGACTTCAATATGATGCCCATCAACTAATGAATTAATATGATACAATGAAAACGCCTGAAGCCCTGGACTGACCTGAAACTAGTAATGTCTCAACCAACTTAGACCCACCAGGGACCTGTCTTTAACACTAGATTTTTTAAAAAGGAAATGGAGAAGAAATGGAGAAAAAATCAGCTTTTGTGTCATTTTCTGTCCATATATGGGTACGTAAGAATCATAACAGCTTGTGTGATGAAGGTGTGAAGAAAGGAAGTGTAGTAATACAAAAGACATAGATGGTTCTTGACATATGTCCTTTTTGCTGCTTAGCAACCTGTCAGTGTAGTGCATTCTTTTTTTGTTTCAACTTTCTGCAAAAAGGGTGTTTATACTGGAAGAATTGTTTTTTCACAGAAACCTCCGTGCAGCCTTCTGCAATGTCTGTAATGGTAAAGCAGCGGATACTTTGCGCTGAAGAGAGCCCAGAAGGTTCTGTAATTGTAATACTAAAATATTTCTCGAGTCAGACAAGTATTCTCCAGTAGTGTGAGCCAGGCAAATCCAAGATGCTCCTCCTTAAAAATTTTCTTCTACTTTCTTTTAATAAAAACTCTTTTCATTTCAAGTGCTCTATTAAGACATACCCCTCCACCCCTCAATCCATCACTGTAGGGAATAATGTGAAAAACCACTTCACAGTTGAAATTAGATAACCTGGACTTGCTTTATTCGACAGAGCCCATTTTCTTTTCTTGCATATATTTAAAATTATTTTAATTTCCTAAAGTCATAAAATAATTTAGCCCTTTATAAATATGTTTAATAGGAAAACTTTCCTGTATAGTTAATTGCTACTGACAAGCACCTAAAGATCAACACTTTTAGCTGCCCAGACCTTCACTTTTATTATCTTGCTAGAATTTATGTGCATTTGAATTTCTGCTGGTGGAGTTCACATCACAAGGATCGTAACCTCCATGAAATTCCTTTTATATTCTGAGCCAAATTCAACCTCTTACTTCAGTAAAACTTACTACCACACTGTTCCAGTGAATTAGTTGTGGAAGTGAACATACAACAGAGAGAGCAGACACTATGTTTTTCATACTTTTAAGGTTTACATTCATGATAGCAAAGAAGACCTTAGTTTTACCCATATTAAAAGTGTTCTATGTCTTCTTAGCAGCCCAGCAGTTCTATTTTTGTGTTTCCTCTGCCAAAATTATGTAATATAGCCTTAACATAAATGAGAATAATTCCATAATTTTTTTAGAATACAATCCAACCTTTGTACAATCTGAAGTACCTCTAATAAATACATAAATCTTCTGAGTCTGAGTACTTTTGAGCAATGTTTTAGGTATGAATGAAGATACCTCGCAAGGAAAGGTTGCATCTTGCTGTTCAATATCAATTTGAGGATAAATAAGCCAGCATGGTCTAAGCAAGCTGTGCCACATGATGCATACATAGGTGATTAACAGCAATGAAGCACATAAGACCTCATAAATCTGCAGATTTAGTCCCCTACTGATTCAGCAAATGACATCGTATAATCTTTTCCATGACCTTATTGAACTCTGTCTTAAAACTGGTCCATTTCTTCCTCCACTGCTACTACTGATTCAGACCCCACTGATTTGACGATTAGAAATGTTCTAATTTCCAGCCCATATTCTCTCGTATCCATATTTTTTTAGTGTCAAGTGCCACTTTTGTCTCACACTGCTGTGTCCCCCCATGAAGAGCATGTGGGCAGCAATCCAGTCTCCTCTCAACCTTATATTCCTGGACTAAACAAGCCACAACCTTTTACTTTGCTTGCACACCACAAACTTCTGTATCGTTTTAATCATCCCTATATCCCTTCCTTATGCTTGCTCCTCTTGGATTTCATCTTTCTTAAAAAGGGGTGTCCAGTTTTTCAAAAGCAAGTTCTCCAGTGCTGCTACAACATTAACATTTCCCTGTCTCTGCAGGAAATACCTAGTTTGATACTTTCTAGGATCTCATCGCTTTCTTCACAGCTGTATCACATCGATGACTCATATTCTGTGACTGATTGTTACACACAGGTCTTTTGCCTCCTCTGTCATTTCCAACTGATAAGTCTCGAGCAGAAATTCTTTTTAGCAGCCCTTAAGTGCCATCCGTACTCTTAAATTCCATCTCATTTCTATTACTTCAGTCCTCAAGGTCAGAACATTTTTCCTGTGCAATATTCTGATCATCCTTTATATTAATGATGCCTCACAATATTTTGCCAGCACCAAATTCCATTCCTCTACTTCTACGTTTTGTGCCAACATCATTAATTAAAATGTTAAGTAAGTCAAGTCCTCTAGATTGATCCTTGAAAAATTCTGCTGATATCTTCCTTCCAGTGTGACAGTTCTCCATTTAACATAACCTGTTGTCAAGTCTTTTTTATTCAGCTCCATTCTGTTCCGCAGTACTAACATCCACCTTGTCGAACTGGACTAGTAATTTCCCATGTGGGATCCTGTATCAAATGTTAAACTCCAAATAATATCAGATCTACCACATTTCCTGTACCTAGGTATCAGTGTAGCCCAGGATAATAAGTTGGATAAATCTGCATTGCGTTTGTTCAAATGTTCTAATACTGTGGTTGCTTAAAACTAATTTAAAGGTCAGACAAAATGAGATGGTAGTAAATTACCTTTTAAGAAAGTTGTCGTTTAAGAAATTTTATTTCTTGAGCAACGTATGAAATAAGGACAACTTATATGCAAGAAATTAACTACCATATTAAAAAGTCAGCTATCAACCAGCAGTAATCAAAAACGTTTTTAAGAAAAAGGATAACTTATCTTGTAGATTTGGTATAGCCCTATGGCATACAATGTGTTGCAAGAAATATACATTCTTACATGAACTTGTGTTTTAAGTTCATCTTCCTGTATCTATTAACTAACTAAGCATTCACGCATCTTCACAACACAGGAAAAGAAGTGGAAAGCCACAGATCTATAAGAATATATCAGGCTTCTCATAGAAGATGGAGCATAGCAAAAAAAAGTCAGGCAGAAAAATAAAAAATGACAAATACATTAATTTCTGCTCTTCAAACAGATAATGCATTTTCCAGGCTGGTTAGAGACTTGATTAGAGACTGATTAGCATTGTGCTCTAGCAGGGTTGCTGAGTTTGCTATTGCTAGAAAGTAAGTCAACATCTTTGGCAGATCTGTAGCTGTTAGCCTAAATTCTGCAGTTAATATGTGGCTGTGGAAAGAGTTTTGGAAGATGTTTTGCACCGCTAGACCCAGTTTTTCCTGGAGCTATTTAGATCTTTAGTGGGGAACTGTACTCACCCAGGAGGCAACCGCTATGAACTGATAAGAAGGATGTTTCTGAGAGCATGTAACTAAATTACCACGCCAATCTGCAGCTGAAAGAAACGTCTGACCAGGCTGTAACACTGCAGCTTGCCTGAGCTTTAAACATTGTGCTGAAAAAAACCACAAGTTGTAAATATGGCAGTATTCTCTCCAATTTGAAAGGATGCTCTGAACAAAAGACCGCCCAGGCCCAGCTGTGCCTGCGGGGATTGCCTCGCTGCCTTTTCCTGCTTTCTGGAGCTCCACAGCCTCCCATCCATCACACGCTGGGAGTGCTCGTGGCCTTCATGACATGATGGAGGCTGCTTACATGTCCCACCACGGGTCAGGAGGTGTATATGACAGCCATGGGACTGCCTTATAGTTGATTCCTGCTTTACCTGGATCAGAGGAGAACCACATCTGTAGTCAGACAACAGGACAGGGGGCCACCAAACACTCCCCGAAGGGCTTCTGTAATCTACTCCAGGCAAAAGGTTGGAAACACTGCCAAGAATATGTCAAATCTATCACCACTAGCTATGCCAGTTCCCTCCAGAATATTACATTAAGGTCAGCTCAGCAGCCTTGGTTCCAAATCACTTAAAGATCTGGGTGTAGGATGTTTAAATGACTGTTTAAAGCTCAGGAGTGATGACCCTTTTCCTCTGGTGCAATGTCACTCTCTATCACATGAATAAAGTTAGTTTCCGCAGCAGCTTCCTTCTCTCCTAAGGTAAGACTGAGACACGCTCTCCCAGACTTGAAGAGTAAGTTTGAAATTTATTTCCTTCACCCTGGACTTTGCTGTACCTCCAGCAATTTGCAAGGGGTTCCCTTGGTTGTGTCTGGCCTCCTGTGGCTGCTTTTAGGAGCAGCCCCTTATACTGCAATTACACCCAGTTGCAATATAAACTACTGGACAAAATCCTATTCTTAGATTAGCTGAAATCTGTAATAGCAACAATTGCTTTCCTGCAGGTACAGTGCAGGAAAAGGTTTGCATGAAGTTCATTCACATCCTTCACAGTAGAGGGGATGTGAGTTAAATAGGAGAAGCGGAACTTCTGCTTAACTGCTACTTCTATTTTTCCACTGTTTAATTTTTTTAATAATGTAGTCTTAGTTTGCTATGTAAGAAGAATGCTTCATGGTTTAAACATACAAATATGGTGATGCCAAACAGCATAATGAATCTGTAACTAATATTTAAGCATAAATAGCTCACTATTGTATGAATTGTTACCTCATTATTTTATGCTTATGTCTAAGGCTATGTGTCTGTGTACACCTACACAAATATATTACAAATATAATAATCCTCAACTCTTGATTACAAAACAAAAGGAAAAACTTCAAAAATCTAACAAGTATTATCACATGAATTTTCAAAAAAGTACACATAACAGGGCAACATGCCAAATACCTTTCTTAACATTTTATATTTGCCACTCAGATGATGAATACCTTGTACTTCGTAGTTGAAGACGTCACCTAAACAGAATGCTCTTCAGATATTTTAAGCTGTATAAAATTCAATATACTCTTTCTAACTTACAGCTTTTTTCCAAGCCATGTGACAAATGGCTATACAATTTAAACAAAATGAATAGCTTGCATCTAATTTGCAGATTTATCATGCACACAGCCCTTTGGAAAATTCTTATGCACTGTTTTTACCTTCATACAGAATATGTGAACATGCACATTGTAACTACCATCAAAAATATTTTTATAGGGTTTTCATCCTTCCCAGAGGAGTTTAAAACTCAGAATTCAGGACTTGAGTTTTACATCCTTTCTTTGAAAAATCTAACGGTCTTTTCCATTTATTAGGTTTTCATTGAAGAACTCAAAAATACATTCATAAAAAGCATATGTAGAAAGATCCACCTGGACAAAACCTATAGGCTGAACGAAAGTAAAAGTTAAAGCAGAACCTCCAGTCTGCCCATTTTGGGAAGTCTTTCAGTATTAGACTTTTCTCTGAGAGAGCAATGATTCCTACTGGGATGTTATTAATATGGCAGACAGATTCTATCCAGCTGCTCCTTTTGTATCCAGGGAAACAGAAAAAACAGACCGGAGATGTCTTACTATTACTTTTGCAAGCTCCTACTTTGAACAAGTTACTAACAATCCAGAAAACAGCTTACCGATTCTTTAATGAGTGCAATACATAGCGCAACATTTGATCTTGTATGCAAGGTATTTCTTGCAACAGAAAAGTTATTCTACAAGAGAGTGCAAAATTAAATAAACTACTAACAGGAAAAATCAACAGCACACAGGTGCGAAGAGTAAATACTGAAACAGAAATAAATGGATAATACCATTCCTGGAATTTTTGTGAGAAACATTACTTGTGCTATTACATTAATTACATTAGTCATGTAAATCATAATTAGGTGAAAAGGGTTTTTGGAATAAGTTGTGGGTTTTTTTACATAGTGATGGTCTCTGAATTAAACCAGCTAAAATCCAAACTACTGCAAATAGAACAGTAATTCATATGCTGATCCATGGCAGCAAATCTTCTTTTCCAACCCCAAAAAGTTTTAGTTGTACATATTCAAAAGGACCTTGGCTATCATAAAGATCCAGGTATCAAAGGTAAGGAATTTTATTATTACATTCAGTTGAAATGATAAAGTTTTCGATTCTCAGGGAGGCGAGAATCATGGACTGCCATCATGGACTTCTGGAGGGCAGACTTTGGTCTTTTCAAGAGTCTGCTTGACAGAGTCCCTTGAGAGTCAGCCCTGAAGGTAAAGGGAATCCAGGAAGGCTGGACGTTTTTCAAGAAAGAAGTCTTAAAAGCGCAGGAGCAGGCTGTCCCTGTGCGCAGTGAAGGGAGCCGTCGAGGGCAAGAGACCGTCCTGGCTGAACAAAGAGATTGGGTCACAGCTCAGGGAAAAAAGGAGAGTTTTTGTCCTTTGGAAAAAGGGGCAGGCCACTCAGGAAGATTATAAAGGTGTAGCAAAGTTACGTAGGGAAAAGATTAGAAAGGCCAAAGCCCAGCTTGAACTTAACCTGGCCTTGGATGTTAAAAACAACAAAAAGAATTTCTATAAATATATTAGTAGCAAGAGGAGGACTTGGGAGAGCCTCCATCCACTATTGGATATGGGAGATAACATAGTGACAAAGGATGAGGAGAAGGCTGAGGTACTGAATGCCTTCTTTGCCTCAGTCTTTAGCAGTGGAGTAGGGTGTCCCCCGGGTACCCAGACCCCTGAGCCAGTAGATAAGGGCAGGGAGCAGAATGAAGACCCGTAATCCAGAGGGAGGTGGTGAGGGACTGTGGAGGAATGGCTGTCTGCAAGAGGACATGACTTGATTGGGATGAACAATCCAGTTCTAGACACGGGATCAGGGGAGAGGCCTTAGCCGTAGGCCCAAAGCCTCGGCCTCAGGCAGGCTCAGGGGCAGGTCCTGCTTGACAAACCTGATCTCCTTCTTATGATGAAGTGACTCGATTGGTGGATGAAGGAAAGGCTGTGGATGTTGTTTACCTGGACATTAGCAAGGGGTTAAAAACTGGCTGGAGGGCCGGGCCCAGAGAGTGGTTGTGAGTAAGTTCGCAGATGACACCAAGCTGGGTGGCAGTGTCAACCTGCTGGAGGGTAGAGAGGCTTCGCAGAGGGATCTGACAGGCTGTGACCAACAGGATGAGTTTCAATAAGGCCAAGTGCCAGGTCCTGCACTTGGGTGTGCACAACAACCCCATGCAGTGCTACAGGCTTGGGGCAGAGTGGCTGGAGAGCTGCCTGGTGGAAAAGGACCTGGGGGTGTTGGTCAACAGCAGGCTGAACATGAGCCAGCAGTGTGCCCAGGTGGCCAAGAAGGCCAACAGCATCCTGGCCTTTATCAGGAACAGTGTGGTGAGTAAGACCTGGGAGGTGATCATCCCCCTGTACTCGGCACTGGTGAGACCCCACCTCGAGTACTGTGTCCAGTTTTGGGGCCCTTACCACAAAAAATACATTGAGGTGCTGGAGCAGGTCCAGAGAAGGGCAATGGAACTGGTGAGGGGTCTGGAGTACAAGTCTTATGAGGAGCAGCTGAGGGAGCTGGGGTTGTTCAGTTTGGGGAAGGGGAGGCTGAGGGGAGACCTTATTGCACTCTATAACTACCTGAAGGGGGGGTTAGAGAGGCAGGGGTTGGTCTTGTCTCCCAAGTCACAGGAGATAGGACAACGGAAAACGGCCTCAGGTTGCACCAGGAGAAGTTTAGATAGGATATCAGGAAACATTTCTTCACGAAAAGGGTTATCAAGCATTGGAATAGGCTGCCCAGGGAAGTGGTTGAGGCACCATCCCTGAAGGCATTCAAAAGACGGGTAGACATGGTCCTCAGGAATATGGTTTAGTAATTTTTATTTCCTATTTCTTATTTATTTTTTTTGTCAGAGTTAGGTTGATGGTTGGACTAGACGATCTTTAAGGTCCCTTCCAACCTAGACGATTCTATGATTCTATGATTCTTAATTTTCTCAATCCAGTAGTTATAACCTGGATATTGTCATAAGCATCTAGTGTCCCTGTTGATTACTCACTTGACAGTTCACCAAAATTCTTCCAAGGAAAACCAAACCCTTCCAGTTCTAATTTAGAGATTCTAACTGGCATCCTTCCTGACTTACCAATTATCAGTGAAGGTGTAAACAATCTTGTTAAACACCTATTGTAACCAGATAAAAATGTGGAAATATGGACACTATTTCCTCTCTTAAAATACCACTGCTACCAGCAAAATTGCCTCTCACTTGGAGAAGAGCTAGAAAACCACATGGCCTCCTGTTGCAACACACAGAAAAGAGACTACTAATTCTCAATACTGTTGAATGTTGACAGAAAACAGATTTGTACCTAATGCAATGGAGGACTTACTATTTAAATATTTAAACTGTAGTTAGCATTGGGCTTTTCACCTTCAAACCATTCAGTAATCTAGATTTGCCTTACGAGATCATGGGATGCTCACTGGCATATCAGGTACAAGACAGAGAGGTCAAAGTTTTGAGTGATGTCTTCTCGGGGATGGTTCTTACTTCTCTGGGGGGTTTGTGCATACAGCTAAATTTGGGATGCTTTTTGAGTACACCTCTCCAGTTCAGTGTGTGAAAATATATCGCCTTTCCTATTCTTTTGTTCCATAGAGAAGTGACATGGGGTTAGCATGTGTTTATGGATGTTCTCACAGTAAAAGCTGTTTGTAGGAAAATACTCAGTTTTTCAAGCGAGTTACATGTAAGCATGTGTTACCTCTTATTAAGTACAAACCCCAACAATAGCAGCCTGCAATTCTTGTTCAATTATATGAGGCATCAGGTGCCATCCAACAGACAAGATGCAACATACAACATGACAAGTTGAATGTGTTGGGATATTCTATTGAAAGGCAGGTATATCAATTCAATTTCAGCTCAGGGATGATGAAGGTACTTTCTAGGGCTTTTGTGCAGGGGGAAAAAAAAAAAGTGAGATAGTAAAGGATGGCAAGAAACGCTTCTTCAAACACCAAGACACAGTGTTAGGTACTAAGGATCCTGGCTAATAGACACCATATTCCTGCTGTCTTTGTAGTAAGATCATATGACTCCTTCAGTGTTTTGTGACTATTTTACCTTTCATGAGACTTTAAAATTAAATGTAGTTTCAAAAAGTTAAACACTCCACTGAGGGTTTACATTCTGTATACATCCAAAACAGCTGTCCTATATATTCCCTCATTAAGCGCACAGCGAATGCCAATATTAAATTCAAAACAGACACACTCTCTTTCTCTTTCACCAATGTGAAGTTCAAAAGAATAAACACTGCCTATTGTTAATTAAACAATATATACACTTGCGCTATTTAAATCCATTTTCAAAACACATGGGCTGAGTATCAAACTGCAGAGTTGAGTCACACACCAAGACAGAAGTCAGTAAAAATTACAGCTGTCCACTGCAGCTGCGGTATCCATTATGCTGGGATTTAACAATAGACAACAATAGAAATCCCACTGCAGGCCAGAAAGCCAGGGAGAAGAATGGACTATAAATCAAGCAACTAACATCGCCGTTGCACTTTTAAGTAATATCTCTCTATTAAAAAATGTCTAAGTAATGTCTAGGCAAGTTGTACAATATTATACCAAGATTCTTAAAATGGATCACTGAATGTCATCACATTTTTAAGAATACAGCTACGATCTAAACTTGATGTTCATGTGATTTTTTGAATTAATCTAATTTTAATATGGAGCTGCTGGGGTGGTTTTCTGTTCTGGCAAGATTACATACCTGAAACTCATCATCTTTGAGATGCACAGTGCCGAGAGGTATCCTAACAACACCTGGACTTGTGTCTTCACACAAAACCAGAGAGGCTGGTGGGTATATTCTTGTACCGTGTGTCACATGCCAGGCAGAGAAGGGAGGGACAATAATATGTCCCTTATGAAGAGCTTTTTTAGTTTTGTGTGAAAGGACATGCAAATTCCCAAGGACAGAACCTACAACAGAAACACTCCTAAAAGACAGATGACACACAGACAAAAAGGTTGTGTGCCTGCAGTTTAACTTTGTTGGTTATTTTTGTGAATTTGTGAATTTTGCTCAATTCAAGAACTTCTAATATATTGGCACAATTTTTGCCAATAGGTGGAACTATTCCAAAATAACTTGCCTTAACTTGACAGTAGGAAATTAATACGTAACCAAAGGTGTTGACTCCATAAGGGATAGCAGTTGATCACTTGGCCCAGCCAGAAAGATACTAATAATTTTAGGGGCCTAACCTGACACTTTGGTTCCCCAGATCCTGTTGGAGATTGTTCCATTATCATCCCACAAAATTGGGACAAAATTGACTTCTAAGTAAAAAAAATTACCAGCTTCCCTGAAGTTTCTCCCTGCCCCATTACTTCATGTCATCGTGGGGACTATTCCCAGTGGCTTTACCTGCAGGCAACCTTCTGCCCGCGCCCAAGGAGACTCTTGAAAATCTAATACCAACATTTTTCATTTCAGAAAACCCCATTTGGACTTCAGATGGCAGCAGTGACTCCAGAAGGAAAATCAGGTTTTGGAACACATTAAACTATACATTGGAAGTCACTACTGTTAGGTTCTGATGGCTTTCCGTCTTTTATAGTTGTAACTCATTTTTTTCTAGAAATCCAATACTTGAATTTGGGGGGGGGGGCGGGATTTGCATCATTATAAATATTACAGCTAGAATGCAGCTGCGATGGATGTATAGCTGCAGTTACTATGAGGCTGAAACTTTCTAAGTAATGCCAAAGAATATAAACAGTTAAAAACAATATAAAATAAGAGTTTAAAATAATTCAAAATATGAAGGAAAGTAAAACAAAATCAGAAGTCACAGTTTTGAAACTTAAATTATTGCCCATAAAACACTGAAGAAGTTATGTGTCTGAAATTATTTCAACATTGAAAAATGATTCAGAGACATTTGGTATCAGCTCTCTTCATCTCTTCAGTGGAGTCTGGGATTGCAATAGCTTTGGTTACAATTTTCATAATACATGTATGATCCCTGCAGTTCTTAAATTATTTTCTTAAGGGATATTTCAAAATATCACTTGGAGAATGGAGGAATTTAGAAAGAAAACTGGATTTCCTGTCGTATCTTGGTGTCTGGGCTCTGGTCTAACTCCCAGTGAAATCAGTGGGATTAGCAACTACTGGTTGTCGGCCTTACAACACAGCTCTTCTCAACAGGGACTTCACAACAGTTCACACGGGCTGTACAGCACAGGGACTATAGTCATTGGGAAAAAGGAAACTACAAATAGTTAAGTTCAATGGAAGTCAGTTATCTGAGGATCTTCAGGGTCTTTGTCAGATCATGTCATACAGCTGATTCCACAGGGTCTCAGCCTGGTCTCAGCCTAATCACGGCTGGGTTGTGCCTGAAACATCTAATGGAAACTCAAGTGCTGCAAGATGGAGCGGCCATCAAAGAAACCAAAGCTTTCCTTTTGACTGACCTGCTGCCTGGGCAAGGTTTCAGTCTTGAAGGCCTATGCCACCGGGGCACATAGATGCCCAAAGAAACAGTCCTTAGCACATGTGCTTAGTGAAATGCTATTTCCCCGGACATATTTCCACGGTATCTCCTACCACCAGCTCCGATGATTAATTCTGCCTGCAGGTTGCAATTTCTTCTCTGCAATTTCTGTTATTTACCTCCCGTCCTATCCCAACTTGGTTTTGTGTTCTTTGATTGTGAGCAGTGGCTGCGTTTCACATGACTGAGCACAGCCACACGAGACAAGACCTGCCAGCACATTTTCTCACCTTTTAAAGGGTGGCCTAGCCAGTGTAATTGATTCAATTGCTATCTGAGTCAGCTGGCAAGTGCCTGGCTGAATGGGATATATAAGTGAGAGATCATAATTACTTTTTAATTTTCAAAAAATCAATAATTTGTTCTCTTGCAAAAACATTTTGAGTTATCCTAGTTTTTTTGTTGTTGTCTGACCATTGTCAGAAACATGTAGGAAATACCTAAATGCTAAGAAAAGTACTTCAACTGAGGAAGAGATGTATAAACATTTCTATTTGAAATAGACTCCATAGCTTAAAGACCTGCTGTTAGTCATTATTTTTATGTAACTCTTCACCCTCATGCTTCTTTTTTTTTTCAAAAACCTTAATATGATTTCAGAATGACTGCAAAACCTTAAAACAAAAACTTTTCCCAGTACTCACCTATTTCCATTTTTCTGAAAACGCCTTGTACAGAGAATTCTGAGTCACTATGAACTGTGGCATAATAAAGCTCTTCTAAGTTTCTTTTGAAAAGTGGCTGGAAATAAGTTTGCTATTGTATTCTGTATAACTTGAGCACCAAATCCCAGTCTCAGCTGCCCATCTATGCACAGAGTTGAGTTTTCCCTTTAACTTAACAGTCAAGAGAGTTCAAACAGATCAGACTCCTGGTCACAAAACAGACTTGTAGCGTACCTGCCTGCGGAGGGCTCTTTATTCAAGTAGAAGGAAGTCAACAGAAGCCCCAAACCAGCCTGCTGAACATCTGCACCTCAGCACAACAGCAATCCGGGCTTCCACCCCACCCTGGCCAGCACAGGATTCATGCACCCGGCTGTTGAAGTACTCCCTAAACGAGCAAAATGTAAAATCTGTGTTTGAATGTATCTTCCCCTCTCTTCGTCTACCAGAAGAAGGAAAAAAAATAAAAATATGATAAACCACAATAACATTTTTGGAAAAAAACGGGAGTTGCATTTTGTCTTTTCTTTTAATATAATACAACTGTTTTACACAACGCATGAAAATGCAGAATGCAAGGGTTTGTAATTTAATTGCCAGTATGTGTGCAGCCATATTTTAAAATATTCTGGATTTTCAGGCAGGTAAATTCATAATGTGAATACCACATTAATATTGTAGAATATGATCCTGAAAAAGAGTTATGCATGTATTAAACTTTACATATACAATGAGCCCCATTGAATTCAGGAGCTGGCTTGAAAGAGTACTGCAAATGATACAGTTCCAAAAATAATGAACTGCATTATTCATTACACATATAAGAAAATAGCACAGTATATACATATGTATGCCTGCGTACATTTTTATTATAGACAAGAGCTCCAGTTAAGTTTGCTTAATATTTTTTAATATAATACATTGGTTTAGTTGCTTATGTCCTTGCCAAGATGTAATTATTTAGCTGAAATTTTCCAGGCTAGATATTTGCCTCAGATGAAATTTTATTTTTTAACTTTCAACAAAAGCAGTTTCTGTCTTTCCGAAAGAAAAAAACAAAATGTTAGAGAAACATGCTATTTGCCTGTGTTAAAAACAAAACAAAACAAAAAACCACATAAAAGTCAAAACCTTTTTCTTTACTGGAAAGCTCAAATGCCTTGATGCATTGAAGCAAGAATAGGAAGTATGGTAGGACGGAGAGAAAGGGTAAAATGCAAAGGTTTTGTTAGTATCCAGGATATGGTGGTTACTGTAATTGAAAATCCACTTCTCAAAAATCTGTACTTTTCACACAATAAAATACATCATAGGCCATTAGATCAGTCACCTCAGTCACCAAATGTTCTGTCTGTACTGACCATGCTCTCCCCTTCGGATACAGCTGCTAAAGTACCTCTTAGAGAGGGAGTTTTCTGTACCTGCCAACTGCATAGTTCAAGAAATGGAGACTTATTCTGTGTAGCAAAAGATTCCAACAATTCTCAAGATAGTGTTTGTTTTGTTTCAAAAACGGCATTTAATTATTATTTTTTTCTTAATTCATGCATATTTCAATAATATCAAGGTTGCTGACTCAGGAATAACATGAATCTCACACAGGAGATGGAATTTTAAATCTAAAACTGTCACTCAAGCAGGACTTGACCAAGTGCCATCTGAGATGCTGTAGGGTATCTGAGAGACCCCCATGGGGCTGGCACAAATGCCCCAGAGCTCAGGAAGACCAGAGGCCAAGGTGGGCAATGTGGGGACACTTTGAACGACTTTCATCATCCACGGTCTATAACTGAAAGCAACCCACAGTGTCACAGCTCTTCACAACATGTGAACTAGAAAAGATGAAGAGAAGGGTTTGACTGGAAGGGTTCAGAGCTCACTTCATGAGAGGAGATTAAATAAGAGCTAATGTTTTCAGTACAGACAAGTGAAGCCTGAAGGTGTTGTACCATGGCAGCTTAAACTGATGTAATTCACAGCTACCATATGCCTGGCCTTTTTTTCCTCTACATTTCTCTCTCTGTCTTTCTATTCCAGCCACACGGTCCCTCCCTCTCCTTTGCACCACCACTAGCGCGTGTGCAGTCAGGTGGCGAGTGAGTTTAGAGAGCGGCTGTGGAAGGAAAATAACCCAGCATTTAAAATAATTAAGCTTCCCTGGACCTGCACTCTGAAAGATGTGATGTAAATGAAATTGGGAGAGGTAAAAGAACTATTTAATCTAAAAGACAATGTTGATGTGACAAAAAAATAGCTCTAAGCAATCATGGAGAAATGTAATCTAGAAATTACAAAAGAGTTTCTAAGCATTACCACCTTGTATTCTAAAATAACTTTCCGGCAGCAATAATGAGAAAAAAAAATCCTAAATAATGGAGCTTGACCAAGTTAATAAAAGGATGGTATGACATGGTGGCCTGTGGTACCACACCACTGGACTCACTGCATTTCTCTGTTATACCCCTTTAGTACTGTCATTCAAAACCAAACTCCCTGTTCACAAAAGCAGCGCGATCTCTCGATGCTCTCCAGAGCAGGCAAGAACCTGTGTGGGCTCAGTGTAATAATCTGTTATCTGCCTTAGCCTGTTACCAGGTGTGGTTGGAGCAGTTGTCTGTAGACAGCTGGGAACCCACCGCGTGAGGCTCTCGTGTGCTGAGAAAGTCACAGGTTCCTGAGGATGTCGTATTTACGGCCCCCTTGCCCTTTACCACTGAAACATCTACTGCTAATGATGCAGGAGGAGTCTTTCAGCATCACACCAGCAACTCAAAAGTTAGAAAACAATCGGCTTATTGTCGCTCTTTCAACTCTAAATTGAGGTCTTGTCCTTGTGTGCAACTTTTAATTACATGAGCTCCATTTATTGTTTCCACAGGCTTGTAAAAGGATCATTGAAAAACATTCCGCTAATATACTACATACGTCCTGACTTATATGTGAGGTGAAAGTGGTTGCTACCTACGAAACTCATTCCAAAGCGTTTTTCAGGCCGACACGAAGGTAACTCTCTGCTCCAGTTCCTCATTTCACCGCATGCTATAGTTCACGCGTTCCCTTAGGACACAATTTTTATTTTTAGAGAAGCCTCTATTTGCTGACTGTTGTGAAAGGAACACTCAGGAGATGCGATTAGCAGTCACTTGTTTCAGTAAACATTGAATGTAACATATGCCTCTCAAGTAATGTGTATCCAAACATACAATTTACAAATAATTAACATCATGTTAATTAGTCACATTAATTTATGCCACTTTGTGGAATTATTTCCTCAGAGTCTTTAGGAATGCTGCCAGCAGTTTGAGCCAAAGAGTGTGAAAATTTGCTTGAAGTAACTGTTGTGACTGGCTGTGACACACAGCTTGAACAACAAGCGACTGGGGGCCATAAAGAGGGATTGAAGCTCTGGGAGCCGTGGAGGTGGGTGGCTGCTGCCAGGGGCATGGGGTGGCCAGCAGCCGGGGAGCACTCCTGGGGCAGGGCTCACTTCCCCACCTCCTGCCCCACACCTCTCCCCCCCAAAAAAAAAAACCCAAAACACGTGCGGGAGGTGATCAGCAACATCCTGACAAATTCTTGTAATTACCGCGGGTTATTTCAGATGATGAATGTTAGGAAAAAAAAAAAAAAGCTGTTGAAACCAAACATAACTTCAGAACTGATAAATGCCAAAATTAAGCTTTAACTTCTCAAAAACAAAAGAGAAGCCATTTGGAATATTGGCACAATCTCAAAAAAATCAGGCACGGCTATTCTTAAATGTGTGAGGATGGAGCTACTAAACACAGCTGTACTTTTCAGTAATACAATATGAAATGTGCCTTGTACAGAAGAAGAAAAAGAGTTGCCATCTAAGAATTGAGATGGTGAAGCAAAACACAGTAAGAGACAAAAGGAGCTATCTGCAGTCACTTATGTTTTGCAATCAATAGTTCTGCTTTCATAAGTAATGATATATTAAAGCTATATAACATTTGTATTGGACTGCAACTGTACAATTTTTAGGAAAAATCAAATGACTCCAGATAAATAATTGACTGGGCAAGGAATGGCATGACCAAGAGAAATCTTAATGCACCTGAATTCCAAATTATGGTGACGTTAGAAACACCTCGGCTTACACTATACATTCATTACATTTCTACAGAAAAAAAAAAAAAAAAAAGGCTGACTGAAAAAGCAGCTCAAATCTCAAATGATAAATACACGCAGCATTCTAGGAAGTCCACGCTACAACTGATAACTGGACACCCAGAGAGGCAGGCAGGTATACAGATGATAATGCAAAAACCAACAGGCCCTGAGAAATGTATTAACAATCTTCTTTTTTTTTTTTTAAATCCTTCTTCCTGTGCCAAGGACCATGAGCCATGATGTTAATATGAATTGACTTACGGAGCCTCCGAAAAAACTAGAGTGTTGTCCCAGAGTTGGGGCTTCGGTGCAGCAGAAATCCCCACCGGTGCCAGTCTTGCCTCACTGCACCATGAGGACCTTTGCTCTCTCTCAGACAGCCACAATGCTTCATGACTTTAACTAGTTACTGGGAAATACAGATTTTTTTCTTCTCCTGCTGTTTGTTCCTCGGAAGGGACTGCTGGGACTTTTAAACAGGAATGATGACGAATGGTATTGGCCTGAACTTGTGCCCACTGAAATCACTGGACAAATTCTACTTCTCAAATGATCCCCGTTTCAGTTTGCATGGTGTACTTCTGCACAATACTTGTATATATGACCATATTAGCAAACCACAGCCTCTGCTTCTTAACAGGCTCTAGGAAGATAAGAGTACTGTATACAGTGCACATTAAATGCCACCTGAGATAGAGATGACACACAGAGGTTTGAAACTATCTCCTTTCATACACTTGTCCCACACACAGCTGTGGATGAAGGTATCACCACGCTTAGCACTGCATGCACACCAAGACTATTTTCCCCAGTCCATCGCAGATGCTTTCCCAGAAATACTGGAATCATTGTACTTGATTTAGTATTGGCAGTTAGGCTGGCTACAGAAATAAAGAAATAACTAAAGAAATACTATATAATACACATTACATATATTGTTATGTACATGTGTATAATAAGTATATGAAACCCACTATATTCCAAGTATTACAAGTTGTTTTGGGGGATGCTTATCTGGCTCATTTTGCCTTTTATTGTCTTTATCCTTTAAAAATAATTAACCGGACTGAAGAACCGTGTCCAAACATGTTAAAAGTACCCAGTGAAATGCAAGGTGCCACTGAGAATTTGAAAGCAGGTTTAGATACATCACAGGGTTTAGATACACTCTGCCCTCCCAAGTGATTGCGAAGAAAGCAATGCTACTCTTCTCAATCTGAAAACTCATTTGGTACATACATACCAATGAGTATCATTCCCACTGCATAGCCTTTCTAAACTTATTTTAAAGGTAGGAGAGGTACCCCATCTTTTCTTGGAGCTGATGGTACAACATCCACTACTCCTCAGATATTTTTGGAGGTATCTGTTACAGAATAGAAGTATGTATTTCTAGGTAGGGTTTGCAAGGAGTTACTTTAACAACTCGGTTCAGCTTCTCTAAGGATGCCAACATTCTTACATTCAACATCCTCTAAAACAAGTAAACTGAATATATTTCTATGCAGGCCTGGATGCTGTGCATTTGCTGTCTGTATTCACAGGACTGTGGTACCTTCCTCTGTCAAGTTTGAATCTTTGACAATTAAATAAAATTTTCTCCTTGTCATTCTTAATGCTACTTCCAAGCCTTTTGCTAGAGCAGCAAGTCTTGGTGAAAAGCACAAGTATGGTACATGCAGGCATGTCTGGTCAGATGGCATCCTTCTGACATTCAGCAGGAACACTTCAGTTCTACCTGATATTGTACCATCCCTCACCCCCTTCAACATGGCCATTGTGCCCACCCATGTTATATTTTGAGTGTAAGTTCTTTTACAGTCCTCTTTTACATATCATTCATTACATGGACATATACAGCAGCAACACAAAAGGAATCTAAGTACTAACAGGCTACAAAACAGACCACATTAGAAACATCAGCCATTAATTAATAAAAATCAATGGTAGTTATGCTGGAGACACCGTGAAAGGGAAGAGTCTAATGCAGGAGACAGTAAATTAGCTTCTAGTTTGGGTTGAAACATAATTTTCTAAATTAGTTTTAGTTTAATTTATAATTTTTACACTCTGTGGCCAAAGGAGACTGCTCTGACCATCCAGTCTGACCTCATCTATACACAGGACTGAAGTTTTCTGAGATGCAACTCTTTTAAAGAGTTGTGTCATTTCATTTTAGTCCCAACTGATGAGTCTGCCACCTTCCCTGGTGAGCTGCTCCCATACTAAATTACCTTAATACAAGGAAAATCTGTCTCCTTCAAGGCAGAAATTGTCCAAGTTCAACTTTTACCCACTGGACACTTGCTTTTGTTTGCAACATCTAAGCTTCCATCACGCCTGTCTTCCACGGGTAATTATCCATGTCCAGTGCTAAAGTTATGTCTCAGTCATCAAGTGATTCAGCTCTTTCAATAATTCCTTTAAGACTTCTAATTGTATGTTCTTCAGGCTTTTGTTTCTACAGCATTTAATTATAGAAGATACTGTTTCACATTGTCTTTCACTGCAGATGGTAAACTTCTAATTTCATCCACCATATCGTCTTCTACTTCTCTTCAAACATTGAACAGAATTATTAATTGAACATTTCTAACTTTTCTGTATTATTTGATTTTACATTCTGCACATTGCAATGGACCTAGTCTTGGATTAAGGTGACTTTTATTTCCTAATATCCGTTAAAATCTTTCTTACTATTTTAATTCTATTTCTACTTATATTTCATTGATTTCTTCAGCTTCTCTTATCCACTGCATGCATTTTTAACTTTTAATTTAAATTCACTGCTTCTACTTTCACATTTTCCCATTATTTCTATATTTACTTGTATTTACTTTTTTAAGATGATTCTACATGTCTTCTGACAGGGACTTCTCAGAACTCTTTTACAGTCATAGCTTTTGGATCAACCAGTACAGTCTCTTTCAACAAGACCAAGAATTTACAATTTCAAATTTAAATATAATATTGCCATTATTTGTACCAGGAGAGATTTCAGCTTTGGTAAAAAGGTGGGTTTTTTAAAGTATTAAATGTAGACATTATTGGCTAGTGTCATAATTTCTATTCACAGATGTAACAAGTTCATGACCACTAGTTGCATATGCAATAAATGTTTTTTAGATAATCAGTTAACTCCTTGTTCATCAGAACCCCCTGTACTGAGCAGTATTTCCTTTGCTAATGAACCAGCATCTCTGCTTTAGAATTCAAAAGTAACTTTGATCCTGGTTACATCCAAATTCTCCATCATGCAGCAAATGGGGAATCTTTATGTTCACTAGGATTTATGTGCCTTTTCCCTAATGGGGAAAGCCTTTTCTTCAGAGTGTATCAAGTTTAACAGTGCGTGCCTTAGCTGGAGAGAAAGAAAGAATATGGGATTTCATTTCTGTCCCCTATATACACTGAAAAATGATGAGCCATGCGCCTCTTCAGAGACTTGAAGAGCTTTTGGCTCATATTAAGATGAATCACTGAGATAAGAATGAATGTATCATTTGGTCATTTCCTGAAACCATGTAAAATCATTCCCTGAGGCACACTTCTGTGACTTTCCCCAACCCCTTCTTTACTTATTTTTTAATACAACACAACTGTTTTATTTAACCACTTCTCGGTGGAGAGCACTGTAGGGCCCACATGACGTTATTCCGTAACATTTAGTCTAAACTTTCTTTTTCACTGTTGGCTGCACTTCTCATCCAGACCGTGTTCATCACTTTTCTCCCTTTCAAACAACTGAACTTGGCCTTTCAAGAAGTGGTGGTCAGTCCATACCCACTCAATTACAAGATTCTCACAAAGTCTCCCAGAAGCCTGTTTCTGCTTTGTCAGGGATCCCTTTATGGTTTTGCTGTGGCAAAGAGTGGTGGTACCGAATCTGGGGGCAAAGACATAACATCTCTCAACACTATGGTGATCTAGCATCTAATGATTTCAACATCCAAGAAGAAAATCTGATCTTGGAGAGCACAGCATTTGTACATAGGGTTAAATGTATTTCTTTATGGTTACATATAGAAGCAGAAGAGAAGATAGGCTTGAAATTCTTATGTAAGCAAAGGCATAACTAAAGCCAGGCACATGCAAAGGGTTCTTACAAAAAAAGGACTCAAAACTCTGGTCAGAGACACCTGAATGAACAGAGATGTGAATTCTCTTATAGGTGGGTTTCTCGTTGGTGATGTGGTAACATCCCCATCTATTACAGAAACAGGCAGACTCATGCAAAAGCAGTTACACAAATGTGTTTCATTTAGACAACCAGTCCTTAGAGATGTAAGTTTGCATGTGAGCTGTGCGTTATTTGCTTGATAGTCAATCACGACAAGACCCTATTAAATATATTAAAAATGTAATATTTAAAATCTTCTTCAGTACCTTGATGTAAATGCTTTGTAGTTTATACTGATGGATGATTAACTATATCAAAGTCCAGAGCACAGTCCAGAGCACAGATTTGTTCTAGATATTGTATGTTTCTTAACTTTTGGGAAAGGTTATATTCTAGAAATAAATGTGCCTAGTATACTTCTGTGGTATGAGTATTTGTCTGGAATTTCTGTTTTACTCCATTTCTGAGAGATTTTTAAGAATTAAAACTGGATCCCATTTCCTTGTAACACTAACAGAGTCTCAACAAACCTGCATGTCATGGTGAGACTGGATTCCACAGAGGAGAGGACTAACAAAAAAAAATTCATCCTTTTAACAAGGGACTGTGTGCCTGTGTGGGCAATGTGCCTTTGCAGTTCGAAAAAGCCTAAACTCACTTTAGATCTTAGGCTGTCAAGTTATCTTTGTACAACCTTACAGGCAATCATAAACTGCAGAAAATCATTTATAATAAAAGCACAGGCAGTGGCCTCTAGCATAATCAAAGTGGGTAACAGAGATCAGCAGTGACCAAAGCAAGCTCATGGCCTCATTCTGCCCCACTGATGTGGGACCACACAACCTAGAATCCAAAGTTATTTTTAAATAAATGTCTATGCGTAATTGAAACAATACTTTAAAAGGCATTTATGCTGTATGTTCACGTCTTCATACTGTTTTATCTCTATATGAAAAATATATACTGAAGGGAGTGAAGACAACAAGGGTTTAAAGGAAAGTTGTTTTTTTTAGCTTTTTGTTCTGTTTTGAAAGCTTCCTTAGACATATGTTTTTGCTCAGAACATACAGAGGTGAATAAATCAGTTGATCTGCATTCCCCTAGAGCGGCCTGTATTAACTTTCTTGGCATGATCTCATCACTTAAGTCAATATGACTTAGGAGATTCTCTAACAGTTTATTCGTCTCTAATTCTATACTGTTCCTGAATCTAAACTTCAATCTACTGAATAGAAAAATGGAAAGTTTGTAGGCACGGAGAGCCCACAGATTTACTGTCATAAGAAACAGAAGTTCCCTTCACAGACCTGAACTAGTGAGCTGCTTTTCTTCAGACGTAAAAAGTTCTCCATATGGTCAACTTTCTGTTTAGGAGTAAATCAGAAATATTCCAGAAGGAAAGTAATCTTTATACCTCTATGACGGTCCTCCATATTACTAAATCAAATACATTTATTTCTCTTCTCTCCAGACTTCGCTCCCTATCACTTGGCTCCAAAAGCCAGACACTCCATTTGAAAAAGTATATTGTGGGGAAGTGCCACGTGGATGTATTTGGAGACACTGGCTCTTTTTCTTACCACTTGTGAACGCATTCAGGGAACAAGTAGATGCAAATCACCAATTTGTTCATTCAGATGTTTATTTATCGGCTTATTTTCCTAAGTGACTACATACTTAGAGCCAATAATGAGGCCTTCGTTTGCACCTAACAAAGGCGCATTTGGAAATGAACAGATGTAGGATGCAATTTGGCAGGCGCTGCCTGTCCCCAGCAGTGGGTTGTACAACCAGGCAGAGAGAAAGGAAGAAGAAACACGCTCGTACTCTAATCCTTCCATCGCCCAAGTGAGGGGACTGGGGGCATCCACCGAAGTGGGTCGGCTTTTGTGGAGACACAGGAGCCTGGCGTGGACGGGAAGCGGCAGGGTTGTGCCGTGGGGTGCTGCCAGGGGTTGTTGTTGCAGCAGGCAGCAGTGCCAGCAGCACGCTGAGCTCCAGCAAAGCCACATGGAGAGACGCTGTGTCCCTCAGGCCGTGTCCCCCGTGGGCACGGTGCCCCGGGAGCCGCAGCCAGGCAACGCAGAGCCACGCAGCACCCTCCCCAGCGGTGCCCAAACCACCGCAGCAGAGCCTACAGTCAGTTCAGGAAACAAGACGGAATGAGCCGGGGGGACTTCGCACGAGAAAAGACTTTCTGCGTCAGTGAACAGATTCTTTTCCCCCCAGAACCACTCCCGGCAAAGGCTGAGCTTTCCCCCAGCTCTGCCTCAGCCGGCTGCTAACGAAGCACGAGCAGGTAACAGCACAGCCTGGCGCGTGGTCTCCAAGGGGCCCCAGCCTTCCCACAAAAACCGGCCATCAGCAAAACAGACATCAACAATTTTATTTTTTATTTTTTTTTCTCTAAATCAGCACTCTCTGCCGAGATGCCCGCTGAAAAGAAGCATTTGTGCTGAACCGCAGCAAACAGCAGCGGGAGGTCAGCGGGCAGCACCCCCCCAGCCGCAGCGGCACATGGTCCTGCAAGGGACCTTCCCTCCCGGGAGTCCCAGCACGCTTAGCTCAGAGGGTTGGCGTTTATACATCTGAAAAGTACCAGAAACCCTAATAAAACACACATTTTAGCATTCATTCAAAGAAGGTAACTGCTCGATTTCCTCTCTTTGATCAATGCCGAATTTTCATAAACCAGCAGAACATTTCTCAGATCTACAGACAGAATTTGGTTTAGTTTTCTAGGCACACACCTTTATCCTCTCCTCATATAAATAAAAGTGCTTCTAGGTTTTTTTATTTATTTTGGATTGTGGATTTTTTTTTTTCCTTTTTGAGTTATTTCCGCCCTGTTATCTTCTACCTCACATGCTTTGCTCCTGTACACACCAGTCTTCTTACAAGAAATAAATCTAAGGTCCTTACCACTGGGGACATTGGAAATCTTGTAAAAAAAATTGAGGGTAAGGTGCTAGTTTTTCCCAGTTTGCCAAAATCTAATTTGGGTTGTCACGTTATGTCTTTGTAACCTTCCCTTGTAATTTCAGCTGGATAGAGCTTAAATTACTATCCTTGGTGTAAGAGTTGCTTCCTGTGCTGGCGCTTCTGGGGCAAGCAAATCCAGCCCTTTATAGGTTGGCTCATACCTTCACATTTTCTTTTTGTTCTAGTGAACTCTTTCTGAGGCAGAATGCCCACTGACATCAACAATAGTGTTACCAAAGCAGTGAACAAAACTTGAACAAGAACAGTAAGATCACACTTAAGCAAAGTAATCATCCACAAGCTTAAATTTAAGCATCTCTCTGTTAAACTGGTATACTGATCCAGAATTGGTAAAATGTGAATACATGAAAATATATTATTCTCCTACTTTGTCTCGTCAACTTATATCTCATACATAAGAAATAAACCTATTAAAACATTATTATCATTAGTAATAATAATAATAGAATATATAACACTATAAGCTCAAGTAAAGCAGAATAGAAGCATGGTCTCCTGATAATCCTAGCTAGCTCAAAAAAACCTGTCCAGGGCAGAGTATTTGATCTTCTGGGGAAGAATTAAGAATAGCTTTGAGTTTTGTACAGGCATTTGTAAAGAAGGATTACATATAGTTGATTATTTTAACTTTTTATATTCCTGAGCAAATTCCCCATTTTCCACCTAGAAACAACCCCACAGCATTAATCTCCTTCAGGAGTTCTTTATTTTTACAGAACCTAGACATAAATTCAGGACCAACGCTCTTTGTGATAGTCTGCTTAGCTACAAATCCAGAACTTTGGTAAAAGACTGTTACAAGTTGCTCTATGGTGTGTTTTTTTGGGAGAGCAGCTGCACTTAGGAGGAGGCTTTCATGACCAACTTGCCCTAATTAGGTTTTAATCTACAAATCCCATTATGTAGATCAGTTTGTATTCCTGTAGTTACATTTAGAATTACCCTTCACATTGCACTGGAATAAGCACTGGACAGACACAAATATTTTCAGATTGCTACGCAAAGTTTTAAGGCTTGCATTTTCCAGACTAAATCACGCAGGAGTCCCATAGCTACAAAACCACACAAGAGGTTGCCAACACTCTGCATAGCGTCAAGCTGATCTCACATCTTCCAGTTGAAGTTTTTTACATTTTTTTTTTTAAATACCTACTTTATTAGTAGCATATAGCCAGCGAGACACATTCCTTCAATCTTAATTGCATGGAAGACATCGCATTTGGAACTTTTTTTTAGGTCAAAATAAACTGCATGGAATAGATGGGTCCATAATGAATCAGGACAACAGAAAAACAAAAATAAAAATGGATACAGCACCCCAACAGCTTGTTGGACTAAATCTGTTGCTGAAACAAAAAGCATACAGCTCCTCTGCCCATCTCTTAAATATTTCCAAACACTTCACACTAACAGTTTACAGTGGGTATTTTATACAATTTTCTACAGACTGTGAAATGCAAGTCTTGTTGAAAGCACTGATGAAACAACTTCCATTTAATACTGTGTGGTGATAATTGCGCAGGAACACAGGCACAGTGTTTGCACGAGGTGTCAGCACCACCTCCTTATGATTAGTATGGAATTAGTAGGCAAGGATTAGTCGTCATTTGAACCCCTTTTCACCGATATGTGCTTTCAGTCTGTACCAAATGAAGATGCCTCATTTTCAGCTTTACCCATGACACATCCTTTTTTCTGCAGAGAAAATTTTAGAGTGTTTTAGCTCAGTTTATAGGCAAATGAGTCACTATACCCATTTGTGCTGGAGAGCTGTGTTGTACCTTCACCTGTAACAGCCAGCAATGGGTACTCGGGATAAGGCTTCGCATCATGGGAATCAGACAGAAGAGGCACAGTCTGTACAGACCTACCTGCCTTCTGCCAGCTGGGCCAGCACAGACCGCTTCTGCAATCACAATCTGAGGGCTAATGAGCGACAAAAGAGATGATAGGACCTACAGGTGTCAGATCCATCTATATTAACTTTTCATATAGCATACCCTCAGTGTTATTTTCCCATAAATCATGTTTAAACATCACAGGGAGCACCAGCATCTAGCCTGGAAATCTGGGAGGGAACATAATGGTGGTACCAGAGAGACTGTAAATTCAGCAGAGGCTGCTCCTCCCCAGGAACCTGAACTGCAGGCCTGTTTTCCTCCTGCAATGCTTTGGGCCATCAAGCTGCTGGCCATACTTTTGCAGGAAATTTAAGTCAAGGCTCCTTGAAAGGTCTGCGCCACTCTGTAGAGATCAGGAGCCCTTATACATGGATTTTTCCATGGGATGGAGGTGCTGCTGCTTTCACTGAACCACTGCTACTAACATTTCTGTGTCAAGAGAGACCTTCTTTCCCCAGATGTGCTGGTTCCTGCATTGTGCTGCTTTTCCGGGCACATTGAAACAGCTGTCACAGCTTGCTCACGAGCTGGCCACTGTGATCCGGTCTTTAGTCTACAAAAATAAAAAATCTTACCTATTTTCCACTAATGGCCCAAATAACGTCAGTAGAACTAATGCAACCTGTAGTGTTTCAGACCATTACTCAGAAAACAGCAATTGTGTTCTGCTTTATAAGTGTCATCTATCCAACAGTTTAAGTTTGTAAATCACCTCTGGATCCTTTGTCACGAAAGGTGCTATATAAACTCCAGCTATTGTCATTCTTACATTTCACTGCTCCATAAATGAGAAATGCTACAGCGGCTCCACTCCAGCAATATGTTCACGATCACATAACCCTCCCTCCCCAATGTTTCACTTTTACTGGAATTAGTGATTAACATGAACATCACACCTTTTCCTATATCCCACCCCTCTGCTGGGTTTAGGTTTTATGCCTGGCAACATTGCACTGCCTTTCTGTAAGTCATTTCATTGGAACCGGGGACAAGCAATTAAATTGGCTATTAGGATGCAAAGCGTGCAGGTCAGTGCCACGTCTGCTGGGCAAACCCACCTTAAAAACACAGCCCTGGGAGTCCCACCTATTCCTGAAAGATTCAGGAGACTATGGAAAATCACTTCCTGCACCAGCTGCAGCAAAGAGCTCCTTCACAAACAATGCTATCTCAGTTAGAGCTGCTTTATATGGCCAAAAGTTAAAGAAAACAATTGCTGGTTTCTATAGAAGGTTTAAAACAGGATGCAGTCGGTGTCCTGGTCTTCTCCTCTGCTCTCCCCACAACTTTTCTTTTTTGCTTCAGCAGGTTTTCTCTCACCAGGGCCCCACTGAGATGATGCCATTTGGACAGTTTGCTATTTCCCCTCCTTTTTGACTTGCTGCGGCAAACCGAGGGAGCCAATAGTCAAAACAGATAACAAACTATGACAAATAATGCAAGAAAAAAAATGGCCGGGTAAAAGTAATTTGACAGCACCCAGTTGATACTTCTGGGCAGCGAGGGGGAATGAGGTGCATCGGGCAAACTGCCAAAATATCTGTCACCACTGTAAATTAAGCAACATGGTAAAAGCAATCAGAGGGTTAAAAGAATCTTGTCTTTGCCCTTGTTTGCCTCATTTCTTGATTCTCTCTTAAACTGCACCACTGGGATGAACCACAAGACTTCCCTTCTCCTTATTAAAAAAGGAAAACCTGCTTATGCAGCAACCGCAGCAAGGCTCTGCTGTTGCAGATAGTAAGGACGTATGGAGATGAGCTACAAATGGCATCTATATCAGCGGAGACACTTATGGGGAAAAATTGTTCTGTGAACATTACAAATTCTGGCTCTAATTAAACATTCATCTCTCACTCTTCTGGGGGTGGAGAGGAAAAACATTGTCCTTTTATACTGCAGTTAAAAGTGGAAAACATTGCATCCTGAAATACAAAGAAAAAATATTTTTCTATTCTGTGACAGCAATGAGCAGTGAGGGTTATGCAGACTGAAGGTAATTACTACAGCTCTTTGCTTGTTCTTTAAAAAAGACCAAAAACTGTGCATGCCTCAAAATACTGCCTTTTAGAAAATATCTGTAAATCATTCAGTGCTATAACTCCTTTAAACCATGCATACAAGTGCAGACACGATTCTCTCCTTGCTGAACTTCCTGGCCTTAAAAACATGCTAGAGGATACGTAGACGTGAAGTTGAACAAAGAGACACAGATAGAGAACGAGAGGTGTTCCCAGCTGAGACCGGGTTCATTGAGGGAATGAAACATTCCTTCCCAGGTCTCTGGTTAGGTAAATGAAAGGCTTCACCAAGTTTCTTAAGTGTGGGAAGAGGCACATGAATATTCCAAATATTAGATAGAGAGAGACCAAAAAAACTCAAAATGACCAGTCTCACCAGAGTCTTTCTTGCTTAGGAAAACATTGGATGAAAAGTGCCAAAACCTAGATCTAAGGTGCTTTATGAGAATAACTTAGTGACATTTTGGAAGGGCTTACACACTGCTTTGGGAGCATCTCCAGTTTGTTTTTCCCTCTCCCCTGTTTGAGTTCTTTCTCTGTTATTGCTGCATTTCTCCTTTTTCAGATGATTAATCCTCTAGGGGTTCAGTTAAGCCCGAAGTTCTTTCTTGTGGAGCAGAAAGAGAGAGGGGTTGTATCTATCAATAGTAATAAAACATTCCACATGATTGATATAAATGTTTTTGACTTTTTGCATGCATTTGGAAAGGCCTCAGCTGCCAAAGCCCATTGTCAGTATTATGCTCCCATTCACCTTCAATATTCGGGAAAGAGGAAGACTCACTCCAATGTTTTTTGAAGCTCTGACGGCAATGAACTGAAGCTCAGTTCTACAGAAATTTGCAGCACCACCAGAGGCAGAAGAGAGGGAGGAGAAGCAGTCAGTGTAGAATTAACACAGCTGGTCTTTAGGGCTGAAAGGTCCTGAGACCCATAATTTATATGTTCTTAGTCCACCACCATGGTCCCTCTTCCTTTTTTTGGACTGCTCTGAAAAAGTTAACCAACATAAAACAATGCACAGTGACCACTGAGGCCAAAAGACAACGGATAACCGCTTTCACAGCTTCCCATCTAAAATACCACTAGGAGAAATACAAACAAATCCAAGTTTGAGAAGTGGTTGAAATGTAAAAAACTCTTATTCAATTGTATGATTTCAATTGAAAGATAAAGATAAACTTTACTGCAAAACATCGTTGTTCATTGCAGAAGATTTGTTCATGCTGTCAAATCAGCAAACTCAATTTGATTTCTTTTTTAGCCCTGTCTTGTCCTGTTGAAAACTCCACGATCGTGTTTCTTGCATGCACTCTCCATTTCTGCCCATGGACTTCTAAGGCCCAAACTAGTTATAGAGCTTCTATATGATCCAAGAGCTAGATGGAAAAATGACCAATTACCTCCTATTAAAGTTACTAGACAGTAGTGAAGGAAACAGAAATCGGAGATTTTATTTCTAGTTATGGGAGAATCATATATTTTATTGTGTATGGGAAGGACAGCCAAGCAGAAATAACATGTTTTTTCCAAAACTAGTGGATAAAAGTTGGACCTATCAGCTCAATTCCTGTCTCTGCCTTGAGAGATCTTCTGCAGCCTTTCCAATTATTTATCTAGAAATCGAAAAGGAATGGTTTGGTTTCCTTCTAGATCTTTTAGCACGTGTAGCAAGCTGAAGTATTAATCATACCACTAGTCTAGCAAATTATACATACAACGTGATAGGATTTCACTGAGCTATACAATACAGAAACCTGGGCTTTAAAGATGCACTATTTTATTTCTGGGTGACCTGTCACTTATTTTCCTTTATAAAGGAAAATGAAGAGACATAAATTTTTAAAATAAAATTAACAATGAATAGGTTATTTTGTCACTGACCAGATTCTAGACTTACATCTTTCAGAATACCTTCTAGCTTTGATGTTAGCCCTGCTTTGAGACAAAGCTTGGACCAGGCAGCCTTCAGACAGCCCTAGCAACCTAAATATTTCTGATTCACTTGACTGACTTGAATTTTTGGTTTAAAAGGGCAGTAAGCCTATGCCCATTTTCCCCTACCTAAAGATGAAAATCCTCAGAGTTTGTAAAATGAGCTAGTAAATGAAGCATGCGTATTACAACCCCATCATATTTGAAGGTTCACACCACACTAAGAAGCTAAATTAGTCTCCAAGAACTGGCATAAAGCAATTTTTGTATGTCCACGAATCTGATGAATAATCAGAACTTATTTTTATAAATAACTAAATTCCATTTAAACAGGAAAGGAATTTCAAGCTGAAGAAGACCTGGAATTAATTTAGACTACAGATTAGTTTCTTTAAATAATACGTGCTCAAATTTTTATTGGTACTGCTAAATTGTGACAAACCTTCATGTGAGGTAGTCGAGTGCACCATAAAGAAACCAAAGATAAATGTGGTTTGTTTTCACCTAACGTAAACAAAAGAGAATAAGATTTACTAAACACAATGTACTTCTATAACACAGAATTCTGTGCAATTCTTTGCCACATCCCTAATTTTTCCTGTGACATAACTAACATCACTTGAGTATAAACAAGAGACAGCTATAATCTTCTTCACTTCTTAACCCAAGTCAAATATATGTTGAAGGAATGTGTTTTCAAATTATGAGAATACACTTGCGTTGCAGCTTTCTGTCAGTCTGTTAATAGAAAGAAGATAATGTTCACCTGTTCACTAAAATTATGCTTTTATTCAGAATGTTACCAGAAAGGCCCATTTATCTATCTGTACCTTCTGACATGATAAGTAATTAAGTAAAATAATTATGATTTATAATTGGAATTATTATTTAATTTCAGGGCTAAATATTCAGATAGATCTCTTTATTATGTTACTTCTACTACTGTTGGAATTGCTCTGATGGACAGGAATTTGGACCACCTGAACTTCATCCAAATCTTCAAGGAGAACTACCACCACAAATAAGCATGCAAAAGTGGAGACCCTCACAAATTAAATTTAGGAACTGCTCACAAACCTCAAAACTACTCATGGTAGGAAAGGACAGGTAGTATCTTTATTAAGCCTCAGAGTTACAAATTCTTAGGTCTGAGCACAAATCTAAAATTAAATTCAGTGTTTAGGTCCTGATCAACGTTTTGATTTTTAATTTTCTCCATCTAATTCCAAGATGTGTGCAGCAACTAGAGTTTTGCTATTTCAAATTTCTAGCAAAATTCATGCTCTGCATGACTGTATCAGCCTTGTCTCATGGGAGTCAGCAATGGTGGCCTGTGGATGAGAGCATCTCTGTGGCTCATTGATACTGCCCTGAAGAATGCAGTCTACTATAAATGATTAGCTGATAATGCTACTGAAAGTCAAATGCTAGTTGATGACTTTCTTAAATAGCAGGTTCCAGAATAAGAATCAGCCTTCATGTGATAAAAAGAAAATCCTTACAGACTTAGTAGTTGCAGAAGAAAACCAAAACTGAATCAGTACACACTCAAAACATTTGAAATCAAGTGACAAAATTTAAAAATATTATTTTATTTTAATCATATGCTATTTTGGAGAGTAATCTGCCACTTACAAGCAGTTAGTTTTGGCCGTGCTAGTTAAACATTTGAGAATGAACCTTTCTGGAAAAGTAAGTTCATTAAATTGATTCCTGACTTCTTTGGAGCTCACAAAACCAGCATCTTATATTCTCTAGACACTGGCTGAGACCTTCCCTATTGCTCTCAAAAATAATCCCACTCTGCCAGATTGCTTTAATCACAAAAACAATGCAGGAATAAAACCACTGTTGGTATAACACCCACATTTATTCCCCTTCACCTTTTTGCAACAATAATGCCCAGATTCTTAAATCTTGGGGGTTTGTGTTTAGTCTGTTGTTGTTGATGTTGTTGGTGTTGTTGTTTGGGGTTTTTGTTTGACTGTTTTAATCTTTCATTGGTAATCTAAAAGGTTTGCATTCTGGCAGAATCTTTTTACAGCTTCCTTGTCTCAGCTCACAGAAATGCCTGGTGGACACCAGGATGCTACTGCCTTCTGTGTAGACCAGCTCAGGCAGAAAGAGAGAGAAAAATACAGACATTGCTACCTGTAGGCTACAAAAACACTTCTAAAGTGGAATGCACCATGTATCAGGGTGCCTTCTTTTCTGCAGGGCATTCCAGCAGACAGGCTCAGGATTTACAAACAGCGCAGTTGTACCTGAGCCCTGTCTGTCATCTACCTGAGCTAAATCAGGAACTGCTGGAAACAAGAACTAAAATTTCTACTTCTTCAGCTAAAGGACTAACACAGAAACAACAGAAGAGTTCTGATTGAGCTGTGGTCCAGCTACCAAAACAAGGCACAGAATCATACATGCACACCTCATTTACCTTAAACATGCTAAAATAATGAGTGGAAAATAGATTTTAGATCTGTTCCAAAAGAAACCTGGATTCCAATACCCCCTCTTTCTGAGGTAACTTTGCAGTAGTGTCACTGACTTCAGGCTAAGAACATGTACGCTGCTCGAAGGGATCAGTCATGGTCAAGCAGCGGCCCAGAGACCTGAAAATGGAACTGAAGTTTGGTTGAGCAAGTCAACAATTTTCCTTTGTGTACCGAATTTATCACATAGGTGGGATTATACTACTCACACTTGGAACTGTATTATATTATTATATGAGGAGTGTCTGAGTGAGCTGGGATTGTGCCTAGAGAAAAGGAGGCTGAGGGGAGACCTTATCGCTCTCTACATCTACCTGAAACGAGGGTCTAGAGAGGTGGGGGTCAATCTCTTCTTCCAAGTCACAGGCAACAGGACAAGAGGAAATGGCCTCAAGTTGCTCCAGGGAAGGTTTAGGATGGATATTAGGAAAAGTTTTTACACTGAAAGGGTTATTAAGCATTGGAATGGGCTGCCCAGGGAAGCAGAGGCACCATCCCTGGAGGTGTACAAAAGACGGGTTGACACAGTGCTTAGAGACATGGTTTAGTGATGGTTTTTCATCAGAGTTAGACTGATGGTTGGACTAGATGATCTAAAAGGTCCCTTCCAACCTAGACAATTCTATCATTCAATATGTGTGCACAATTCATTACTCCCAGCCCCTTCCTCTAGGCACTTGTTCATTAAGAGTCCTTTGTGAGACAAACATCATTGTTATTACAATGTATTCTGTTATTGCTATATTGACATATTTTTATTGCTATATTATCATTGTATTGACAAAATGATTGGTAAGCAACATTATAGCAATATTTATTGCTTCACATTCTAACCATTTTTTTCCCCTGAAATCCACTAGAAAAACAATGGCAGGGAAGCTACACTGAGGACTCAAATCCCTTTCAGGCCATCAGCGTTTTTAGTGGACTGAAAATAAGATTATTATCATGGGTATATTTAGCACATGTGAATTTCTCATCAGATAGTGGTCAGAGGCAAAAATAGCTCTGAAGCAAGTGAATACTTTAAAGAGACAGACATGTTGGGGAATGTTTAAGAGCTGCCACATAAATTAAATACAAAATTTATCATATTTTCAACTTGTTTTTCTTGCCTGTGACAAAACTAATAAAGCTATTCATGTTTATCCGAAATGGTACTTTTACTCAAAGATCACTGATTTTTTCTTCAGTAAAGAGAGAGTAGTGAATTTAAGAGTTGGTGTTTATTTCCCCAAAATCAGTCTTATAATGGCATACACAGAAGAAGATCCACTTCTGAAGCACTAATGCACAGAACAATAATTACACTAGGGATGTCTTGTCTGTGTTAATACCTGTCAATCTACTGAATGTGTTTGTTTATTTATTTAAATAGGGTAGCATTTACCTAAATTGTAGGAACATCAACCAACCCAAAGACGGCGAAAGATCATGAAGAAAATGAAAAGGCATCATTATTACTGGCTGTGAGCAGGTTGCAAAATGAAGACTGGAAACAGGCAGAGAGATACTGGGGTGTCTGCTTGGGGTATTACGATGAACAGGAAAAGTTTGATCCAATGAGTAAATTCACTGGAGTCAATGGAAAAGCAGAAGTGAAGCAGCTTTAAAAAATTATCCACAGTATCACAAGAAGAAATACAATGAAATGGACAGTATACATTACTTTGGCTTAGCATGGAAGTTCTTCTTAAGCATTGTAATCTGGACAGTACGGGTTAAATTAAAGATAGATTTTATGTAGGAAGATGTTGTGAATATGTGAAATGAGGACATAGTCTTTCCACTGCTTATACAACACCCAGCAGAAAGCTACACATGAGCTTTAACCAAGTAGGAAGCATATCTGGGAGCATCTCATCCCCTGCAAGAGTTCAGCTAAAGTGAAGTTCATGACAAAATAAATTGCAGGCAACATTTTACTGCCTGAACACCAGTGCACTGCACAGTGCACGTTTCTTAGCGTATGTATTCTGGATCAGCAGGAGAGCTTCGCTGCATGCTCCATTCCTGCTTGCATGGGTCCTTCAGATTTAGGACATCTCAGCCAAGGAATTTGGCAGCTCCAACTTCCTTCCACCTTACATTACTCCTCCCAAAGGACCAGTGAGAAGTTCTTCTGAACCATGTCAATGAAATAGGACAGCACATTTGTCTCAGCCTTTGAGAAATTCAGTGAAAGTTCCCCATTTCTGAACCCTGAATCCTCCTTCTGCTGAATACACATGTAATTAATATGGAACCAACATCTAGATTGGCCAATCTCTAATATTCAGTAAAACTGAAGGAATTATGAAGCATGACAGAATCTGGACTGAAGACATTGGGTTCCATTTCTTGCTCCATCTCTGGCTTGTCAGGCAAACCTGGCCAAGTCATTATTTCTCTCAGTGCTCTACAGGGCACTACTACAAAACAGTCATGCAAACAAGTGTATATACAAACACCATAAATTATTACTCCAATGAGTGCACATTTAAGATAGAATACTTTCTCCTTATTAGATAGTGTAAGATTTGACTAAGCGTGAATACTATCCTTTCCTCCCAACATCCAGTATCTATAAAAGGGTTAATTCAAAAACACCCTCAGAAACCAGAGAACTACAGGTACTCTTGATACCCTGAACATGTAATATTTATAACAGTCATACAACTTTAATTTTACTTCTTTGCCTTGGAAAAAAAGGAGTGCAATTTTTCTAAGCACAGCACTGCAGAAAAAAAAAAAAATGAAGCGCTCGTTAGTTTGGAATTTTCCATTCCTTTTTGCTTCTGCCTGAAAGGCAGAGGACTGTGGGGGTTTCATAGCGGAAAGAATTTAGGCCTGTCTCCCTTTGACTTGCAAATTTTAGAAACAGCGCGCTATCCATCTAACTGGTTGGCAAGGATTTAAGGTCGATTTAATATCCCTCAAGCAAGTCATGAAGCATTGTATAGCCTTGTCTCCTCTTCCTCCTCCCTCCCTCACCCTTCAACTTGTGTATAAAAGCTCAGTGCACATAGAATTTACACCCATGACAGTGGTGGTCAGTAGTGTCACTATAAAGTGTCACGGTAGCAGCAGATAGAGGTCTGGCGGTGATACTGCCATAAAGTCCATATTTCCTTGCGCAAAATGATGCTTCACCTGTTAAAACTCATGTTGGTCCAAAATATGGTGCTTATGCATCAAATACCATAATTAAAAAATAATCTTTTCATAATAAAATGTGGAAAGTGATAAGAATCTTTCCCATAGACTTTTTCAGCACTGCATCAGTACGTATTTATACGTCCTCTTTTTTCACTTTAGTTCATTTTTTCAGATCTCTAGAGTAGGTAGTAAAATAAGAGACCTAAAATACCAATTATAAGTTATGGGCAAAAATATATCATCGTCATATTTACTTAAAAAGCTCTCCAGAAAAAAAAAAAAATTCTAGAGTGCTTCCATCTGTTGTCCTCAAACCATAAAGAAGCTCTTCTACCATGCTCATCACAGTGACTATATATATATATCTCTAAAGACATTTGTCCAGTTTGCAGATTTTTTTTTTCTTCTTTTGACTGACTTGTGCTTTGAAAAGCTGACTTTTTTGGGGAAGGATCTAATTAAAGAGACAAGCATATCTAAGCTAACGCTGTGTACATTTTTTTAAAGTGCTTGAATAGGCACAGGAACAGGTAAGGTCGAAGAAAAACGTGCATATTTATTGTGTCACAGCCCCCCTGTACTTTCAGGGGCAAAAGGTAATTTGTACCTAGAATCCCATTTGTACATGTTGCGCTCTCAACTGGACATGACCTTTGAATGTAAAAAGGCAGGTTGGTGCAGACATTATCTCCCACAGGGGGAAATGGTGGGCTACTTATCATCCCATCAACCTCAAAGCCTAAGTCACATTTGACATCAAACTAATGTCGCTGAAATGAATGACATTCACCTATTAGATGGTATTCAGCACCTGATAAGCTGGAAAATGAATGTAGTAAAATGAGGCCATGGAGGAAACATGGGCATTCTGTTTCATGGCTACTCTGCTCTCTTCAGTCCATGTAATGAGGAAAATACTATTAATATCAATACTGCAGAATTCCTATATAATTTCATCAGAATCCATATAAAAACAATAAGAAGCAATTAAAGGTATAGTCAGTAACTCAGCAGTTCATTACCTCTGCTTACACACTGCTAGTTTTGCATGCACCTAATCGTTCCAAAAGAAATCAATATTTTTAGCACAGTTCACAATTAAAAGAATAATCTGAAATGCACAGCAGGTTTTGTGTAAATCCACATTGTGCCTTCGCATTAGGTGTTAGGAGTTCTCTTGTACAAGCTTTCACATATGCTGCTCTCGATTTTTTCAGAGGATGAAATGAAAGTCCTACAGCAGACCCAAACCGAGCTCTCAGTCCCATTTTGCAGTCACGTTAACGGACAAGGTATAGCAAATCAGCAACAAAGGGATCAGCAAAACAACCTGATCAGTAAATCACTTGCTACACTAAATAGTTGCCTTTCAAAATGTTATCTGCAATACTTGAAGAGTTATATTGATTTTATATCTATTCCTGAACTTGTCTGTGTTTAAGTTTAAAGTCTGCAAATAACAGTTAGCTTTTAATAAAGTGCCATTTATACAATCATACTGCAAACAAGGCTGAATTTCATGCATGCACAAGTGATAACCTGCCTTCCTGCCTTCCAAAGCAAGGAGAGGACTGGCAGCTACCAAAGGAAATGTCTTCTTTTTTATTTTTTTCATTTTGGTGGTATCGTCTGTGTTTTTATTACCTGCTATGGATCAAAGAAGGAACCCCTAGTGGCTTTGCTTTTCCTCTCCTATGGTCTATTAGCAGAAAAGACTAATCTTTGCATAACCAGTTATTTATTTACTGACATTTTCAAGCTCGGGGGCTAAAATGATTTGGGCAATTTAATTAGGCTTTTTTTCCTTGCAGCACATTGTTCGAGATGTTTTACCTTTGGAAATTTTTCTTTTTTTTTTTTTTTTTAATGCTCACAGTGTTATCCTGTCCTTTTGCTAGAACCACACTCGAGGCCTGGGATCCAGCTATCGCAGCTCGCCATTTCAACTGCCACCACCCCATTGCCATTTTGTGCCATGTTGTCTCCAGGGCACCAGGCAGCTAGGAGTAATGGTAAGACCATACCAGCTAAGCATGAAAAAGCAAATTACGCAGTCCTCATATGATTAAATTGCAAAGGAAGTTGTATTTTCAAATAACATTAAGAACATTTTGCAACATTCAGCTGTACATCATCTTGCAATGGTTTACAATGAAAAAGTCCCACTGTCATAATCTGTGCACCTCCATTGCCCAGCTCCATCCACTCTTGCCAACAAACACATACTAAGCATTTTTTTTCCATACGGTCCGCCTTAGGTTAACCAATTAACAGCATAATTAATTTAGCAGTGAATAAGTTGGCTTTGATATTGTGGCAGTCTGTACTGGGGAATCCTGGCAGCTAGAGCCCTAAGGATTTCAGCCCTTCTTTGAAATCTCCACAGGGACCAAGTCCAGCAGGGTCAGGAGCCATTACCGGCTCCGACGGAGCGGGACAGGCCAAGGGGCAGGCCTGAGCAGGCGTGAATGATGTGTCTATTTGGCAGCTTTTCTGGAGAAAGCAGTTTTGTAATAAAGATATGGGAAATATGAAAATCACGATATCCTTCTATGATTGGTAGATCTATGATGGATCTGCCCTTGGTTCGGCACTCTGGTCTCCACCTGCAGCTCTTGGTGAGGAAGCTCTGGTGAAGGAAGGTCCCACCAGGATGTTTTGTTCACCTCACCCCACATTTGAGAATGTGTTCTCGCCTCCCCACAAGTGAGAAGCTCCTGGCCTGATTTCAGTCCCAGTGTTTGCGGGCAGGGAGTCAAGCCGGGGTTGAAGGAGGGGTGTTTTGGGGAGACTGGATTTGATGCTGTTGCAGGGGTGTGGGGGTGTCAATCAACACCTGTCAGAGGAATTATATTTGGGTGATGCTTAAGATAGTAAAATTGCAGAGTGTAAAGTGCTCGGGCCTGTCACAGAGCTGGCCTTTTAAGTATATATTGGGTTCAACAACGTCATCTGCTTCATGGGTGATGGAACTGAAGATGTACGCATGAAGTGACAGCCAAGTGACACATCTGCACACGAAAGGAAGCTTGGGGCTCGGTCAGCGAGAAAGGCAGGAGGTGCAGGGAAGCTGGAGCCAGGGCAGAAGTTGCCAGAGCTCAGGAGAGCTGCTGTCTGCCCCATCAACAAAAGCTGTTCTGGAAGGAACATGCCCCATATCCCTTCTGTCCTGTGCCATCAAACCCAGAGGAGCTGTTTGAACTTTAGGGAAGAGAAGGCTGTAGACACCCTCTGAGAAGTCTAAAAAAAAAAAAACAAAACCCACCACCCATAAAATTAAGCTTTGGTAAAAGACTGAGTGGAATATGTTGGTCTTGGAAAAATGAATTGGAAAGGAAATTAAAAATATATGAGATACCTGAAGACTGATTTTCAAAGATTTACATGTGGGGTTGATATTATTTAGAAGTGAAGAAGCTGAGGCAGGAGATGTGGCAAGTGCTAGATTAGATACAGACCCTGCTACCTGGATCATGCTGTATGGGGCATGATAGATCTGCTGGATTTTCTGCAGTGCAACCATAATGTCATTTCAGTTCCACAAGAGGTTAAAAACATTTGTACAAAGTCTTTTCCTTCTTTTGTTTCTCTGGGGAAGAGCAACATGACTGTGTGTGAAGGAAAACCTGCTTGCTTTTGTTATGAGCATCAGTTAGGAGATCTCTAGGAGCTGAGGAGAGGAGGAAGCCATTGGCTTAGTCCCTAAAAATTGAAAGCTCTTTCCACGTGTCCCTCATATCTTATAAAGTCCCAGCCCCAGGTGCCTCCACCCATTTTCAGAAGCATATTGCACTATACTCTGCACTTTCACTAAATTAACCATATGCACAGTCTTTCCTCCGCTGCATACCCTGTAAGCTCTGAGAATAAATTTTTTTTTCACTTGCTCAAAGGCTTACAGCTCAGTCAAATCAAAAGCAATTTTCTCTAGAAAAAGTAACAGCACTTCTCCTTCATGAGAGCTATTTCCATGCCAAATTTCAAGTTTCTACCTACAGCCGAACAAGCTGTCAGAGTCCACAAATATTCCCTGTAAAAGTGGAAAAGTATGTTTTATCTCAGTCTGTATTAGAAAATGGCTTAAACCTTGTTCAGACTGGCAAACGGGATTCCCAGGCAGGGAAGCATCCAGGAGCATTTTTAACCCCCAAATGAACACTGGCAACTTATAAGTGACTGAAAACAAGAAGTTCAAGTGAAAACTGTTACGCCAAGTTCAACACATAATGCAATCTGTAAGAGATTTTAATTGTGCCTGAAAATTTGCTAGTGACACTTGCTTCAAATAATAACAGCAAACAAAAGGCATTTGAGAGAATGGGCTTTGTTTTCATGTTTGCTTTGAGTATATGGGAGAAATTGCACATCACCAGTTTTACTCTGTGCAGAGGCATCTACTTGCTCAGCTCCTGCCATTTGTTGAGACATTGCAGGCAGCAACCAGGAGGAGAGAACTGGTTTAAGGTTCAGAATAATATGATTTAAAGCCATAAAAAGCAGCAGAAAAACAAATGGACGGATTTTAAAAATGCTGGGCACCCTGCTGTCCTCATGGGCCTTGGACTGCCGCTGCTTGCTCTGCAATACTGAAAATCAGGCCACCTACTTATGTCCTAAATAAAATTAAAATCTAATTGAGGCATCTTTTTTTGAAAATCTTTGCCATCACTTTTAAGCCTGTGGTTCTATTCCTTAAAAATCAAATCAAAACAACAAAAATCCTAACCTCAACCTAGCAAACAGTAAAAATACCTTGCCTTTTTAAAGACTGCTTGCACTTAAATCCTGTCTGATATTTATCTTATGCAATGTGGTCTAAGGTGAAGAATTGAACATTCCCCTTCCCCACCTCCCCCAAATCTAAATCTTTCATTTTGTGTGGATAAAAGTTACAGCTAAAATTCTGTTTCCACTGAGCGGTACACAAATTTGTAAGTCAGAAACCAAATGAGTTAATTTACATCTAAAAGCAAATCAGCACACAGAAAAACTAAAGCACATGAGAAGCCCTGAGATAGTTGTTTGTTTATGCTAATAGTTTTATTTATTTTTGTGGGCTGTATGCTACCTCTGGTAGCCAGAGCAAAGCTATGATTATAACAGATGCAACCTGATACAGCCCATCTTTCCTTCTCTGATCAAACAGCAGTAAAGATGAATACAAGCTTTTCTACTTGGTCATTTTTATTACTTCTGATGTTACTGAAAGCCTATACTAATATTAAATTCCATATTATGTACCATTATTCCTTAAATAGCATTTATATAACCGGAAAAAAAGCATAATTAAAATTATAAGCCAGAAATAATTAAAAGCCTATACAAAATAACACGATTCACTCCTGTATTATGTTGTATTTTCATATTTTTATATATTTTAACTTCTAATATCCAACAGGAATATACATATCCGTAAGAACATACATGTGTACTTATGTGTATACATATAAATAAAAACTTGAATTTATACACCCCTAAAATTAATAAATCCATCTTATTACTAACAGTTAACACAATTTGCTGGACTGGTTCTTTTCAATGGCAAAGCTGAACCCACTTTCAGAGTGATAATTTCTAGGGTTAATTGTCATAGCTTCCTCAACGCAATCTTCCCCACCAGCTTTATTTTATCTGCCAGAGCACCAATATGCCATGATTAGCATAAATTAAACTAAATAAATTCTGTGGGTTACTATATTATTTTATGCTAATCCGTTTATTTATTTATTTTTAAACATTTCAAGGTTAGGGATGGGTGAGCAGCGCAATGGCGAATTCCTAACGGCAGCTCGTTCAAATTCAGCTCAGAAATGCTTGAAAACTGTGTGATATTTTTCAGAAATGTTTAGGAGAAAAAATCCAGTGTGAAAAATGTCGTCAAGTACAAACTGCAATATCATTATATACTGACCTTTTACAGCTGTACCCGTGGCACGCTACTGTGAGGCAAGGAACTCAATACACGCAACTCAGTAGCACAGAGCAAGAGAACAAGAAGCACCACGCAAATTTGCTTCCATGGCTCGATTGAGAGGCTTTCGTGGTGTTAAAAAAGATACATCCTGACCTCTTACTGCTCCAAGTAATGTTTTGTCACAGACTTTGGAAAGGAGTTTGCTCATCTCAAAGAACCTGTTCAAGCCAGCTGCCTGTGCTGGTACTCACAAAGGTCTTCCTTGTGAATCTGCCGACTACAGATAAACCAGGGGCAGCAAGAGGATGGGGCTGTGGTGGGCATGAGGGACACACAGCCAGAGCCATGCTGATGACCATCTCGCCAAGTTGGTGCCTCTCTAATGCCATTCTGCTCTGACAAGAAATTTTCTCAAAAGAGATGTGAAGAAAACATGTAGTATGTTTATCACTGACCCAATCTCTCTTTCCAGGAGATCTAATTCAAAACCACAGCCAACTAATGTTTGATAAGACTATAGGTGTTCAAGGCAGGTATACCTTCTCAGTCCTATCTGGCAACACAGCTTGTGCAAACATACTGTACCACATCATGTAGAAATGAAACTAGCAGTGAGATTCACAAAGCACTTTAATTCACTTCTTGCACATGACAACACAGTAAAGACAAATGCTGTTCTGGTTTGTCAAGTGTGCAGCAATGGAAGAGGTGATGGGTACGGAAGCAGACCTTAAAGGAAATGGAAAGTCAGGATGAGATTTTTGTCAGAGAGTTTTGATGGGGTAAGAGTGTGGGTTGAGCAGCTGTAGCAGAGAGAAGACGGTGAAATTGTAATTGTTCCAACTGCACTTACATAAGCAATTACATTTTTCATTTATTGATGATGTTAAAATTCTCTTTGTTCTCTGTTATTAATTTTTAAAATATTTTCTTGTTTGGACAGTTATATATAACACAAATTGTGACTCTTACTTCTGTTCCAAAGAAGATGAAGAGCGAGTGTGATGATACAGACACAGAAGAGAAACAGTCCCTATGTAGGCAGGGGCAGAATTAACCACAAGGGTCCAACCAGTAGCAGAAAAATCAAAGGCCAGAATGCACAGCTAATACAAGAAAATGCAAATATTAAGTGCCTACGCTTGAGAAGGGACAAACTGATCACTTAAAGTAGGGCGGTTTAGTCTCTGCCAAATTAACTGATAGCCACTGGCATCTTTTAATGTCTCTGCTTAAATTAAGTGTCAAAGTGGCAGATGATGTGTGCATGGTCTGTACATTCCACAGTAGCAGAAAACAGATGAAGAAAACACCCATCAACAACAATGTCCCACTAAGAACTTACAGATTCCTACTAACCCGTCAAAAACCAAAGTTGTCACCTGACTAGTCCTGCAGTGGTCTGGCTGGTCTTACCATAATGTTTCTTTCTGTATGCCACCAGAGCTAATGTTTATGTGGCAGAAGACAAAAGTGACAGCACCTTCTGCCATCCAGAAGCATACGCCAGCAACAATTTGAACTGAAGGCCTCCAGTTTGAAAGCCAGAATGGACAGCAAGGAAGGGTTAGAGCCTCTAGAGCCTCTACTCAGACCTTCTTAATTTTCGGGGCCTGTTTATGCCAAGTCTTGGACAGGTCTCTTATTTTGTTGTCCACCAGGCTGCTCCCTCTCCAAACCCAACAGCCAGATGTAAGCCCTTCTGCTAGCACCCCACCAAGTCAGTAGGGGACAGAGATGATGCTCAGGTCAAACCTGAGGTAACCCTTGGGAGATCAGCACCAGAGCAGTCAACATCTCGTATGACACAGACCTTGGTGAATGATATGGAAACTGTTGTCAGTGGTAACTGTTGACTATGGAAAGCAGTTCAAAAACACGTATGAGTTTAAAGCACCTGAAAAAAGGGCAGTTAAAAACCAAATGCACGAAAGCAGATACCAGATGCGTTGTATCACGTACATTATAGTGACTTTACTTCACAATTATGTTCAAGATGATATCTTAAAGGATCAAAACCTAAAAGCATTAAGAAGGGTGTTAGACGCTGAAAGCCATCACAATCCCTTGTTCTATCACTCTGAATACATTATTGCACCTTACGTTCTCATGCTGAAAATGGATAGATTTTCAGATAAAAATTAGGAGAGGTTGAATTGCACTCTCTCTCTGGATTCTTGTAATGTATGCAATATGTTTTGTGTAAAGCATTCAGGGAAAAAATCGCATACATTTATGGTCAAATTACTGGCAGCTTAGCTTCGCAAATGCTGTAATTTAACTGTTTAACAATAAATTAAATTTACAATTTGTAATGTAAATAAATTGTTCCTCTTAATTCAAACATTAGTAAATAATTTCTGTATTATAGAAATTCTGTTTAACAATGACAGACTACTTTCACAACAGATAAAATTTACTTATTTCAGCTTGCATTTATTGCTGAACAATCTCACGATAACAGAGATTGTTTCCAACTATAAATGTGTGTTAAAACATTTAACTTTAATAGCAGAATCTTGTCACATTGATGTACAGTAATAGAACACCATAAAATCTTATTCCAAATTGTAAACTGAAGCATTAAAAATTAACTTTATAGACTAAGAAAAATGGGTTGAAATTACTGCTGTATGGTCAGAAAGTGAATTTAAAGCAAAGGTTAAAATTTTGATTCTGCTTAATACTTTTAAAAGAGAAAAATCTCCAAATTTTTTGACATTTCTGAAGGAATCAGAAAGCACGTAGCTGTCAGTTCTACCAAATTCAGGATGATCTCTTCTAACATTTGTTGCTGCCCTCTCAAGCTGCTCTGACTTTAGTCCTCTAGGGTGTGCAGAGGCAGACGAGTTTGCAAGGTAAGGGCCCTTATGTTAAAAATTCATGGGAAAGGTCATGTTTCTACCATTTCTGAAGTGCTGAGCAGATCAATGGAACGTGCAGAACAAGACAGTAAGACACAGAAATTATTTCCTGCTGACTAGCACACTTGGAAGCAGCACTTGGGAAATGCAGAGAAGTGAGGATCGGCACCGCTACCCAACTTTGGGGCATCCTCTGCTCCTGGCCTGCGACAAAGCAGGGGCTGGAGACTTAGCGTGCCTATTCCACTGGCAGAAGCAAGCACACGGGTACCTTCAAAGGTCCCTAATGAAGTCTCTAATGCTGAGTTAAGCCAATACTTCTTAACCCACTTCTTAAAAAATGGGACACAGTTACGTGGGAACCTTCTGGCTAGCAGCAAGGCTAGATCTCTGGTAATTAATTCCCCCTGGTACTCACCTAAAGACTTTGCATCACCAGGAGGATGTCCTTGCCTAGACCAGGGGGTTCCTCACCCTGCATAGCCAGGCCAATGCTCATCACAAATAGGAAAGGAAACACACCTCTGCTTCAGGCCCTACGGTATAATCATGGCCATACCATCTCCTGTCTAATCAAGGGCTGCAGTCTGTCCTGATGGAGCCAGTCCCACTGGAAGCTTTTCCCTTTGGATCAAGTCCTCAAAATATGTCTTTACATATCCAGCACAACCTGACCCTGAATGTCAGTGGCCAGCTGTACAAAAGTCACAGCAACACAGGGTTTGTCTCACACCATCACAATTATCCTTTTGATACTAATTCTTTCATTTATCTAGGAGACTCTTAGCTTGCTTTCTATTTCATCTGCTTCCCAGAGACCAAATTTACCTCCCTTAGCAATGTTTTGCCCCATAACTGAACAATTTATGACAGATACACTACTATATCTTAAACATGGTATTTCCTGTAGAGCAAAAAAGGCTTTTAAAGGGACTTTGTGACTTTACCCTACAGAAGCTGAATAAGACCAGACATAATTGAGGACGGCAGTTGGCTGGAGGTCCCTCAACAACAGCCCCACTACTTCAGTCCTTTCAGAATCACCAAAATAAAAAGCAGGTCATTCAGAACTGTGTTTTGTGGCCAGACACTTGCAAGAGAACTGAATGTGATCTAAACTCACAGCCTGGTACCATTCAAAAGCACACCACAAAACACAACACACTTATTGATCATTTGGAAATGGAGTCTCAATAGCTGTTTATCTGAAAGGTCTGCATATTATTTTCTGAGATTTTCCTCTTCGTGTGTAGATGATGGTTTTATAAAAGGCATTGTTTTTTTTCACCGTGTCTACTGGTATGGATTTTTTTGAGGATTACATCAGCTACCTTAACTCATGTTCAGTAATATTGCATTCCACACACATCCCCACTGAAGTTGATGCAGGGTTAGGTACTAGCTAATACGAGGACTAACATCAGAGTCTGACCCTTAGTCCTGGAAAACTCAGACAGCATCTTAACCTCAGTAAGAGCCCAAAGTGCTTTACAGATTGAATATGCAGGAATTGATCAGCCAGGCTGAGTTGTCCTCAGAAATCTCTCATCAGGGTGTCAGTTGTACATGAGATATGATAAGACTACAGCAAAGATGGCAAATTTGCAAACATAAGCTGAAAATATCTAGCCGTCTTCTAAAACGAGGGCCAGTCTAGCTATTAAGAGCAAAATCAGCTCCAATCCCTTAGGTCTTCTAAGTCACTGACAGCTGGTTCAATCTTCCTACAAGTAGCTCTAGTTTATTTAAGAACACTCCGTTTTGCCTCTACCATCTCTTTCCATTTGCTAGTTCTTGCTTAAAGGGGGGGGGGGGGGAGGGGGAAGGATGGTTAATTGAAAATGCAAAGTAACTAAATCGTATCAGAAAAATTAAACCACATAAGTCAAAAGTATTGCTTTAATTGTTTTATAAATGATAAAAGTTGAGACCTATGTCTCCTCACACCCTCCCCAGAGCTGTGCCAGAGCCCTGCCCACTAAATCACACTGCCTGCAAGAACTGCTACTGACTTACTCCTTGCAGCTTTCTCTGCAATGCTGCAGATTCAACTTTGTTTAGTCAATTTTTAGTCAATCAAATTTCCAGGTGGTCACGTACCTGGTGGATGAAATAGTAGGTGTCTTCCCAAGTACTGCAGGGAAACATGATTTTATTCCTGTATTTTTTTCCTTTGGAATTTGAAAATAAATGTGACTGATACTTTTCTCTCAGGTTTGGAAAAAAACTAAATTCTAGACCAAGCTAATAATTAATTTTAAAAACATCCATTTCTTTCAACACTAGACCAAAAAAATGTCATCAGAGTAAGAAAACAAATCGTACTGCAAAAATAATGTGTTGTCCTGCTGCACCGCCTTGCACTTGCCTACCTTTCTGCTATGCATTTAAAAATAAGGCAGATACTTTACACAGAAGATCTCTGTGATGCTTTTTATTTATCTGCTTCTTTGCACTGCCAGCTAATGTCCAATGCAGGAGGTCCCAGCCCTGTTGTGAAGGCATCTTGTTCAGCTTCTCAAGAAAGCAAGCTGTGAACTGCAGAGTCTGTGCAGGAGCCGCAGCCCCGGACTTTTAACAGCAATTCTCACTTAGGTCTCAGCATCCAGAAACCACTTTGCATTCAAGTGATCCTACCGAAAGCATAAAGGATACAATGCTCACAAGAAATTAAGTGAAAAAAGGGAAAATACTACTTCTGCCTGCCCTGAGAAATCTGTTGCCAGGGCTGTGGGTTCCGCTCCTGTACAGGAGACAAGGCAGCACAGTTTTCATCAAGCTTTCTGTATCACAGAAAAACTGGAGCCACGCCACCGACTTATATTCGCCCTCCAGTGAAGGCAGCAGCTCGCTCCACCTCTTGTTTGACTTCAAGGATTTTACCCAGAACAGTGGCATTTTAGCAATGAGACGCGTGCCTGCTAATATCACGGTGGTCTAAGTTCAAACCCTGTTTATCACAAATGCAGCAGTGCCTAAGCAGGGCACATTCCTGAATACAAATAATCAGCCACGGTCAAGGAGCAGGATTTGATGAAGTTCTGCCACAGATTCTGTTTTAAAACTCCCCGTTTTCATGTGGAGTGGACAAATGAAAATCCGGCTGTGTGTGGGGAAAAATTAACAAACCTTTGAAAAAAACCAAAGCTGCATAATCTGCTGTATTTCAGTTGGTCTTTATCCGCAAAATCCCAGATCTTTGTTTAAGCTACAAACAGACTATAAAAATCAGCTCGCTGGCCTCTCTCCTTATTATCCACATCCCTGCACAAATCAAATGAAGCTTTTGCTGTAAAGCTGATAAAAAACGCCACACACACGAGCAAGCTGATGTATTTAAAAAGTGGTTATCATTTCTAATCCTTTCCTCTCTCTCCAGGGAATATCATCTTTCCAAGGAACACACAAAACTCCACCACTGAGCACACATCAGCACTTATACTTGTTTTGATTAGGGATTTTCAAAAATAACAATGAACGAAGCAGTCTGGCATTATCATTGATTTTTAGCACCTAGGGAAGCAGTACAAGGGTTGTCCAATTGTTTAAAAGCAGTGAGTAGCCAAGACCAGTTCTGACAAATATTTGTACTCACGTAATTTCAGAGACCTCACAAAATGAACTAGAGTACCTGGTTTGATAGCACGTGGGTGGCTTTTGCCATTTCTCTGTAGATAACCCAGAACCCCATGCATAACCCAGAACAAGAGAAGTAGTCACAGATGCTAAACTTATGCCTGAGCTCTCCTATCAGGCACTGGGATTTGTTTGGAATTCGGGGTATTGATTGAGATGCTCTCCAGTTCCAGTTCTCTGCCAGTTGTGCCAGGAAAATAAAGCAATTTTTACTACCTAATCCATTCTATACAATCAAGCTTAGATTTAGGCATGAAAGGACTAACACCCATTTCACACAAGTGTTGCAATGACTCAAGCCAACAAGTGACAGCACCGATATCGGTATCAGATTCAGGTTCCACCTCCTAGAATTCAGTCTTTTAAATGGGAACATTTCCCCACAGGATGAAACTTCCTCTAAAAGATTAAATTATTTGCCACTGCATTCCCTTGTTTCAACCTGATTTGTTACAGACTTGAGCCAAAGACTAGAAACTTTGACTTAGAACTTAAGCAGTGCGGAGAGATTTAAATACCCCTCTTCACATTGTGCATGTTAAAAATTTGTCCAAAGACTTTGTTTATTAAGAAAACTGCAGATATGACTTATGATTTTAGATTCTTGAAAGTATACAGATACACACATGCATGCAAAAGAATAAGGGCTAGAAATACAGCCTTTAATTTAATACACAGATTTCCAACTGCTGCAGAACAGAAAAAAACCGTGCTGCTTCAATGTGGGCTTGAGCACAGCGAGTCTTACACTCACAGTTGTGGTTCCTGTGTCAAACACCGTGTGCATTTCATGTTCTGCGCGATTATAACTTGTGTAGCACACCACACGCACTATGCTACTTAGATTCTATCAATTTAACTGCCTATTAAGAGCCTCACCTTTCACAGGAAGGCAGTGAGCAGTTTCCATAGTAGGGAGCAGGGTGAGCTAACAGCACGCTCCCCGTCAGGCAGCGGCTGATCTTGGATACAAGCAAGGACAAGGAAACGGAGATGAATTTACTCATGCAAAAAGTCTTTGCTCTTTGTAAATTTTTAAGGGCTGGCAAACAGCAGGAATAGCACTCTAGAAGTAGCCACAGAAGTTTGGGAATAACGAAATATCAAAATAAAATCTACTCGATGGAAGACATTTACATCTGTAGAACTTTATCCTGTACACAAGGAACTTTTGTTTTAATTTCCCCTGATGCCTTTTGTCTTTTTACGGAGATGAGAATGTATAAAGCAAAGACTCAAGCCTGGCTTGCTTCTGAAATAGCACAGACAACTAGCTGTTTGAGAAAACTAAATTTTAAACTTAGAAAAAATGGATATGCATTTTAAAGGAATGGAAACAAAACTGACATTAGGAAAGGAGTAAACACTGCGTTCCAGCAAATTCTCCTCTCCCTAGCTAAGAGAAGTTGTCAGGATTTTTTATTTGGCCATTTCTGTTAAATGAATAATCAGATGAAACAAATAAAAGCAGAAGTAACAGCTGCTTAGTCTGACACGAGCAGAGAGGTGAATCGGATTCAGCCTTTAACAGCCGCCCTCGGGTGCCTGAGGAACCACAGCAAGGTAATTCACACACCGTTAGGCCAATTTTCAATGGACTTCTGTCAGTTGAACAGTTGATAAAAGCCGTCTGGGCGATCAAATACTGTATGGTGCAAGATACAGAAAGTGGTGAATGTGTGTAAGCCCAATCAGTCTGAATGACAGATCTGCCTCCTCACTGCCTAGTTTTTTGTTACTGTTTTTGACAGCTATATATATTCCATTTTCAGCAGAGTTCAGAAGTCCAGGCTCTATCTATATGGCATTTTTAATTCACATCTACACAAATGTCATGGTATTTCTCTAGGGGGGAAAAGTGTAGAAGTTGACTCTTGTGCCACCTAATAAAATTATTGTATAATTCATTCAATTATATTTCCGTGGCCATGTATTTATACGGATACCTAATATTTACAAGACAAATGACAGACATAGACAGGATGATGCAGTCTACACCGACTGTCACCCCAAAAGATATGAATGAGGAAGTGGTATGGAAGAGGCTCAGCCTTTCACAAGGACCTTACAGGTTACCTCTCTTATCCAAAATGAGACAGCTATGAATCGCTAACAGTTTAGCCTCACAAATGCAATGCACAACTGCCATGTGACTGAACAAGCATTGCCCTTTTCTAGCAGGCATTTAATAATGGCGAGAGACACCAGCATTTATCTTCTGCCTCCAAGAGGCTTTCTCACCTATAAGAAACTTAGAAATACAGACCAAAGGTATCCTGGATGCTACAAACTTAATGGGTGAAAATGATGATATTTGCATGACAAGATTTTTCCGTGGCACAGATTTGCTCTTAAAATGTGCCTTGATATTCAGATCTGCGTTTTCAACTGTACAAGTGGTATCGGCCACCTAACCTCCCACTGTCTCGTCACATGGACACAGCGTTTATCTCCTCCGTGTGCCTATGACAACCCTCTCCTCAACCACACAGGTAACTTTCATTGGCTTTGTGGAAAATTACATGGCTTGGAATTTTGAAAACTGAAAAAGGTCGACTTTATAAGGCGTTAAATAAATGTTCTAGAACATATTCCAGGACCCCTGTTATTGAAACCTGTTGTCCCCGTTCATCACCATCACGGTCTAACACTAAAGAACTCTCACAGGAATAATGAATGCAGATAAAAGAAACAGAACAAATGTAAGTAGGACTGGTGGTGCAAATAAAGACACTTTACTGCAAACATGATGACCAAAATTCACATCATCTAATTCCATCTAAGATGTGGTTGGACCTCCATTCACAAGACGGTCAACAAGAAAGTCTTTACAGTTGATTTGTGCAGAAGACAACTCTCTGATGAGCCTGGAAGCTCCCAGAACCTGTGCATTTGGAAAGGCAGTTTGAGCTGTCAGACACCCATCTCCCATGTGTGGCAGTGTCTAGGAGAGGCAATCAAAGAAGGCGTCTGAACTTGTCCAACAGAACAAATCTTACCTGAATCAACTGTCATAATCTGAGTAGACAAGATTTTGATCCTTTGCTAGCTGCATCCCTTAGACCTTCTCCACTTGTTGAGGTATAATTTCAGTCACAAATCATAGCAGAAGGCAGCAGCTTTATTTAGCACATACAATACATTGCATGCACAACATTGTCTACAGTAGCTTTTGGTTATGAATTAAAGAAAAATCTCACTGAAAAAGTATGTAAAAGAATTCTCAGAACAGCTACTGGACAGGAATCTCCAGGTACAGAATTTTTCACCTCTGGAATGATAAAAAGTGGCAGTGACAAAATAAATGACAGCATGGTAATTTTCCTCATAAAAAACAGGAGGTTATATGATACAAAAAACTGGAAAAGACTGTGCGCTGAAATGGAAACTATCTTTTCTCCATCGATAATGTGATGCAGTCAGACACACTGTAGGAGATTAGAAGTAACCTGAAAGGTTTTATTACCTTTGATTTTTAACTCTCTGCTACATAAAATTAATTCGTATTTTGCTGTGGAAAATGGAGGATTAATGAAGCCAACGTGAAAGAGAGATTTTTTTTCCTGTGCAAGTTCCATGAATTCTTCTCAAACAACACTTGCAGCAAAAGAAAAATATCTGCTTTGCATTTTATGGTGATATACAACTCACAAGAGGTATAGTTTGGATCATGCAGGCTTTCAAATGTTTGGTTACATAGCCAGAGCTCGTTGACTATGATCTTAAAAACAGAATGCATCTTAGAATGATAAGTAACCTAGCATGGTATTTGGCAATTTTCCAGATCCTGGGAAAACAGCAGTTCCCATGCTACTTCAGTACCTTCTCTCCGAAATGACGCAAAATGTGGCAGAGGTGGCAACAGCAGAAAAATAGGTGAAATAAATAATAGTAAAAGAAGAGGTTAACTAAATAAATACATTTTTAATGAGACAGCATCTTGTCCAAAGCTTCAGAAAGATCTGTCCAAAGGAAAAATGTGATTTTGTAGTGAAAGTTTGGGAATTGTAACTCGGAGGATTTGCTTTGAATTCCCACTATATATATATATTTAAATAGAATAAGACAATTAAAGAATACTACTTATCCAGCTCACTGTGTTGCCTTTCACAAGAGATGTGACCTCAGAGAACCTCAAGAACAAGAGAGCTCAGAACACTCAAAAATGATATTAAGAAAAAAAAAATCCATCATGATGATTACTTAAATAAAACCACAACCGTCTGGGGAGAATCGCTGTGGTTTTCAGGTGCTAGGTTTCACTGAACGTCTGCGAGAAGACAAATACTGAGCCTCTTAGAAATGAACACACAAAAATAAATATTTGCGATTCTTCTACCTCCTTCTCCAGTGTTTACTCCACTGGCAGACATTACAAAATCTTACAAAATCCTTCATTCTCCCCCACACCAAGTGCCCCTCAGGGTCTCAGGTCCCATTTTCCTACCTAGTCTCATCAGCGACTTTCTATCTCCAGCTAGAAGAAGAATTTGCTCCTTTGGAAGGGCCCCCACTGACTCTTTTCGTGTGCTGGAGAGGAGAGAGTGAAGTGGCAGGTAATAGGGAGCTTGGAGGAGCTCAGATGTCCAAATATTGCAGAAACAAGAATAGGAAAACTGTTCCTGTATCAAATTTGTAGACCGCGACATTTTCTCACTTTACAAGGAAAGGCTGAGGGACTTGGGTCTTTATAGTCTGGAGAAAAGAAGACTGAGTGGGGATCTGATCAATGCTTACAAATACTTAAAGGGTGGGTGTCAGAAGGATGGGGCCAGTCTTTTCAGTGGTGCCCAGTGACAGGACACAGGCACAAATGTGAACATAGGAAGCTCCATGTAAACATGAGGAGGAACTTCTTTCCTTTGGGGGTGGCAGAGCCCTGGAACAGGCTGCCCAGGGAGGTGGTGGAGTCTCCATCTCTGGAGACATTCAAAACCTGCCTGGACAACCTGCTCTGGGTGGACCTGCTTTGGCAGGGGCGTTGCACTCCATGATCTCCAGAGGTCCCTTCCATATCATTCTATGATTCTAAAGTGTGTGGCATCCTTTTAATTCCAAAAGACACTTTTCTGCCTACAGAGACATAACACTGATTAATGCCTATGTCCCACAAAAATTAAAAGAAATAGCCCAGTCTAACCAAACTTTAAACGAAAGGCAGGTGGTCTTCAGTAAAATTCCACATAACAATGCATTGCTATTTGAACAGGGAAGGAAGTTCTGGAATTAATCGTGCGGGAGTTTTCTTACTTTGACCAAAATTGGAAAAAAAAATCTTCCAGACAAATCCAGATACCTTCCAACAGATAGCTCAGTCCAGGGGGATGAATCAGTAAAGTGGTATTCCCAAAGCATTTCAGGGATCCTTGGAACTATAAGCATCAAGTGCATGGTGAGAGGAAGGCAGGCTCAACACATGCCTATAAATGTTCCCAAACAGAAAAAAAACAGCTGGTTCTTCCTAACAAGAGGCAGAGAGCAGTTCTAGAGCCAATTCAGCTTCCATCCACATGGGAATTACAGTCATCCCAGAGGCTGCAGAGAGGCACTTTGGGATGTCAGGTAGCATGGTACTATGCACTGACAGCTTAAGAGCTCATAAAGGTAATGAGTCCTTCACAGGGGGGGTCCAATAGGCCAGAGCCCCTTCCCGCCCTCTCCCACTTTCATGTTCTCAGATTATGGTCAAGGTCAGGATGTGAAAGCATATGAAGGAACTGGGCACTCAACTGCCATAAAAAAGTCAAAAAAGAACTGACTACTTAAGATGTCATGTTAAGTAAAAGCAAAGGAGGATTTTGAAACATCACTACCCAACCCCCTCAAGCCTTTTTTTTCTTCAAGTAGAAAATTGGACTTTCCTACTCTGCAGCGTGTCTAGAGCACTGGGCGGAGGACTCTGATGAGATATACCTTTAGCAAAGCGTCTTACGACCTTTCAGTCATCCTGAACTAATTTTCATTGCACTTTTGGCAATGGATAAAATTGGGTTGATTTCAAATAAAAGGATGCTCTCATGTGGTCTGTGGGAAAACAAATAAGAGCTTGAGTCACTCCTGACATGTCTTGAGGAATTTAAGGCATCAGATTTAATAGTCTATATTAAATGCATTATCCCTGAAATAACTTCTGGCAGTTTTGAAGCGCCTGAGAAAATACTGTGGATTGGAAACTTGAGGAAGATCATCTTTAGTGCCACTACAATTGTAAATAGTAATGATGGTAGACAGATGAAAGCTTCTCTGTTGTTTTGAAAGAGAAATACATTACAGAAATCATAAAAGCATCTTCAGTGACAGCAAAGGAATCTATACAAAAGGTCTGTAAGAATAAACAGGATATTAGCTGAGATTCATTATTGCTGTCTTTGTAGATGTCTATATTTAAGCTAGTTCAGCAACAGCATAAACCTGTTTGTTGCTACTCTCAGTGAGCACAAGGCATCTAAGTTGTGAAACAGGAAGTTAGATTTCTTCTGGAGGAAGAAAAAGAAGAAAATGCAACTTTTAAGAAAGGTTTCCACTGATCTAAGTCTGTCAACAGCACTCAGCAATCCCACCAAACAAGTTTGAGTAACATTTGAAATACCAAAGAAAGGAAGAAACTTCCCTTTGAGGATTTGTAGCCACTCTCACATCACCCAAGGAAACTTTTAGAGGTTTTGCTAAAGAATTCTTGTGTTATCTATCTGCTACCCCTGCAAAATGAACCATGTCTTCTCTAGCCTGAAAAATATGTGATAAGTTAAAAAGGGGGTATATATTGCTCTTTTTAAAATTTTAACGAAGTTGCAGGGGAAATGGACTGGCAAAAAAAAATAATGACATACTCTGGTTTGTATGGTTTGTACTGAGACAGGGAGTTCTTGCCATTTATGTAGCGCTGGGCAGAACTCATCCAAACACAGGAAACTAAGTATGGCATAATTTGAAGTCTAATAGTAGAGATAAGAAATGGAAAAGGAGAGTGGCAAATGGTCCAGCAGGAATCTATAAGGAGCTGTTTATTGCAGTCCAGAAAATCTAAAACTCAGTTAAATTTCCAGAATAATATTTTGATGAAGAGTGCTGGAGTCTGCCATGAATTAATGAGAAGATTATTTTTCTTTAAGAGATACAGCGCTAGCTGGACACTAGCTTAACAACGTAATTATCAAATGAAAGAGAACTGCTGTACTGCTGTGAACCTGCATAAAGACTCTTAAAATTACTGATGTTTTGGCCTATCTTTGTTTTAGAAGAAGGATGCATTTTAATATTCTTGCATAAAATATGTTCAGCTGTGTTATCTGAAATATTAGGTTTACTCCTATCAATCAAATATTATCTTTCCTAGACTGGTTTTCAAATAAGAAGGCTATATATACACCACATTTTACCAAGTCAATGGGGCTAGAAATCTGCAAACACTAATAATCAATTTATGAAAAAACAAAAGTTTAAGTTTCATGAATAAATTTCAAAAACAATGGTGAGACTCTAAGTACATAGCACAATGTTTTTAAGAATGACTTTACTTTTCCTCAAAAGGCTGTATATAATGGCAGTTACAGATATATTAATGAGTAGTTTACATGAATACATGTAAAAATGATTATAAGCGTTCTCTGCCTCCGATAATTTTTGATCTTTGTCCCTTTGCCTCATCATTGTGCAGGTAAGGCATGAGCATGAACTAAAAGCACTGCTTTGCCCAAGCACTGTTGACTTGCATATAACGAGTATATTAGGACACTATTTTCTTGTTGCTTCCTGCCTTAATAAATAAACTAGCTAGAGATGTCAAATAGCACCTTTCATAAAGTAAAATAGTGACAAAAATCAGGGTTTAACTATGATCGTATAAAGAAGGAAAAGTGAAAGACATAAGCACTTGAAAAGCTTGCAAAAAAAAAAATAAAAAGGAAATCTATAATGTTCTTCGGTGAGAAAGAAAATCAGATGGTAATATGTACATGAAAAGTTGTACATATTATCGTAACACAGCTGTCTGATCCCAGCTCCCAGCTCTTTTCTCTAATATTAGAACCGTTTCAAAATTTCATGGTAAAGGACTCATGGTTGTCCCTTTCAATCCTGCTGACTTTTGCTTCCAAAGTCAAAGCACACAGAAGTAGTATAGTTTAGATCTTATCAACAGGTCTAGAGAAACGTGTCACGGTCTGGTGAGTAGATGTATCAGTTTCATAAGGACAAATTATAAATGCTGTGCAATTGCAATAACCCTTACTTTAAAAAAGAAGTGACAGAAATGGAATACTCAATTAGAAAGATGTGCAAGCCAGAAAATTATCACATGCCAATATTATCTCATTAAACCCTTGCTTAAAAATGGCTTTAACATGCTCTCTGTAAATAATATTTTTTGTTTATTGTCTCTCCATATCAACTAGCACTTTCAGTAGATACTAAAATGTCTTTAAACAATCATTCAACTTAAACAGAACTGAATGACTACCTCATGATACATTGTACAAAAAAGCAGAAAAACAAATCCTGACATTCTCCTCCTTTCATAGAATCATGGAATGGTTCAGGTTGGAAGGGACTTTAAAGATCGAGTTCCAACCCCCCTGCCATGGGCAGGGACACCTCCCACCAGACCAGGTTGCTCAAAGCTCCATCCAGCCTGGCCTTGAACCCCTCCAGGGATGGGGCATCCACAAGTTCTCTGGGCAGTCTTTTCCTGTGTAACATACTCCACAACATACTTTTTTTGTATGTTGTGGATGACCAAGGCACTGATCAGAATGACCAGGTCCACATACCTACATTTAGCATAGCAGTGACTTGCCAAGGAAAAGCAGACATTGATCCTAATTTTAGCAGCTGCAGCAAAAGCTTCACCCAAAGTTAATGTTGCATTGCAGCGTGTTCAGATGCCAGGGGGTGCTCAAATTGAAGCTGACAGCACAATCTTAATCCTGCTTCCCTGTGCATCTGTATTGCAATAATGCAGACTGTAATTACATGATCACATACATTTGCACAAATGAATTTGAAAGTATAAAAATTTACTACAATCTAGATATATGCATGAACCTTTCTACAATCAATGTATATTAATGCTAATTTGAAGTCATGACAGTCCACAATATTTCTACTGAGATATGGGTTACTTTCTTTTGAAAAAGTTATTGCAAGGAACAGCTAACATTATATTTACTATACCTGAGCTCTACACTGTCAAATCACACCGTTAGATTCTAAATACGTCTTTTATCTTTGTTATTATTAAAGAGAATTGGTGGGGGGAAAAAAAAGCTTCAGAAGAAAGCATTTTGGGAAGTAAAACTGGCTTTCAAAGTGTGCCAAAACCACGCATGACCCCATTCCCTGAGCAATGAGATTTCCATTCAGTCCTCTAGGACGGTCAGCTGGGGCTAATTGCTTGACCCAACATGAGGGAAGTATCTGGATCTGGAGCAGAAAAACCAAGCTACTGTAGAGCCTGGCTACTGGCTTCCCCTGAGGGAGCTGAGGAGCACCAGAGGGGCAGAGACACAGCTGAAGAGCAAGGTTGCAAACCTCAGAAAGACTAAAACAGGTGAAAAGGGTGGGAGGCGATGTGCTGCATAGTCTACCTTCTCCACATCTAAAGAAGAAAAAAAATTAAGCTGGTGTTTGGGGAAGAGGAATTGCCATCAGACCAGAGAAGAGCATTATCATAGAAATGTGATCAGTGCTGGATAAGTCCTCTTCCAGGACTTTTTTTTTGGAAGCACAGGAGAAGAGCAGAGGGTTATTCTCTCTATGCTATAAATTATTTAAGAAGTAAAATTAAACCACCTTTTTTATCCAGGATGCCAGACATGGCACCTAGCAGGATGCCTAATGAAGGCATTATCACAAAGGGGTTCCTTCTCTGGAGCTAAATTCACACTCACTTTTTAGCTCAGTTAAGGACCGCTTTTTTGAAGCCAGTGGCCAAATCACCCCGCTTTGATCTGGACTACAGAGAGGTCTCCAAGCTCACAAACTGGATTCCCTCCACACAAGAGGAATCAGATGGACTCCAGGAACGCATCTAATGCACACCAGCCACTAACAGGTGTTTAGTTCACCAGACTAGTCCTAAGTAAACCTCTGCAAAACAGGTGCCCTGTGGACCTCTTGTCCTCCACACGAGCTGTTTTGCTCTCTGGATCCTCTCCTACTGCACTGCATGGCTTAATAATGTCGATGTAGCCTCCAGCTACTAGCACAACAGATTATGACCTTAAATCAACAAGCTGCACCTGAGAGTGCTAAATGTACAAACTCTACCTTTCTAAGGTGGTTGGAGATGCTGAATCACCAAGTTGGAATGTATTGTCCAGACTTTTCCTTTCAAGCACCTTCTCCCTACCTCTCTGCAGTAGTGCACGAATTCACATTATAGGTTGTGCACATTTTACTAAGCTAAATTAAACCCTTCTGTCGGTATAGATATGATCTATTTCGTTTTCATTCTAAAACTAGTCACCAGTTCAATCAATTTAGTTGGGCATGCATGATGAAAAGCAGCAGAATATTAAAGAGAACAGTCTGGAAAGGCCAGATACTCCTTTGTTTTCCAACTTGATAAATATTTTCTCGGTGCAAGGCCACGTTCTGGTTCAACATTTCTTTGCCTGGATTTTTTATGTTTTTTTTTTTTAAATAACCATGACCTAGAGCATCCCTCTGGATTACAGAATTTGATGCATAGCCAGCCATGCATGTGCAACTGTCCCTAAGAGCCAAGCCTCAGCAGAAAAGCTGGTGTGCATACAATCTTGAAACAAAAATAGCTGTCAAATCAAAGCTAATTTACCACAAAAGAAAGCACTGATCCTCAGTTAGGGAATACCAACCTAGTTTGATTTCAGAACTGCTTAAAAAAAATCTGATTTGATTTTATAAAATAAAAGTGTGGTTTTAATTTCTCTAATCTCAATTAATAATGAATGAGCTGATTTTCTTTAAGTCTGAAAGGGGGGAGGGGAGTTCAGAACAGGAACAAATACAGATAATATCAGTTTTTCAGAGTGAAAAAAGTTTTAGTCTCTGGGCAACTAAAAGAGGTGAGGGAAACACAAACAGTTATATAGCAAGCTGCTGGTATCACCTGCCACCAAAAATATGTTAGTTTAATGCTCCCTGGACTAGGGTTTCATTTTACCTCATTTTAGTGAATTAAATCATGTACTACAAAGGAATTTGGGTCTGAATGAAAGGAACAAGATTGATACCAGGATGAAAAGTAATGCCCTATTAATTCAGGTCCAGACATTAAAGACAAAAATAAAATTGAATTACACAGTATTCTAATAATTCTGGACTAGATAAAATTGTATATAAAAGCCTTTTTCATAGCCAAATGGAGATGGGAGCAGTAATGGATTTTTAAAAGATACAACAAAATGGTCAACATGTACTTTCAGGCACCCAGTGAACTCCCCAGCTGCTGCTGAACAGACAGTTGTCCACTGGTGCTTCTGTGCACACATTCATCCACTATGTCCAAAAAGGTAAACTTCTAAGACTTCCTAAGAAAAGCAGCTGTTTCAAGCTGAATGGTATGAAAAAGGCAACAGTGACAATGAAGGAATAGCCCTTTCCAGACACCACAAGGTACAGCCCCTTTGGCTGAAGGAACACTCACAAGCGGCACTTCATTCTGGCACAGAGGTATGGAAGAGACATCACCTGGACTCCTATCCAATACTAAGCTGCATGTGATAGTGCCTGTAAACAAACTTTTCTCAACCAGTGAATGATGACCCACGTGTCTTGTCTGGGTGACAGTAATGAAACAGACCTACACAGTGAAACCACAAGGTTGCAGGTAAGTCCATGTGCTGTAGCGTTATCTCCTCAGCAGCCCAGACCACCTTTAGTGCATCAGAGCTAGCCGGTACTCCTTAGCTTTCTCATACAGTATAAAAGTGGGGTACCAACACTCACTTTCAATGACTTGGAGCTAAGATCCTTCAAAAAAGAGCAGCCCTGGACTAGTGAACCTGGATAAGCACTTCCTTCTGTGCAGGCAGAGCTGGGCTCTGAACAATGTCCTTAAGGAGGCAGGACATTGCCAATAGTTCAGTAGAAGAGTAGTTTGAACTCTGCAAAACCAAAGGAATATCACAAATCTCAATCATTCTGTTCCAAATCCAATACGTATTCCTATCAACAGTCCTCTCTGGAGTAAACTTTTAATAGTACCTATATATTGGCTGCATTTGTCTTGAAAAATCCTAAAAAAATACTCCACAAGAACCCATTTCTCTGAGAAAATAAGGAGAAAAGAAACAAGAAATGCAAGATACTGCTTACACTGCTATATGCACCAGAAAGAACTTAAAATACTATGGTATAAAACCTGTGTGGATCAGAATAGTGGAACAGCAAAATGTCAGCAACATTTTAAAAGTAATATAATTTGGAGTGCAGAATTCAATATGATAAAGAACGATAGCCACTGTATAATATCTCAGCCTTCTCATACACAGCAGACTTTAAAAAAAAAGTCATGACTACATTAATTCAAGGAAACTTCCAATATGGAATTGGGGACAGTATCTCAGTGTCCAGAGTCAGCTACCGGCTCAATTTCTACTAATCATGGTGCTGCAGCTGACCCAGTTAAAATGTATTTCTATAAAGATTCCATAATTTTTTTGGTGATGTTGCATATTGTATTCTCCTAAGCCATTTAAAAATACTGCACTACAGTAAATAGCTAGTGCCTAAAAATAAGGTGCATCGTGTGGAACAGCACCACTGCATCATTGAAATACTATGTAAAAGTTTTCTTAAAGTTTTATTTGTACTGTAAACACAAACATGCACATTTGTGTAACAAAGCCAATAGTATATTCAGATGCACATTTTCATATTTGACTGTGTTCTATTTGTGTGTGCATACATGCCTGTGAGACTAAATTTTGTGGCTAGAGATCCTATTTTGCAGCAAATTTTTTATCTGAACTTTAAAAAGATCATCTGCACTACAAGCCTTGCCCTGCCACTGTTCTAGAGCCGTGAGGTCTGCAACACCACATACCTGCAGTGTTAACTGTATATGCACAATAGAGAATTTTCAAATTATTGCAAAGTTATCATAACATATATAAAGCTTCCTGACCCATTAGGATTGATATTCTGATTCACCTACACCTGAGGATTCAAAATGGGAAGAAAAATGTGTGATGATCCACTCTTTAGTTACTCAGTCCTCTATAAAAAGATCTCTGTTTCTAATACCTTCAAGGCAGTAGGTATGCTCCAAAGCATTATAGTTTATACCAGTTGTGGGTAAAACTACTATACTTAGTTAATTCACAGAATCACAGAATCTTCATGGTTGGAAATGTCTCTCTTTGGTCTAGAAATGAGATGACAACATGAAAATATGCTCTGCCACAAAGTTTCTAGGTTTTTATGGTATTGCTGAGGTCATCCACACAGTGGGCTGTTTCACTTCTGAAAAAGAAACAATGTAAGTGTAATAAAAGAAAAGAAAGAGAACAAAAATGCAGAAGAAAAACTAGTAAGGGAAAAGCACATGTAATTCTAGATTTGGATGAATAGTCAGACTAAGCCCTGTTTCTTACAGGAAATCTGTAAGTATTTTAGAACATTTTTCTGCAGGAACATAACATATATTAACTGACCATCTTAAAAACCACCTGATAATTTTAAAAGTTGAAGTAGTAATGACCAAGTATTTCCATTTGCATATAAAAAACATTTTCAAATACCTTAGTATAACAACATTTTTATTTCTTAAATTAAAAAAACCAACACTTAACAATCTAGATTTAATGTACTGATGCCATTTGAAGCCAACTGATCTACCTGCCAGTTATTCAGCAAAACAGAGAAGGTATTGACTGAGTTTTTGATAGTGAGAATTTCTTTAGTATTTTGGTGTAAAATGCTATTGATTTCCATTATTTTGCATGGATTTCCAGCATTTTATTAATATTGTCTCCAACAGAGAGAAAGAACTGAACACTACATAATTTGGACCAAATGAGGGAACACAAGCCAACCACAACAAAGGGATTATTTGTATTGGGCAGGGGAAAAGCCCATAAATCACTGGGATTCTCTCATGTTAATTTTGCCTTTATTCTTCTTGCTCTCTGGATGGACCCTAGACTCCTATAATGCCCCATGTCCTATTATATTATGATTTCTCCCAAAGAGGGCTTATCACTTAATCTGTTTATACAACAGCAGAATCAATCTGATTGACAGGGATTTTGGTGTGCTATTGCAATTACAGGTTATATATAATTGTGCAATACTCACATTAGGACTTTAGTAGTCCTTTTCCAGGTGCCACCTTACAGTCATAGGGTCTCCGGCACTGATTTGTATAACATGCTTAGTAACAAGCAGAAGAATGAAATACCCATTTGTAAGATATCTGAAATCTTGTATTTATTTGTAAAATATTTGAAAAAGAGGTTGATAGAATAATTTTCATCATAAACCTTCCCATGGAGCTCCTAACTAGGGTTGTGTGTATACATAGATGTATGCACACACATGTTGCATACAGCTGGCACTTCACAGTAAATAAGCCCTTTTGTATTTTAAAGGTATCAATAGCTCAGAAGCACAGGAATATTATGCTAATGAACAAGCCTGCAGCAGGCAGAGGTGAAGGTCTAATTCATATCTACTAGTCGCTAATCAGGAACTAGAAGGAATAATTCCTTCAGCATCTGCCAGTAGTATGGAGAAAAAGAAAAATGCATGTTCTGAAGGAAATTGGTGGAAGATTTGTGTGGGAAGTCTTGCATAGCCAGCAGTATTAGAAGAACATTATTCATTTTGTTAAAAATGAGAAATAACAGGATGTTTTTAATCACAAAAAGTTTAGCACCTAAGATGAGAAAATAATTCCAGAACTTGTTATGATGGCTGAGACTGAACTGAGAAGGGGGCTGGCACTTCCTTTGGAAACAGTGACTCCAGGGAATCAGAGATGTGGGTAAGACACAGCCCCTTGGAAGGCAAAGGCTCCATGGCTTCCCCAGGGAACCTGTTTCAGCACCTTATTTTTCGTATCGGTAGGAACTAACCCCTCAATCTGCTATTTTTATGCAATTTAAGTCCAGCATCTCTTCTACTGCTCATCACAGATACAGAAACAGACCACATGCCTTTCCTTGATATGCTTGTTACTATGTCCCATTTTCCCCTCTCCTATTTCCCATGTTTTTTCTTCTGTAGACCCACCAACTCATATTCTTTCATTTTTCATAGTAAGACTTATTTTCAAAACTTTTCCTTTCCTCTGGACATTCTCCAATCAGACCACATGTTTCTGTACAAATGCCATCCAAAATAAGCATTCAGTACAGTCAAAGAAAAGGCAATCCCAATCAATAGGAGAGATACAGCTGGTGCTTCAAAACAGTGGACTGACGAAAGCTCAACTGACTGGGACAAAATATGGGTAAAAACTATCCATGAAAATTAAGAACCTGTTGAAAAGACATGATAAGATATCCAAAAGCTAAAACTATACCATGAGAAAGAAAACAACTTTGGCAAAAAAGTTAGTGGAAAAATGAAGGCAATAATCAGAAGGAAAAAAACTCTGATAATTAAGATGAACATAGAATATAAAAGCCAAGAGAAAAAAGGTGAAAACATTCTGTAAAAATGCTTTATGAAATACAAAATATTCAAACAAGATGCTGAAGGTGGCACTGAAAAATCCATGACTATGTGGGCTTGAGAAAATAAGAAAGACCTTGAATTTTATTCAAAACTTAATTTAATTTGGAAACAGGAAATTTGTTAACATCAATATATAAAAAAGTATTTTGTTCTACTTTTGGAAAGAATGTTGATCTTGAGATGAAAAGTGCTTCCTAGTCCATCAGCAGGTAAGAATGATCTTAAATACTATTAGGAGTAAATGTTTTTAAATTAGCAGTTCTAAGAGGGTTTTTTGCACATTTCTCTCTGGTGTTATAAAACAGTAATTAAAAACAAAAGAACTACCAAGGGAATTAAAAAACCTCAGTACCTTTGTGCTGATATTTAAGAAAGGACATTATACAGTCAGGTAACTATAACATAATACAGTTGTTTGATATCAATCCAGACAAAACAGTGAAAAAAGTGATACAGAATTTAACCGACAAAGACTGAAGTGAAAGGGATGCAATTAATGCCAGTCAACATGGGTTTGTGTAAAATAGGGCTTGTCAAACAAATCTCATTTTATTCTTTGATGAGCTTACAGAAGTTTGGGTGATAAACGTAAGTGCATAGGTGTAATACACTTAGCCATCTGTAAGGCCTTTGACTTGCTAGGGCATTGCTTATATTTTTAATAAAAACCATTAATATACACTTTTAATAAAGCATATGTAAAATGGATTGAGAACTCCTTAAAACACCAATTTTAAGAAGTAATCATCAATTAGAGATCACTAACTGGGGGGTTGAAGTACTAATGGTGATCCACAGGATCTATTAGACCTGATTTTAAAGAAATTTCCATATCTGTTCTGAAATTAAACTCAAAAGTATTACCAAGAAGCTATGAAGAAAACAAAACTAGAAGAGTGTTATATAAAGACAGACCAGGCAGTCACACAGAACATTCTGTCTCCCTAACTAAGCTAGGCCTATTTATTGTTGTACCTCAGTGCTCAAATCGTGTTTAATGACTGGGATTTCTCTGGGAAAAAATAAAAGGAAAAATTCAGAGCATGTTCCTGGAAATACTACAATCTGTTTCTCTTGGCAAATTTGATTTTCTCTGTAAGAGGTATGTGAGAGAAGCCAGATGACAGTTTTATAGAAACCTGGAGTGATAATGTAGCATGCTAGCCCCTCTAAACCATCTTTTTTTTTGACAATAGTTAAGCAAGTAGGTAACGTGTGGCAAACTTTGCCTGTTTATTCCCAAACTATGTTCTCTGCTTGTAAAAGGTGCCCACTGGCTGGAGCTTTCCACCATTAACCCCCGCAGAAGTTATCCAACAAGGGACTGTAAAGTATCACACATTATTACCAGTATCACACAGGTTATAAACAGGGACTAAGGTAGAATGAATCTGTTGTGGTTCACTCACTGTGTATTTACTAAATAATTTGTGGTAAAGTCTGAGATGCACCTATGTAATATATTCTAAAGGCACACAGAGAAACTTCAATAAGCACTTTAAAGTGGATGATTTTGGCCCAAAGTTCACTGTAGTCTGAAACTATTACCCAGAAAACTCTACCTCTAATATTCCGGTTATCAAAAAATCAAGAAATGAAGAAAAATCAAGCAGGGTTCATGCAACAAATAGAGAAGATAAACAATTAAATGCATAAAATGCAAAGCACGATATAGTTATATTGTACATTGCAAACGCAAACTGCAGTAGCAATTATAACACAAAATGCATATTCAATTATCAGCTACAGATTCAGAATAACAATAAAACTGGAATCACTATATTCTTCTAGGGATACACAGAGCAAAAGAGCTCAACTGGTTACTTCTGAAATTTCGGCTGTGTTATGCAATTGTTATATAAAATCGGGTGATGGAAACCCATAAAAAGCGCCAGAAATTCTCCATACATTCTACATCTATAGGCTTAAATAAATCCATTTGAGGACTCCATCATACCTACCACACATGAAATTTTTTTACAGCTACAAATGTGAACCTTGTGCTTTTGCTTCCTCACAGTGTATTACAGGTCCTCCGTGAACAGAAAGCATTTAGTGAACAGAAACGGAGACGAGCTCTAATTTATTATTTTTTTTTTTGTACAGTGGCAACCGCATCCATCCTGCGCTCACTTTGCTCTGAAAGAGTTAACTTTCCAGCTCCCATTCTCTGCAGTGCTGCATAAACACTGCACATTATTCTTACTGAGCATGCTTCATCTTTCCTGTCTCCACAGTCCTGGGCTGTCAATCAGCTGTCAGTCCCTACCACATCAGCACCGCGCGCATCACCAGGCTGTCAGCGCGGCAGCTGATGAGACTCTGCTAAGAGCTGTCAATCAAACTTGTTTCTCTTATCTGTTCGGGAAATATTTTGTCTCTAAGAAACAAAGAACCTGGGCAACAATGGATCAGAGTCTAGTATTTACTCTTTTACAGGGATAGAAGGCTCTTAACCGGAAACAAAACCATAACAAGATGGGGAGGGGGGGAAATTGCTCCATTAGGCATATTTTGGGTTTTTTTGGTTTTGTTTAAATTCTATTTACTTCTTGACCCAATAAATCTGGGCTTAATAAATTAAAGCAAATTTCTTTTTCCTCTCACTGTAAAATGAATTTCACAGTTTTACTTCTAAGTTCCTGTTGAATAAAATTTGATGCAGTTTAAAAAAGGTAGCATCTCTTTGGGTTTGGGACTCTTTCCCTGCCTTTAGGCATTGGAATATGTGAGCTTTCTCTCCATCTCACTGTAGCCAAAACACCAGAGTAGAGCAAACACACACAATTTATACCTTTGTTACATTAAAATATATCTCCTTCTTTCTGTACTGTTTCTCATTAGAACTCAATTTCAACATAGAATTTAATAACCTGAGTAGGGTTCATAGATAATAGCAGAGCAAAAGAATAGCTGAGGGGTATAAGCAAGCAGGAGAAAAACATACATTTTCAGTGGATGTTTGAAAGAAGATAGTATCTTCTTTTGGGAATGCTGTACCAGGGAGGAAGAACTGCAGAAGGTAAAGTTCTCACATCTACAGAAATAAAATACTGAAGAAAGACAAAAAGACCTGCAAAGATGGGCACAGCAGTGATTTCAGGTCTGACACAGAAGCTCTGCATGAAAAGTTGAGCTGGGTTTTCAAGTGCACATCTATCCGAGACAGAATAATGTTCTGCAGAGATAACTAGTCTGGGTCTAACAAACCTCGCAATCAAATTAATTAACAGTGGTGAATCACTGAACTAACAGACTTCTACTCTTCTCAGGGCAGAAGTAAGTATCTTTACATGCTGTGCCATACAGATATACAGGCACATTTAAAGCCAGCTCGAGTATCCATACACAGTGCTTGTGCCAAGTAAAGTAAACATAATCCAGTGACTTAAAATCCCCACTTTGACCAGTATCTATTTTGGCGTACAAATTAAGGAATCCCAGAGCTGATAATCACAGGCCCAACAGTGAGACTAACAAAGGGAAACTTATTCTCAGTATAGAGTGCTGTGCTGTAAAACACAATAATGTAAAAGGCAGGCCTAAAATTATTTGGTGTTTTTCATAAAGCTTCAGTTTAGAGCCATGAAATTAAATTAGCAGCTTGGTTTTCTGAGCCAAAAAAAACGTAAAAAAAGGTGAGTTTACAACTCTCACAATTTCTTACAACTCTTACAATTTCTTGGACAGAACTATATATCAAAAGTTAAAAGAAACAGGAGGCAAATAAAAATAGTATTTTTTAAAAAATCTTAACACAAACAATGATTTACTAGCCTGATTCACATTTGCATTGGCTGTGGGCTTGGGCTGTCCAGGTAAGAGCAAAGAGAGCCAACTGGGAAATGGGCTGTGATAGGAAACCCATGGAAAGGAAAAGTGTAAAGCAAGCATGGAAAAGAAGCCACCAGAGGGGTTTGGGGACTGCTGTGAAGATTAGAGAAGAGCGGAAGAGAAAACGCAAATTCCCAGCAGCCTCCCACAACATCTGGGGGCTTTGAAGAAAGAACCTGGGGCAAAACACCATGCTCCTCCTTGTCTCTGGTGGCTTAAGGTAAGAGCCGGTGTCCCTGAGAACAAGGAGGGAAAAGGACTAGAAATTGCCATAAGAGAGAAAAATTGTGGCCATGGACAATGAAAAACTACTTGTCCTTACACCCACACACTCCCCCGAGATTTTTTCTGGAATTGGTTTGCTCCAAAAGAGGATATTTTAGTTCCCAAAAGAGGCAGAACCATTGCCCAAGAAAGAAAATGAGGTGGCAGCCACAACCAATGCCAGAGATGTCATCAAATGTCTCACAGACTGAAGCAAGACAAAGACAGGCAATTTTGAGCTGAATCCTGGAGCAGAGGAAAAGAGGTCGGCGTCTTTCATCACTTTCAACTCAACTCAACTATTTCTCTTTTCTAGGACCTAATCTTGGTTCCCTCCATTACTGTCTGTGCCTCCGAGAGTAAGAAGCAGCAATTTGGTTTTTCTCTTCTCTTTCAGCCAGCTCCGAATGTTTTTAATGCTCACTACATATTAACGAGCATGCACGCTGGGTGAGGAGGCAGGTGTCTCGCTGAGGACAGCAGGGATGGAGACCAATATCTCTTTCAAAACTCCACGCTTGGTGCTGCCACCACCCAGCATACTCTGGCTCATCTAAGGGGATATCGAGCCCACTGGCCAGCGATTTCACTGTTGGAATAAAGGTACTCAGTGACATTATGGTCTTTGGGAGATGTCAAGACCTTCCATGGTCATAATGGAGTACGTGCATGGCTTGAGCAGGCAAAACAGAGACCTTGATCAGGTGTCTGTGCTCAGCGAGGACCTGCTACAGGTAGAAGCAATTTTCTGCTAATGTTTGCACCCCAAAGGGAGCAGACTGCTCTGTTCTCAACTCCTGGACACAAACTTTCTTGCTAGAAAAAGGGGGTTGCTCTTAACACACAACCTCCCCTCTGCACCCTCCCCAATAAACACTGGAGGTGTCCCTGAGCAGGGACTCAGACAACCTGGTACCCCCAAGGCTGCTCTCAAAGCCCGCTGAGATAGCAATGGAAGTTCCAGGCTGGAACAGCTCAAGCATGCTCTTCAGAGTATCACTAAACAGGAATACTGCTCGTGTCGGAAATAATCTCTAATAATGCAGTTCAGAATTACATAAATATTTACTAAGGAAGAAAAGGATGAATGAACAGAAAGAGCCCTAAATGCTGAGCTTCAATTCCAGATGCTAAGAATAACACCAAAAGCAACAACAGATTGTAGAGAGGCCAGAAATTAAAATTCCAGAGGAAAAATCCTGTGTACTAGTTGCTTTTAGAAACGTGCCTACAGTAATTTGATCTTTCAATCATGCTTATCAGCAACAATGCTAAGAATTGCAGTATTGCCCCATACCAAACTGTCCCAGTTACAGATAGCACAACCATTATCAAGCATTTGTGACAACAGGAATATTTCACTCGCTGACAAATTCTTTCATATGCAGCACTGTTTTCCAGAAACACAACTCCTGCTGATCTAACTGGACATTAATTGCTTTTTTGCTGATGTATCTGTGCCTTCTGGACTGATAACACAACTAGCAAATCTGATATCTGACAAGTTGACTCAACCTAATCAGGACAGATCAGCTGTTACCACCGTTGCTATAGGCTGTAATTTGAGGACCTTTACAGAGTTATCACTTGCTTTGAAAGGCAAGAAACTGTAATTCTGTCAACACTAATCCCAGAACGTGCGTTCAAAGTGGCTGTTATTTTTTCTCCAGGAGAAGGCAACACTTGTCAAATAAATACCTGAGATAATTGATAAAAGGAATTAGAAGTATGTGAGTGATACGCTGACAATCAGTCACTCTCACGAAAAAGAACCTCACAAGATTCAGAACATTAAGCAGAGAGCACAAGCTGTCACCGTGAAGCAGGGGTCACTCTGAATGGAGTGAAACAATTGGCAATGCATTTTTTTCAATGTTTACTTATCTCTCTCTTGCTTAGTGCTAAAGCTGAGTGAATTATTCACTTCAAACAATTTGCTCGATGATTTTACCCCCTTTTTCTGCTCAGTGTATGCAGGCAATGGATACCAATGCCATCACATTTATCCACTGCTTCACTTTTATTCAAGCTTTCATTTAGTGCTTGATTGAGAGTTATTCTAGACTTCCACTGCTATTCAGACAATATCCAGGGCAGGTCCTTAATGTGTGCAAACAGCATAGATCCACACAGCTGATGGAATAATGATTACCTACTCCAGCTAGGTTATATCTTTTGGTGTTGTTTGTTGTTTTTTTTGGGATCCCTATTTAAACCTAGTAGCCCGTCCAGCAACAATACTGAAATTTCCTATGAAGTTCCCTTTTTGTGAACAATTTTGCTTACAAGACTACACACTTGAATGTTTGCAGAAACCAAATAACAAAGAGCGCAAGCACAAAGAATTCAAAGCAAATTAATTTTAAAAATCCCAAAATTATATTGTATTATTTGCCCTACTCCACCAGGAAATAATTTATTTTCATGTAACAAAATCCAGAGGAATTCCACAAAAAAAAATGGATTCCCAACCCACACAATTCTTTAAGGGAACTTGATGGTAACTGAAACCAAACAAGTGACTCTGTCATTGCCAGGGTTGCATCAGTCTCTTACAGATAAACTGTGTTTAGAAACTCAGGCTTAAAATTAGAACAAAAAATATATCTCTTACTGTATCGCTTTGGTCCATCTTCCAAACAAAATGAAAGGGTTAAGGTTGCATCATCTTCAAAAAATTCAGTTGCAAAGGCATCCCACCAGAGGTTGTCACTATCCTAGGAAGCAACAAATCATTCACTTAACAGGAGGCAAAATGAAAATATGTTCATCCTTTGTAAAAGAAATTTGACAGGATCACACATAGTTTGCACTTCTTCACTTATGATCTTGGGGTGTAGAAGCCAATATGATATTTTCCTAGAAAAAGTTTTAGTTCTAATTTAAGAAAAAAGCTAAAATGTTTAGTTTATTATACAATAAACTGTTTTTCATTTTATCAAGCATACTAAATATGTAAAAGTTTCATTCTTATAAATATGTTTTTCTTCAAGTGTTAAAAAATGGTTTAATAAATCACTTTCAAATAAAGCAATTGTGAATTTTCCCTCTTTTTTTCAGGACTGTGTATCTCAAATGTTTGGTCCTAATAATGAAAAAAACTCAGTACTTAATTCTATAATGCTACATAACCTGATTATCAGCATGAGCTGACAAGAAAGTTATTTAGAAATTAAATATAATAGCCATTCCACTCCAATGCATTTAATATAAATACAATGCAATTGCAGGTTAATTAAATACCAGGTAGTTACTTAAATATAATTGTTGTGAGAAATCTTTACTTTTCAGTGTGATACATGAAGTGAAAACAATATTTTAAGATAATCTGTGTATACTTAAAACTTACAGTAATACACATAGCTGGAACATAGCAATTATTAATATAGTTTACAATGTAAAGCATATACTAATACAGCACTACAGGTGGTCTGTTGGCTTTGACAATTGAACCAGGCATTTTCAGACCTGGGTGACCAACAACAGGCACCCGAGCCTCGATGTGTAGCAGCTGTGCAAGTGGTCCAGCTTGGTTTTCAGAGAAGTCAGCCAATAAATGGAATCCACCAATTGTTTTGTTCCACTTGCATTTCAGAGCCACCCTGTCCCACTCAGGGCAGCTGCCGTCCCAGTGTGCAAGGCCAGGTTCACTCAGCTCACTGAGCACCTCAGCCTGAGCAGTATATAACTAAGCCAGAAAACATTTATTACCTTCACGGGAAAACCAAAAAAAAAAAAAAGCCAACCTGAGATAAAATACCAATTTAAGACAAAACATGCATCTATCATATTCGTTATATGTACACATGCAGAGGAATAACTATCTAGGTTTTTTATTTCTGCTCCTGGTTTTGCTGAAGACATTACTATTGGATTTCACTCCAAACTGCTAAGCAGGGTATCCTTCCTGCTTTACAACTTTACTCAGGTTTTTGCCAACATCCAATGAAGAAAGGGTAAAGACCGGTTTTAGCATTCCAGCTCCTGCCAGAGACCCCCGAGAGACTTCCTGGCTGGCCCAGAGTCTGTAATTCACCTTCCTTACCAAGGTTCATCACACCCCACAGCAGCAGGACAGCAAGAAGTTCAGCCCTGTGGTACTTGTTCAAAATCCAGTCACACAAAGAGGTATCAAAACTGTCCCCACATCTTAAAAATCTGTTGTCACAGAGAGCTGCTGCTCTTTCCTCTTTGCTGGTATAAACCTCAGGAGTGTGTCCACATGCAAACATCACTGCATTGACTATCTGAGTAGCCACAGTGCTAAGTATGGAATATATATATTCAACAGAAGCACATGAACCAGCTTCTAGCAACACACCTCTGTGCACCAACCCATCATTCAGGAGAGTGTGGTGGGTGATGTTATAAGCCCATATGAGAGTGTGTGGTCCACCAAGTAATTGCAAGCTACCCTACTCTGCCATTTGCCAAAAGAGAGGCTGCAGTATCACTTAACTGGGATCTTTTGGATATACTTGTCACAGGGAAGAAAAAGGGGAGGGAAGGATTGTCACATCCTTGCAATGTCACATACCACATCTGCAGCTCTCGTTAACTCAGTAGTTAAGTATCACTGGAGCTACTCATACAGCATCACAGAATCACAGAATGATTTGGGGTTGGAAGGGACCTCTGGAGACCCAACCCCCTCTGCCAAAGCAGGTCCACCTAGAGCAGGCTGCACAGGAACATGTCCAGGCGGGTTTTGAATGTCTCCAGAGAAGGAGACTCCACCACCTCTCTGGGTAGCCTGTTCCAGGGCTCTGCCAACCCTAAAGGAAAGAAGTTCCTCCTCGTGTTTAGATGGAACTTCTTGTGTTTAAGTTTGTGCCTATTACCTTTTGTCCTGTCACTGGGCACCACTGAAAACAGACTGGCCCCATCCTCCTGACACCCACCCTTTAAGAATTTCTAAGCATTGATAAGATCCCCTCTCAGTCTTCTCTTCTCCAGACTAAAAAGACCCAGCTCCCTCAGCCTTTCCTCATAAGAGAGATGTTCAAGTTCCCTAATCATCTTCACAGCCATCCAATGATATCGAAGGCAAGAGGGGACCATCACATAGTTGGGATGCAAATGCAACCGGGAAACACAGAGAAGAGCCAGGGAAGTCCAGGGCCTCACCTCAAAACCACACATATTTGCACTCACTCTTCCTTCCAAGAAGGCTGAAGGCAAGGAAAACGTAGACACGGAATCACTGTGGATTCTCTCCCTGGACAGATGAAATATCCAGACTCTGTCACAGTTTGGATACTGTCCAAGGTCTTTATCTTACACTTTTGCATATTTTATGTCAGGAAGACGGGAAAACCGAAAATGCAACACCCCACCCCCACTCACAAAAATAACCCCCAAACCTTAATAGAATATATAAATCCTCTGTCAAGCTTCAACACGCTCTGCTGATTAGTTCTCTGCTCCACCCTTGTCGCAGGTGGGCCCAACTACTCTCACAGCCAAATGGTGAGCAAAACCAAATGAGGTGTCCCTCAGCCAAGCTGAAAAAAGATCCAGTTACTATGAAAAAAAAAAAAGAAGAATAAGAATAAGAATAAAATCACCCCCTTTCTCTTGCAAAAAGGGGATGGTGAAGGCAAGGCTGCCCCCAGGCATCTTTAACTTATGCTCTGACAGGTTACGGGGGATTTTGCCAGAGTAATTATTTTTCTATTCAACAATAATGAGAAATTACCATGGCAACCTCCCTTTCACGTAGTGCACTCACACACTCAAACATTGAAATAATGGCCTAAACATAACACACACACAAAAATTAATACTTTAAAAATATTTTGTATTAAAATAAACTTAAGGAATGGGTCAAAGGAGAGAAGAGGGCAGAGGTAGCCAGCAAGTTGGGTCAGAAGTGAAGATGCCATGCTGCTGTAGCCAGCTACCCAAGCAGCAAAAAGTCTTCTGCCACAACTGTCATTGTTCCCTCTGATCCCCTCCACCCCTGGTATTATTTGTAATTTGAAGCATGGCTCAACTCTGAATAGAGTCTCCAAGTAAATGGAATCCTAGGGTTTCAATATTTTTTCCTGACTCTGATTTCTTTGGCAAACGTAATCAGATTTTAAGTTCAATGATGTTCTTTTCCCCCTCTGTCTAATAGTCCCACATATTCACTGTGTGATCTGAGAGTCAAGCTGGGTTCTTCTTTACACCTTACACGCTTACATGATTAACAGTCTGCAAGCTAAATGAGGCTTTTCTACTTGCTTGTGATGGTGATTGCTGAACCAAAATAGATCTTGCAACTGGAATATAGGGCCAACTGAGCCTATGGCATTTTCTCCAAATTCCTTTATTTTTGTTTAATGACTTGGAAGGCAGAACAGAGTTCATGTAAAAAGTCAGTACATGAAATCGTGCTCAAGAGAAGATGCAGATATCTTGCAGGACAGAACCGGAATCCAAGAGTACTTTGATAGATTGCAAAAATGATCTGAAATGAAGATGAAATTCAATAAAGCAAAGTGACAAAAGCTCAATGCAGAATGGGGAATAACTGGCTAAGCAGAACTGCAGAATATGGTCCCAATCAGAAAGCAAATATGTCAGCAATCTGTTGCTCCTGCAAATAAGGGAAGTGTCTTAGATATAATTCCCTTCCACTCCAGCAAACACATCTCTGGAAAGACTTCAACTGGAATAGTCTGTTTACTTTTGGAGTACTGCAGCCAGGTCTGGACCACCCACTCTTAAAGAATTTAGCTGAGAACAACAGCAATCATTGAGTTCAGAGACACAACCAAACAAACCAACCAACCCCCAAAGACTCGCAGGAATTGAGGCAGAAGGACCTTGCTGTGTTTAGTATAAGGAGCTCAGAGGGATCGTGATGACAGTCATCAACTGAATGAAAAGATTGCTATACAGAAGAGCAATCACTTGTCCTTAGTGGCTAACAACGATAGAAGGAGTAATAATTGGCTCAGTTTGCTGCCAACGCAGGTTAAATGGTTTAATCCCCCTCACAGATTTCTGGGCTAGTGTTTTGCAGAGAGGAAGAGCCGGAGAGCATGGCTACTGTGCTCCCAAGAACATTGGACACAGAGGTCTCACTGCCTACAAGCCTTGGGCAGAGCTGCGCCATCACAGCAGTTCCACGACTCGTACCTGGCAAGAAGTGGATTTTTGTTTTCCCCCTCACATTGATTGTGGCTGCACATGTATAACAGGTGTAAATAGTGTATTAAAAAGAGAGTCATGGAAACAAATGTGATTCTGAATACACACAGGAAACACATCTGTTCTGAAATGGGACCTTTTTTCTTTATATAATCACTTTTCAGGGAAGAACTGAATTTAAAATATCAATCTATGTGGCTTGGCATTGGACAAGGCAAAAATAAGAAGAGATAGTGCCTTTGGGGGCTTACATTTTTCTTCTGGCACCTGCAACCCTTCCCTATTGACACTTACTATTTTCAGAACTCTATACGTCCACACTCCTGTTGGCAACATACACGCTTCTCATATTCTTTCAAGTTAACGCTGCACGAGGAAACTGCTGTCTCCCCAAGGAGAGAATGGTATTCCTCCCCTCCTCCCACTCCCAGCAAATCAAACTACACTCAAGCTCTTAAAATGCTGTTCAAGGTAAGATTTTGCCATTAAATACACCTGTAAAAACTGCACAGCCATTACAAATTATGAAACTCACAAGATAAGTATCATAAAAAAATTCTGACACTAATGTTTATACTTGGAGCACACTGACAGACCATTAAAAATAAAATGCCTGAATACAAAAAACCAATAACTTTGACCTTTAATTAGCTTTAAATTAGACCCGTCTAGAGTCCACCCAATATATTCAAGGTTCTGATATAAATTTCATGGGAGTAACAAATTAACAAGGATCCATATATCTTAATTTTATACATTTGGACATTTGAGTGGTGATCTGTAGGTCTGGCCCTGCAATGCACAGTGGTTTTTTATGATCTGGCATAGGGGGTTGCTTGCTATTTATATAAACTCTATATGGAATACTGATATTCTGAGTCTTAAATTGATTTTCTTCGAGGCAGTACGAACAGAGTGAAAGACTGAAATACTCATATACTCATATACAGTATGTAGGTAAGAAACCCATATATTCAGATGGCTGTCTGTTATCACACAGGTGAAAGATGCACACCTATCTTACATTCAGAGCATCTCTGCTAGCAATATGTGGTATGCTGTGCTGTTATTAAAAGCACCTGAGAAAGAATACCAATCTGGTTGCCCAGGGCTGGTTTGTAAGAACCACTCCCATTGCTTTTGCATTTGTTATTCCATCTCATTTATTTTATCTCAAACATAAAGCATGTTTTACAAAACATTAAAAATACCTTTAATCTTGCAGCTAGTGGTATCTTACAGAATCTCCAGCTCCCTTCCCCCTGTCAGGAATGCCCAACTCTATTACTTCCATTTGTTATTTCACACATATTCACAGTTTTAATGGTGTTGCTTGCTTTTATTTCACTTACTAGCGTGGCTGGGTGCCATCTCTCAAACAATGTGTAGTAAAACTGGCAGAAAAATTTTAAGACTTGGCTTTGGTCATAAGTAGTTTTCTGTTCCATTATATACTTCTTGCCAAAACACTACTCAATGCCCAAAACATATCAGTTTCTTCAGCTTACTTAATAATTAATTAAAATATTGTTTACATTCCACTTTGGAACTTATCTTCATTTGTACAGTAAAGAAACAACATCAAGTTTGTGTTTTATTGAAAAGGCAGAATATAGTCACGCAACAAATCCCCACAGCAATATCCCCTCAGAGAGACTGACTTGGGTATAAAATGGGGGCAACGTCTCCGCTTCTTGTGTAAATCAGCAGTAACTTTAAGAATCCAATGGAATTACAGGGGAAATCTCATAATGGAAAGCTAGTTTTACAGATTCACTGGAAATTCTTAATATACCAAGGATCCTATTCTTGTTGCCAATAAACCACTGCACTATAAGGCAACAAAACAGGGAGAGGGGGTAGCAGTAACAGCTCATTTTCTGAATGGGGAACTGTGAAAATCAAACATTAATTATTTTATTTCAGATGAAAATGGGACAAACAAACAAAAAATGAAATATAGAGGCTTTGCAAACTATGCAGATTGATTCATGCCATTTTCTTGATGTACTCTGAACCTGGGGATGTGGGAACCAGCATCACCAGAGCAAAACAATTATGCTGCAGTGATACTGGCCCCCACACCTCAGCTTTGTAGATACACTGCTTTGAGACAGCGTCACTTAGATTCTCAAACAGCCAGTCCACACTGGGCAATTATAGCAGGGGTTCAGATTAACTTGAACATGGATGACACTGATATGAGGAAGAGAAATACTTTCCTTATGTTCAGAACTATGGTTGACCTCTTCCTCGTTATATGGCTTTGTTATATGTCTGAATTAGAGACTTTTTCTTAGACTAGTTGTGGCAACTGCTCACTAGGCTGGCAAATAGCAAGACCAGTTTGCACACAACTATAAAAGTACAGCTAGTCCATTACAACTAAGCCACTGAATTTTTTTGTCTGCACAGATGTTACATGTGTATCAAGTTGGATATCCTTTTAAAATGCTTAAAATTATGGAGATTTTCTAACTTAAATTAACAGAAAAGGTAAGACAGAGCATTCTGGCTCAGTCTAATAACAGAAACAAAGAAGAATGCCTGGTCTCAAACCTATTATTTTTCATTGTTTAAATTTTACTGCAGCTTGTGGACAAAAGAAAAACGAATCCTTAAATATTCACTCTCTGCATGTTTCACTATTCACCTACAGCAGAGACAGATTGTATAGTTTAATACGGTATTGTAAGCAGTACAGAACAGAAATAGTTAATTTACAAAATGTGCTATTTCACCTGCTTCTTTAATTTGAATTCATTATTTCCATTCTTGAAACTTGTGCACAAGAATGGATAGGAGAAAGAAAGGGAAAAAAAGAGCACTGAAGCTGGGCTCAAGACATATTCCACTGCCAATTCCTTATAGCCACCATGGCATCCTTGATATTTCCCAGAAATATTATCAATAACTAGCAGAAGATGCTCTTTTGTCCTTTTTAAGTATATGGGATAAGATTGCTCTTGGTCTCCATGGGTAAGACCTATATTCTGGCTGCGTGAACAAAGAGACTAGGCATTAACAACTAAATCATGTGCAGTTGTTAACAGAAATAGACACTTCCACCCATAGCATAGTATCTGTTTGGGTATATAAATGGTGCATGCTAAATCCATGTTAAAGGTTGTTTTAAATTTGAGCCCTCTTTTCAATAGGCATGAGGATGTCTCTAGCTGGCTGGGAACAGCAATGGGTTTCCTTAGTAGTATTCTCCATCCATGATCATTGCAGACAAATCACAGACTTGAGTTTTGTGTTTATCAAAAATGAACCACAGTTACACTTCTCTATTCTGCCGCAAAATACCCCACAGCCTCGGCCTTTGAGAATGGTTTATAGAGATGGAATATTAAGTGTGTCTATTATCTATTGTACTACCATCAGTCATATGAATGTTCTTATTTTATTCTGACATTTTGACCTGGTTTCTTTTTTACTTTGTTTACTTCCATCTCTGTGAGTAAATGGAAGCTACTGTGCCATCTATCCCAATGAAAAGGCAATAACTAGTATTGCAATCAGTGAATGTAGAGCATCAAACATGTCACTAGGGCACAGAAAAAGTCATATTCCCAGCAACATTAGTAAAGGAGTCTCTCTGGGTCTAGCTATCCAACTGCGTCAACTCCCAAGGCTCTAAAATCTAGTGAACGCAAATGCCTTTATCAGTTATTACAGTGGAAGTAAAATTATTCCTGACAGCAGTTAAATACCACAATGGGAACACGATGAAGACAATCCTTGACACCCCCATTTTACACTGGACTTTCACCACCTCTTTATTCACTGAAGTCTCACAAAAGCACCACGCACATTAGAGACAAGTACAAAGCTGGGACTTTCAGGGGTCCCTCCCTGCTTCTGAACAGCTACAATCTAAACTACAATCTAACAGACTTTATTTTGATAGGTAAGAAACAGCTCTTCAGCTAAGTTAAGAAAACATACTGCTTTTATCTTGTTTTGCCTTCTTGTGCAAATCTAGTGGCCCGGGCAGGGAGCGGAAACCCAGACAACCCATCCTTATGCCTTACATTCCAGCTGATTGGAGATGTACCAAATGGCGACAGGGCTAAGTAATGTAGCAACAAAGAGCTGATTTTATCATAAATCAAGATTATATGGGTTGAAAAGACATATAGATGAGGAGATGCACCTCTATATGACATTTACACACCCTGTAGTCTACAGGACTTTGACAAAACTCTTGCTAAGACCCAGCAAAAGAGTTAAAATTAAGGATATGGTTAAATGCTTTACTGGACTGGGATCCAAGTATGTATTTTTTAGCCTGTAAATCAAATTAATTGAAGATTATGACTTCCTATTAACCTTTGTAAACCAGGTAAGAACATATGACCACGTTGGAGACCTCTGTCTAACCAAGAGCTGTTATTTCCTGGGAAGGTACATGAAGTGGAAAAGATCCAGCATATCGTATGTCCCATCTCCTTTAGAGAACAGGTAATCTCATGCGCAAAAGCTTAATTTAGCAATAACCAGTCAGAAAAAGAGAAAACATTTAAGAAATCACTCGCTTTGTTACTATTTACAGGCATACCTACACTTTAAATTATATGTTGTTCACTGCATTTAAGTGCTTAATATATAACTGTGGTTCCAGGTGTTCAGGTATCACACAAAGGAATTGTAAGAGCACTATGTAATTCCAGAGAGTGGAGAGAAGCAAATGCTATGGCACTTTACCAAAATTCTGGTAAGAAGCAATGGTAAATCACAAAATCAAGTTCTTTGTTATGTCTTAATAGTATACTATATATTTGCTACATAAACAGTGCGCATTCTTTGAGAAAAAAAATGCTGTGGGAATTAAATAACTTCATAAGAGAGATACAGTCACATGCAAATTATGTCCCTTAAAAGTTCATTCATATTTTTTATACCACTCATCTCAGAGGCCCCACTTTTATCATATTTTATAAGGGATCACTTCCTTAATATAGCAAAAGTACATTTTAAGTTATTTCCTATATACATTTTATACTTATTAGGATTAATAACCACAGCCATTTTTATCAACTGGCAATGTGACTCCATCCACAAATATTAACCTCATTAAACGTGTTTCAGCATCTAAACTCTACTTAGGAGAGAGACAAGAAAAAAGGTAGAGGTGAAGTATTAAGTTCTTTTAGACTACACTTGCTTGGTCCAGTTTTCAAAACTACAGCAGAATTAGTATCATCCATATCAGCCATTTGGGCCACTATTCAGCTGAAGTTGCCAGATACTCGTGTTTTTGAAAATAACACAACTACATTTATTGCATGACATTTTTTACATACAAATGTTTGTGTATTCAAACTTATATAAACATGAAAACTGAGATTTTTCAAAGCTAATTAAAAGACTTATGCATCCCTTTTACCATTCAATTCAGTGAAAAACAGATATTGGAATATTCTGTGCAAGGCTCCAAATCCCAGCACGGAAATGGAACCTGTTACATTTGTTGAATCAAAGCTGGAGGGTGACAACAGGGCTGGGATTCATTTCACCCCAAGACAGTTGTCTAAATTCATATGAGATATAAAGCCTCCTGGAGATATCTGTCTCTTCACTGACTGTAGAGGGAGCCTAGAGAATAGTTCTAGCCATGTAACTTTTACAGGGATAAAGGTAGGTAAGATAAATCCTATTCTATGTACTTACCAAGAATTTGAAATTCAGGAAGAAAACTGGTTGAGGTTTTGGGAGCTTCCATAGTGAAGGACAAATATAAGTGAAGAGCTGGGTGAAACAACCGTATCTACTTTGTCTAGATTTTTACAGTCTTGGCAGGAAAACCTATAAATGATGTTCAAGTTTTTTTGCTCGCAACGCTCAACGCTCTCCAGGCTGCCAGGTTCCTGCTGTTTCATATAAAAAGCTCCGAGTGGCAGACAGAAGTTGGAGCACTGGTTAAAGATTCCTGCCAGTATGAAATGTTTTAAATGAAGAAGATGTGATTATTTGCCTGGCTTCCTAACTGCACTCCCCAGCTAGCCATAGTTGCCAATAAAGGCCCTCCGGTCCTGCATTTTATCTCACCCTGTATTTGGATACAAAATTCCTTTACGAAACACAATTAAACTAGAGGAAGAATTCTTCATATGTGTTTTCCTATGTCCTCAGAAATCTGAAATATGAAGAAATTCTAAGTCAGACAACATATTTCAAATATTGCCATTTCTCATTATTTACATGAGAAATACATTCTCATGTATTATTCTGCTACCACCAGATGACTCAGTCCCTCCGTTTCCGTTGTGTAGCACTGTCCTTCTCAAGCGTGTAACACTCACTAAAGGGCATGTGACAGCCAAGTCTGATTAATGAAGGAACAATAATCAGGACATCAGGTTGCTGCAACAAAGCAAGGATGGGTTGTGCTTATGACAGTCACAGATACACGATGGTTTCAGTATACACCATGGTTTACAAGTTTTAGTGGCGAGAAGCAGTATTAGTACAGGGTACTGAACTTTTTTAACTGACATTTGCATTTACAAATTAAAACTCCGATTCAATGGAGATGTCTGAATCACCTGCCTACAATGAAAAAAAATAGTTAAGATCAAAACTGCTACTGTTACTGCCACTATAATATCGTATTGCAGTGTAACACATCGCTGACAAGGGTGTTAAGGTAGCTAAATCAAAGGATATTTAGTTCCTGTCCTGAAAGGCACCGTAAGAAACACAGAGCAAATGCAGCACACATTGGGAAACCCAGAGGTTGTGATAACAGAGTGGTTTTGTATGTTTGTTTTAATTATTAACTTTAAATTTTCACTTCAAAGAAATGGGAGAATTTATGCATGCCAAATAGTTCTCCCTTTCAAAACTTGGTCTGTGCTGAGCAAAAAAGTAAGCACAGCTTTCTTCTAAATGGCATATCTTATCTTGTCAACCTCATTTAAAGTAAAAAGGCATCAGTAGTAATAATAAGAATGCAGTTTGCTGAACAATTCCTTCACAGAAGCCAGCTATTACATACTGTAACAAATTAAAAACTCCAAAAGTCTATGTGGGTCCCCAGAGAAATGCTATTTAATAAAGCAAACACCGATATTGAATGTGACAGAATTCCATTTGCTCAGAATCCCATCCAACTGAGTTTGGCTGCAGCTGAAGCAATTAGAGAAAGCTGTGATTTAATGATTATGCTAAAACCCTAGACAAACAAAGCTCTCACCTACCAAGTGGCCACTTAGCTGTATCACTACTACCAAAATGTATAAAAATCCTTGTAGGATTTCATTTGCTGTCAGTCAACTAGTAGCAACATGAGCAATTATTTACTAAAAATGTCTAGTTACTAGCTACCCTACTGCTTAAACATGAAAAATGTATAAATCTAAATTTAAACAAAGCAAGCAAGGCCAAGTGTGGACTACATATGTCAGGGAAATCACCCGCTAAGGTCACCCTTGTAGCTGAGACCTGATATGATCTAGTCAAAAGATCATAACAGGTCAGCATTTAATCCTTTTTAAAAAAAAACAAACCAACAAACTTTAGGTTGTATATGATAATCCACTGGGGCCTCACCTCTGGGTCCATAAACATCTAATGAAATTTTAAACATCTTTTCATCACAGCAGTAGCCTCCTATGAACTACAGCCTACCACTTCAGACTCCGTGGACCTGTTAGGTCAGCAGTAAAGCTGATTCCCTTGAGATTTCTTAGCCTTCTATAGATAGTATTGGGCCTTCCTTATTTTCTAATGATTTCAAAATTTATTTATATAAAGTTGCAGGATGCCAAGCAGTATAAAAAAGGATTGTATGCATGTGAACATTTGGAAAACTTTCTTACGGAAAGCTTGCAAACTTGCTTGGAAACTATAGAATTTCTTGCTGTGTTCATGCCAGCCAACAGGCTCCACTGTGAAAAGTGACTAATGGTCTTTCTGATTTCTAACTTTGACAATAGTCTGAGAGCTGAGTGTGTGACACCTACGACTCCCAATACAGATTTTTTACACTTGTTGCCTTCTAGATGAAGGCATGTTCTGAAAATGAGCAAGCAAAGCTTTGGGAAAAGCAGTTCCTTTCCTCCCCAGCTTCTATAAGGAACAGGATCTAGAGACATGGTGCAGATCCATTGCCTAAACAAAATTATCAGTATTGATACCTTTTAAAATCATAAAGAATACGAAGTCTTGGGGAAAGCTCAGACACACAGAAAACTATTTTAAGAAAGAAACCATTTTTGCAGAACATGGTGAATCATGCACAACAGTACTGCAGAGGAGAGTGAAATAACTTAAAGAAGTTATGTACAGGAATGAACTTCTCAGGGAGCTCAGACCTATTTTCAAAGATCTAAAACTTCATGTCTTAACAAAAGCATATAGTGTGGGGGCTTGGTTTTGTTTGTTTTGTTTTGCTACGGCTGTGTATTTCTAGCTAAAATAAGGGATAATTGTGTTCAGAACCCTAAATATTTTTTATATGTTCCTCAAGATTGCTGTAAACCCAGAGCATCTACAGTTTCAGAGGTCAGTAGGAAGATTTGCGTTCAGACTGCTAAGGAGCCTGAGAAGGCAGGAGCCTCCTTGGCAAAGCCAAGAAACTGCACAGTCCCGTTTCTGGGAATATGTAACTGCCAGAGGAGCTGTCATCTGAAAGTGAGAAAGAAAACCAGGAAAGGTGTCTTCCTAGACTCGGCAAAGCTTATGTTAAGGCTCAGCCCAGAATATACGGATCTACACCAAGCAGCTTGGTTTCTACCAATGCAGTGACAACCATTGTGAGGTGTTATCATATTTATGCGCACTATGTTTAACCAGATCCTACAAAATTGCTCATAGCTGGATCTCTCTCTAAGTCCTCAAATAAAGAATATATTGAAATCTCACAGATCCTTTTCTGAGAATTCAGGGTTCAGATGCAGACTGTTCAAACAGTCAGATTCTCCTCCAAATGAGCTCTTCCATAACCAGCTTGACCTTAACACCTGATTTGTATGCCACACTGAAAGATCACCCCTCTGCTCTAGAACAAATTACTTCTGTTCTTTTTATTCCCTTGTTTTTTCTCAGTTCCACTTTCTGATTTGGAAGAGTTTTTTCAACAAGCAGATGCACTGATACAGATGTGCATACACTCACTTTTTGTCAATATCCTCAGCTCCTTTAGCAGTGTCTCCTGGATCAGGTCATCTGCCTTTTAAAACCATATATTAAGCTCTGCCTGGTCTGAAGCACTCTAGAATGAATGTGAACTTCTTATAACCTCCACAACATGTGAGGTCTGAAAGCTGCAAGAGGCCCATCAGAAACTGCAAGGTCAGCACAGAGCCCACCATGTATCTTCCAGCACATCAGCAAGGACAAAGGAGTGTACTGAAGATCAAATATGCTTTGTATTAAGCAAGCAAGTCCTTGTTCAGACTCCTTGAATGTTCTAGTTCAGTGAGGTTCAACATCTGGCAGGGGTCAGATCTGGGCTGACTTTCTTCTGACTTGATTCAGCACTCTCCAGTACAGCTGACAACTGAAGGCCTTCGTGTCCTGAAGTCTCGATGAACTCGCCAAGTATAGAATCAAAGCAGCTTCCCTCTCTCTCCCTGAAAATACTCAACCACTTTGATCTGAAGGGACCACAAGCAGGATTATGGTGTCAGTAGTCTCCTCATCCCTCTGCCAATATTCCAAGCATCATTAGTAACAACCAAGAAGGTGATACCAAACTGCCTGGGGAAAATGGCCTAGAAACTGCAGAGATACTGAATATTTTCCCCTGTAGTATACAGTGTGCTGTAGACATACAATTCTATGGATTGTCAGTTGATATAAACCAACTGAAGCCAGTGGTCAAGATGGGACATGAAAACAGAAGTGTCTGCATTGTACAGGATGAGTCTCACAATCAAGAATGTTGTATGGAAATACCTAACCTGTCGGACCACCAACAGCAGCACCTTGCAAATATAAAAGGAGACATGATGTTCCACAATGTTCCTATGATAATAAGCACAGCAGTCAAGTACAATAAATGTCTCCTCAGAAATGTGAGGTGAAAAGGTGGTAATGTATGAAGTAACCATAGCTCTAAGAATTGATGTTTCCTACTTGAAAGACTACGCTCCTTTCTCATTCCAGAAAATGTCCACTTGCCAGGTGTGTTTCTTAGATTTAATCAAGTACTTCTGCATTTCCAAGGTGGCCATCTGTTCCATTTTGAGAGAGAAAAACCCAAAAGTGACTTACCCCATAGTAAAATAAAGAGAAGGTATACAATTTGTTCACTTTGTCTACTGCTACCATAAATTTCTCTAAGGATACTACTATATATCATGTTTCAATTAAAAAAAATATTTTCCCCCCCCAGAAAATGATCAAAATAATTCTGGATATTTTCCTGATCTACAGGGTCTACTCCAGGTGAAATGTAGCAGTGTCTGCTCTGCATGGTGTAGGTGGGAGCAAACAGATAGACCTTGTAGCTTAACGTTTGTAATTGTCAGTCTAAGCTACAACCTTAGAATAACTGGGTTCTCTATTCTTCTGCTGTGGACTGTGTACTCTGTAACTATTCCTACCAGAAAATTAACTTGAAATCAAAGCTCGCATGTCCTCTGGATAGATATTAGAGTTTGTTCTTTTTCTTAGGAACAAGACCCTCAGCTGATCCATGGTTGCAGAGAAGGTGAATGTGACAAAATGCATTTAAACATGAGCAAGGGAATAAAAGGAATTCCAAACTCTTTTTCTTCTTCCATAGGATGATATTTAAGCCAATCACATGATCTGTCAGAGCCTGGCTCTGCTTTGGGTAGAAGCACTGAGTGGCTTGGCTATTTTAATTGCGTATGTTCATTCTCATGGCCATCAATATCAGATAACTGGAAGCTCACTTGGAGGCAGGGTATTAAACAGAGTGCAAATTTCTCATTTGAAGCAGAAGAAACTATGATCATCTTTGATATTACCTTTTCTCATTCAGCTTCTTTGATATGAGTGTTGGTATCAAAAGAAACTGACCTGAACATATTAAAGATGATGCAAGTTTCACTATTCCCTGTTGCATATGACTTAAAAATTAACAGTTCATTAATATCCAAACAGATGTGCTTTGGGAACATCTGATCAAATTCAACACTACATATCACAAGCATCTGAGAGCACTGCCAATACGTTTTTAAAAAGGACAAGAAGCAGCATGACTTGTACATTATTTCCACCGCCTTCACCTGCAAAAGCAGTATCTCTGCTTCAGTGACAGAATAAATACTTGGAAATTTAATCTTTTTCTCCAGTTCTCAAAGGACTTTGCACCAATAAAAGAAAAAATCAGCTTATTTTGTCTAATTCGTGACATACCACCCACCGGTATGAAGAGAAAGATGGCAGCTCCCCTTCCTTCATGCTTTGATAGAAAGTCAAAAGAGAAGTAATACAAACTGACAGGGTTTTCTGACTGACCTCCTGATACCTACCGGTGCATAAACATGCAGTTGTTAAAACTTATCACTAGGGCCAGGGTTATCCCCTCTTGACTAGGAGTCTGCCAAGTCGTAAATAAATAAGCTAAAAATAGAGTTCCAAAATAATTTGTTCTATGTAGCATATTCTGCCACTAAAATGTCATGTCCCAGAAAATCTGCAAACAAGAAAGTTGAGATTTCAGAGTTTCATGTCTTTACTTTCCAGATGTTGCACAAAGCTTGATAAGTAGGAAGGCCACCTATATGTTTCTTTAGTGCCAAGGGGTGTCCCTCAGGGTTCCCTTTTGGGACCAGTACCATTTAGTATCTTCATAATGACATAGACAGTGGGAATGAGTGCACCCTCAGCAAGTTTACAACACCAAACTGAGTGGTGCAGTTGACACACCTGAGAGATGGTGTCAACCTGAGAGATGGGATGAGATCCAGAGGGACCTGGACAAACTCAAGAAGTGGGTCCGTGTGAATCTTGTGAGGTTCAATGAGGCCAAGTGCAAGGTCCTGCACCTGGATTGGGGCAACTCCCAGTATCAATACAGGCTGAGGGATGAAGGGATTGGGGGCAGCCCTGCCAAGAAGGACTTGGGGGTACTGATGGATGAAAAGCTGGACATGAGCCAGCAATGTGTACTTATAGCCCAGGAAGCCAACAGTATCCTGGGCTACATCAGAAGAAGTGTGGCCTACAGATCAAGGGATTCTGCCCCTCTACTCCATTCTGGTGGGACCCCACCTGGAGTACTGTGTCCAGCTCTGGAGCCCTTGGCTCAGGAAAGACATGGACCTGTTGGAGAGGGTCCAGAGGAGGGCAACAAAAATGATCCCTTCCAACCTGAATCAGTCTATGATTTTATGATAGACACTTTGAAGTCGGTGGGATTCTGGTCAGTACAGATGACAGTATTCAGTTGAAGATCAAGACATAACAACTCCTTTCCCAGGTGAGCATTTCTGCTCCTCTCTGGGGCCAAACTTCTATTAACAGAACTGCATTTTTTATTTTATCCAACCCTTTTGATTAGCTTTAAATCACTGTGACAAACACCACCTGAACCCTGCTCTCAAAAAATTATAGCGCTCTCTTGTATACAGTTATTGCTATATACTATTTAGAAATAAAAGTGGCTTTTGAACAGCAAATTTTCTGAGAACAATTCTATCAAGGCAAGGCCCATAAAATTCAAGCAGAGAAAGTACACCCCACTTCTCAAATATTCAGTGTAATGCTGTGTCCTAACACTGCACTGCTGAATAATCTACAGGCATTTGTTTATAGTCTAACAGTCAATAGAAGAAGTCGCTGAATAATGTAAAAACCTTTTTGTAGGGAATTTTTCAAATTACAAATCTGATGTCAGTTTGATTTGTTTATGTAGATTTTTGCAACCAAAGTTTAGTTCCTACAAATATTTGTGAACAACAAATTCAGGGGCAGGTTGCCAAGATGAATGCAATCATCAAAAGAAAAATCATTTTGTGATTAAATTAAATTCATTTCCAGCAGAGACAGAGGTAGCTTATAAAAATGAGTTGCAGAATTACAGAATAGAAAAACAGGCATGACAATCTATTGCTACTAGTTAGTCTGCCATATGATGGGATTTCTGTTTGCTTTAAAAAAATACTAGGAAATGATGAGTAAAAGTGACCAACCTTAAAGAAAGAGTAGCGAATCTGAATAGAGATAGGAAATTTGTTAAAAAGAGTTCATAAAGAATAAACAGTGAGATAGAACACTCATCTGAACCATTTCCAAAAGCAGTAAAAAAAATTATGATCTGCTTTTGAACATTTTATGAATTAAAACCTTATAGATATGCTGTCTATAGGAAGAAAAGGAAGACAGAACCAAAGAATGCCTTTATCACCTAAAAAAACCTAGATCAACTGAAGTCCACTCCCATGTTTTTAATAAAAAAACCTCCACAGTGCAATCTTTCCCTCTCTGAAAACACTGTCATGTCCACACCGAGGGATCCTAAGTCAGCTGGATTTCAGCCCCGTCATGCCCAATACCTCTCTTCCTCAAACAGCCACAACATGGTTTGGCAAGTGCCAGATAGCACCTAAAACACTTCAGGGCTGGGCTGCTATGGGTAAAGAGGAGAAGGTTCTGTCCCACAGAACAACCTTGTCAGTGAAGTATTTACCAAAGTATTTACCAACCTTGTCACCTTGCAGAGATTCAAATCTCCTTTCTCTAGCAACTTTGCAATGCTCGGATTTCC
>JAOTQQ010000032.1:55846339-55905542 GCA_026546715.1 Gallinago undulata
GCACCTAAAACACTTCAGGGCTGGGCTGCTATGGGTAAAGAGGAGAAGGTTCTGTCCCACAGAACAACCTTGTCAGTAAAGTATTTACCAACCTTGTCACCTTGCAGAGATTCAAATCTCCTTTCTCTAGCAACTTTGCAATGCTCGGATTTCCAAAAGAGGAACCATTTATTCCTCTTTAGTCCTCTTTAGAGGCACTCTCACTGTTTTCACAAGGGAACTCAGACTTTCAGGGACAAGAAGGGACTAAGCAAGAAGGAACTTTACTCTGGAGCTACGGGAGCCAAGAACCTCTGGGAGATACAGATCTTGTATTTCTAGAGACAAACCAATAGCTTTTCATACAGAAGGTCTCTACCCACATCTGCATTAACAAGCTGCAATGAGAACACAACAGCTGGTGCTGATGATCCCATGCCCACAATGTATGGGTTTTGGGGGAGGAGGGATGAGGAGAGAAGGGTTTAATTTCAATGAGCTTGAGACTAATCTCATGGGCTGCATGCCAAGGAGCAGGCAGAGACCTTACGATCCAGTTCACACATGCCAAGGCTGCTTTGCGACATGACCCAACATGCAGTAAGTAGAGACATTCAGATAATTTGCTTCAAAAGTGGCAATCCAAGTACAAAACTAAAACACTAGCAGACGTGAAGATACAATCTATATTACTTTTTCCAGGTGCATTTAAGAAGAAAAACAGTGCCCATTTATGCACCCAGATTTTGAGAAGAAAATTTAAGCTTCCTATTCTCAAGGATTTGGGTGGGCAGCTGTGTCTGGGTGAATCCCAGCTTTGGAAAGGTGCTGATCTTTCACAACAAATCAATAATAATCTCACCTTCTAAAGACCACTCCAACGTGTCATGTTGAGTTTAGCAAATGGCTTATTTGAAACTGCTCCAAGGTGCCTGGGTTTCACCTACACTTTACACAGAAACAGCCCGTGGTTTTATTCCATTCCGGGAACAAGGCACCTAGCTGTGAGATGACAAAAATCTTACTTTTTTTCCCCACTTAACTGTTTTTTAACTAATTCTGCCAACTAGGCCACTCTGCACATGAGAAATAATCACCAAAATAAGCAACCCAAGACATTTAATTATGCAAGGAGTAATACTCCAACAGTACTACATACCCAGCTTGTAAGAGAGAACTGGGGCTATATTCTGAGGGCAATTACTCTAAAGCAAACCCCACCAGCTTCAGAGAACCCCTTCACTTTCTGTGACAGAATCTGTGTGACAGAAATCAGAATTTGGCGCTTCAGGCAAATTTGAGCCTGACATGGCTCAAAAATGCTTGTCAGATGCTGCCTATGAGAGGGTCTTCCTCTTTCTTCCTTCCAGGGGAGAGCAAGAGAACCTCTCTGGCGGCGTAGCTTTAGGAGTCTCTTTGCCAAGTACCTGCCATACGCCTAAACGCATTAGAGCAACGTAGTTACATTTATTATCCTGAGACCAGTTGGCTCTTAGAATATCTGAAATAAACCCCACATTTTTTAATGGCCTAGTTTGTTACTGCAGAAAGCTGAATCTTGGTATATGAGCTGTCATTTCAGATTCTATTTTATTCTTTTATTTTTACAAAGTATTGCATAAACAGGAACAGCTGGTGTTGATTTATAAACACCAGAGTTGTCTTGAGAGTTTAGATATTATTTTGCCAACATTAAAGCCTAATCATTTGCAAGCAATTGTTCTGCACTGTAGTGGACACTGGTTCTTCTGCTGCCTGGGGATAAAGATATTTTCTAATAATGATACTAATAGTGTAATTCTGAATTCCACGTAAAAGAACAATCTGTCCATATAAATCCATGTGAGTGTCTTCTTTCATTTAGTATTTATTCTTAGTGAATACCACAACATTCCCTGCTCCAACCTCTTGTAAAATTATCGTAGCCTGTTGTAAATAGCCAGGCAAAAGCCTTGGACCCTATGAGTACCTGTGTGTTATTTGCACGTGTGAGTACCTTGAAGTGAGATGTGAAAATACAACCAGTTGTTCAGCTTAATGTTTAACCACCTTAACCAGGGGACATTTCCCCTCCCCCGTTTTATTCACAATACAGTTGCCAAGTTCTCTCTGGAATAAATGTTCCCCAGACAACAGTCTCTTCTCCTATCTTACCCTGATCCATTCCCATGCTGTGCACTGAAGAAAGCAGGAAGAACGTGATCAGATACTGTGTGGTCAGTTAATCAGAGAATTTATTATAAGCTAAAAGATGCCCGTTAAAATTTCATAGGCAAATTGAATTCCTACGTCTCCAAGTGGTGGCATTGAAGTTTTTTTATGAAAGTCAGACAGTTTATATCTTATTCTAAGTTTTGATGAAGAAAAACCAAAGACTTGATTAATAAATCATTAAAAGATAGCAAACAAAAGGCAGAAATAACTAGCGAGCTTTCACAAAAGAGGAAACCTAGCAGCCCATCTCCCAAGAACCTGAGATGTTACATATAATCTTGTAGGACTTTGAGAGAAGATGGGTAACAACAAAGTTTACCAGGCACGGAGAGTCACTCTGGCAGGGTGATCTGAATGCGAAGAGTTGTGGGAGGCTTAAAAAACTAAACAACAATAAAACAGCAGAGGGTATTGATGAATGCAAAGTAATGCATATGAGGGAAAACAATCCTAATTAGATCTAAACCACAATGGACCCTAGCTATTATCACTCGGCACAAAAATCTCGGAACCATTATGGATAATTCCATGGAAATATTGGTTTAATGATATGTAGCGATAAAAAAAGGCCAACCGCATGCTTTCAGCTCAGAAAAGAGGCAGCTGGGGATGTGTACAACAGAGGTTTTCAAGTCGTAAAAGTTCTGGACTTTCTTGTCTGTGATTAGGGAATGACTATTCACTCTAATAATCGTCATTGTAATAAATAAATTACCAAAAAAAAAATAAATCTGGGGACACCTAATAAAATTAGCTCACAGTTTTAAAGCCAGTAAGAGGAAGTAATTTTTCATCCAACGCACAAGCTGTAGAACTCTTTGCTGCTGGGCTTTGTAGAAGTCACAAGCGTAAACAAATTTTAAAACATATTAGGTGTATTAGTGGAGACAGAATGCATTGGTAATTCCTGAACGCAGTGCTCCAGGCACAACCTCTTGTTTGGGATAAAGTGATAGAACAGTAAAATGCATTTGGTCCTTTCCCAGTTTTGCCCACTTTTCCAAGTTATCCACTGCTGGTGGAAGGTCAGGGGACGTCTGAGTCCTTTTCCCCACAAATCTTTTCTTCTAAAAAGCCTGATTACAAGGCCTTATTTTTTTGTGTGTAGGAAATACCGAATCCCATAACTCCCTTTGGTTTCCAGTTTCGTATCAGTGTATCATCCCCAATTTACTGTTTCTCTGTCCATATCCCTTTCTCTCTTGCTTTCTTCCAATACTTCCTAATGGCACTAACTAGAGATAGTACTATTTCTTTTATCTGCTAATTCCACTCTCCCACATGCCTTTATTAAACTTTCTCAAAGATTCATAATTCAGCCAATGTGATGCTTTTCACAAAAATGTTATAAGACAAAGATCACCCTCCTGCCAAATTTCAGATCCCTATTCCAAAACAATAGGATGTGGGACAGAGAGAGGGAGGGGAAGTTATAGCTATTCAGAGCAAGGTTTGCCAGGACTTTTCAGTGTGGTCAAAACAAATACATTTTCCCCTAAGGCCTGGAAGTGTTTGAATTGTTTATGCTGAAATTTTCCAAAACAGATTCAACTGAGAAGAAACCTAGCATGGAAAGCTTTGCCCCACAGAAATGCCAAATGGTTAAAGTCTGGCAAAGTTATAGGCAACTGCAAAAAGAGAGTTATTATGGAGAACACCAGGCAATCTTAGTAAAACCTCACCTATTACACTACCAAGGAGCAAAAAATGTAGTATAAAACATGTGATTACTGATGCTTCTGATATAATGAAAGCATAGCCTTCTGTGATAGATTTTGGCAATTATTTCACTGCACATTATTTTAAGAGTGCATTATTTTATTTTGCAAGATGTCATCAAATTGAAAAAATCCTTTTTGTCATGGGCCAAAAGCACTTTTAAAACTGGAAGTGATGAGAACATTGGCCCTGGCAATGACTGCAACAAATAATGCCCTGCAATTCTCTTTAAGTATCCACAATTTTTTTTAATGGCTATATTATGACTGATTTTGAAAAAACGGGAAAACGGCCATGTTTAAAATCTGCCTTACTTCCTATACCAGACAGTTTTAAATGCAGGCAAGTGAAGGGATTCACAGCTAAGACTGGGCTTGAGGCAGTAATTTACCCCACTGAGCCTTCCTTCACCTTTCTGGCGATGAGCACCAAGGACCAGGTTTCAGCCTTGGGTGCCAAGCTGCCCACAGTGCCCAGCACTGGCACTGCAGAGGAGAAGCAGGGGACACACTACTCAAGGCACTCAGCAGTTCCCCTAAGGCCAGGACATGAGGGCAGGTCCCAGCTGCCCAGGTCCCCCATACATGACTATTAAGAGATGCTGATAGGAATAGCAAAAAGAATAAAAGATTTGCATATGTGACTTCTGAGTTTCCTGGCTTTTCTATGTTTAAGTAAGCACTGGGCCATTAAGCTTGATCTTCTTTATTAATTATATTTAAGGAGATAAGTACACTCCCAAGCTCATTCCCAATAATGGCCAAGCTCTTAGCTCTCTGGAGTGCAGTTCAAGTGTCTTCTTTATGGCTCTGTAGGCCAGAAGAGCTTTATTTTTCACAGATCAAGAAGACTTGATTGAGCTCACTTGTTTGCTTTCTGTATGTAAACAGAAAGAGAACAATTTCCACAGAAGAGAAAGGCTGCTCATCAGTTTACAGGATCTGACCATTAATGAATCTGCTATTTTTAATCCAGAATGCTTGCAGATCTTCACATCAGGACTTGTGATGTACTTCCCTGTATTTATGGCACAGAGATCCTTTTTAGCAGAACACAACTTCTCTTCCAGTAGCCTAAAGGTAAAGCCAAGCCATGTGCCATGTGCTTCTCCTCCGAGTATATATAAAGCTTCTATTGAAAAGTTTGCAATGAACTTGAATGAGGTTTATAGAGATAAAATATTATCTCCAGGGGCTTACTCCAGTGCAAGGGGTGATTTGGGCTGCCAGAAGAGGGCTCAGTGGAGAACTGGTCTGTGAGTTTTGCATTTGAAGCATGAGAAGTTACTCTGCAGGCTGAATAAAGGATGTTGGAATACAGGTGATGAAATGACTGTGTACAGGAAATCCCGTCTCCCACCCCAGTTTACAGTCCTCAGTACTCTCCATGAACCAGTCAATATACTAACTTTTAAATATAGTCTTGTACTGTGAGTTTGCTGTCAAGTAGCTTCAGCTCATTCAGCTGAAAAGAATTTTAAGTTCAAATAAAGCAGAACCATTCCCAGCTGGATCTGACATGGGGTGTACCACCAGTGCTAAATCCCATTTGAAGAATCTTTTTTTTAATCAGATCAAGGAGAAAGAATTCAGGTTGGCAACTCACAGAAGTCTGCTGGGCAGGTAATCAGGGATTTTATTTCTTTTTTTTTCTTTTTTGGTCCCCTTTTTTAAACTGATCAAATTTCATACAGAGAATCATGGAGAAACAATAAACATGGGAGCCTAGAATAGCATTTTTGCAGAGACAAGTTTCAGGATAGAATAACGCTTTAATTTTTTCCAGGCTTCCCACAGTACTGCTGGCAAGCCTTGAAAGCTGTAGAAGAGCAAGCAAATGGATTCCAAATCTCTACCATGGGCCAGATTGTATTTAGCCCAGCATGGGACTGCAAGGAGCGAACGCGCAGGGAGAGAAAACAAAGAACCTCCTCCTGTGCCGAGGCATAAAACAGCAGGAAAACATGAGCACTGCCTCATGCAAAGATGAATCATGACATCAGTTTCTCCCAGAAAGAGCTGAGAATAGTTTAGGAGTGACTGGCAGTTGTTCCTCCTCGGCACTGGCCCTCAGAGGTGCTTAAACATGAGGAAACATCTTTGCAAAGGACCACTGCATTTCACCTGCCAAATTTCTTTTAGGATTCCTGAGAGGACCTCGCGTGCTGAGACATCTTTAAAAGCAAGCTCTTCCTCTTCCAACCTGTCTCCAAGCACAGACCCTGGTCTCAGTCAGAGTATGGAAGGGATGTCTGAATCCCAGGAACTGAGAACTTTCCAGGGACAAATGCATATAATGGGTGGACTGACCACACAGCCTAGGCTTGGATTTTTATGATCCTAGAAGCTGAAGAAATATTCTTTCTAGAAGAAAAAAAGCCTTTGAGTATTTTAGCACACTAACATTGTACACTTGGACAGAAGTAAAGTATTCCGTCATTCCCCCTGAGAAAGGCACAAACTGAAAAATGGGTGCTTTGGTTTTGTCACAAAACAACTGAAGGTGAAACCAAAATGTGTTTGTATCCTCCCCATCTAACAGACTCTGGTATGTTTTTACACCTTATCGTTAATTCAGCTAAATATCTGTGCAGCAGTGTCAGACTTCAGGTATCTCTACCAGTGGATTTACAAACTCTCTGAAGGGACTTATACAGACTTTTTACTGAAATATAACCTCCTCTTGCCAAAGCACTGCTACTTATTTAACCCACATGCTACATCACTGCTCATGTAAAACAATGAAACAACCAAAGCACAGAAAGTAGGTCAGACCGGAGGGCAAGAATAAACCATCTACCCGACTGCCACACAAATCCCTGCCTCTGAAATCCCCTCTTGCTCCTTGCCGTTTGTTGTTTGTTGGTGCAAACTTCTAACTTTGCTCCTAACCCAAATTGTCAACTACAGGCATAATCCTGTTTTGGAGAGACCTCGTGGTTCCCTGAATAACTACCTGCAGCAATACTTCCCACAGGGCTTTTTTTTTTTTTTTTTTCTGCACAGATTCCTACCATTGCGCCTCCTCTGCAGTGAAATCTGATCAAGATGGGCGCAATCAGCAGAAGACTAACAAAATTTCTCTCTGCTTTTGAAAACAGTAAGCAGTGCTCCGTGTAGTAATTTATCAGTCTAGTCATATGATGTCAACTTTTTTTAACTATGGTACCAAAAGACTCCTTTATTTTCAGCAGCATTACACAATGACAGTATTTTTCCTAGTGTGCTTTTTGAAGCTATAGGACTCATTCTTTTAAAAATAAACACACTGGAAATTAGTTGATCAGTTTGAAATGAAAACATACACAAATTGTTTCAAATAGTAGAAACTATCCTGCAATCTTCAATTAAAACTTGCAGTCAGTCTCTTAAGTGATTATTAACATTTAAAACTGCTAAAACATCAAGAGACCAGGGTAATGCATTTTTATCCTGTTCAGCTAAGATCCCAAATATTTGACTCTTGTTGAAATACTGCCACTTTTAAAAGTTCTTCCCATGCAACAACACAGGTGCATAGTGTACATGGTGTCTGTAACAAAACCAACACCAAGCCCTCTTCATCCCTCAGCTGACCAGAGTTTCACCCATATATACCAGCTGTGGGTGCAGCAGCATGATCATTTGTTATAGCCAAAGAAATGGCAAAATTATTATACTAAATTATTATTATAAAATTAATGCAAACTTTACAATCTTCCGTTAAGATGCATTCACACAACCTTTGCAAATTAATAGTCAAACAAATAGCCTTGGTGAGGCAGAATTGTTGACAGTTTTGAACTTGGGTCTCTAAATGAATACTCCTTTCTTTCCCTTACACTGGCCCCTGGCGTGTTTTATGTGAGGATATTTAATAGACCCCATCAGCTCATAGTACACAAGGCTCAGAATTGGTTGCCTTTACTGAATAGGCTGGGAAAGCTGCCTCAACAAATCTGTTCATGCTTAAGGTCTTGTTGCTGCCAACTGACGTGCTTGAAACGGCTGCCTTTCCATCCTCTGCTGTTAGTTTAACTGCACATTCACAGCAGAAAGGGTGAAAGATATAGTCTACAACTACGCCAAAATGAAAAGCAAGACCACTCTTATGCCCAAAATTCAACCCTGCTGGTGCAGAACTAGAGTCTAATTTTCCCTGGCTCAAGAGTTTTGAAACAAACAAAAAAAAGCAACAGTCCTGAATTTTATCAGTCCTCTGGAGTTTGAGAGACTTGTGAGAGCTCAAGTGTACTTAGAGAGTTTCCTTCTATTAGCCATAATAAATACACTTGAGCAATAAATACATTTGAGCAGAGGAAAATAAAAAAAAAAAAGAAAGAAATAAAAGAAGAAATAAAATAACAATAGATGCAAGGTTGACACTGGGGCAAAACTGATGAAATTGCTGGAGGATTCTGTCCTTATATAAAGACCCTGTCATGCTGCCAAGGTCACCTGGAGCTTGGGTTATCTGTTGCCCAAGGCTACTCTACCTTGTTTTTCATTCAGGGATCATTGTTCTTTGGTTGTTTATGTGAGTTTTATTCCATCCTTTTCTTCATGCCTTGCTCCCTTTTCAGCTTGCAGTCCCTACAGCACACACAAGAACCCCATTCTGGTTCCAGGAAGAAATAGGAAAGAGCAGCTCTGAGTGAAAATACAGTTTTCCTCTTTAAAGGAGAGAAAGAGATAGAAAGAAGGTATTTAACAAAACCTTTGTGAAAAGTGAAAAATTCACTAATTAGTTCATAAGGATAGTTCACGTATCTAAACCAGAGAGGGGAAGCCATCTAAATATCTTTATCACCAGAAACAAGGTAGTTAAACAATACACAGTTTTCCCTGTATTTTACTGCTATTTAATACGTTACATTTATCAGTACTTAAAGTTTCATTAGAGGGAACAACATAAAGGAGAAATGAAGGAGAAGTGAGGAAAATAGAGGGGAAAAAGAAGGGCAGCTAACGCAATGTATAATATTATACCACAGCCACAGCAGAACCATTGAGATTTTAGAGTGGAAGCTTTAAGTAAGATTTGTATAATAAAATGTTATATAGAATAGGGTAAGGAAGACTGAGAGAGCAGAATCTCCCATCGTGAATGTTACAGTTATCTTTTGCATCAGTTCATTTAAAACCATTGCAAGGTACAGCAAAGCTTTCTTATTCCTTTCTTTATGGTCAGTATCTGTGGAAACTTTAAGGGAAACATTTGCACTGAGTTATAACATGCAATGCATTTTTCCACAGGAAAAAAAATATACATGAAAGGGGCAGAATCAAACCCTTCCATTAGCAACACCAGCTCCCATTGACTAAAAGTGGGAGTTGGATTTGCTTCTATCAAATCTGACTTTGACAGAGGTACTCCCAAAGAGCCATGTAATAGGCTTCCTTATTCTTTCCTCTCTGTGGGGTTTGAGATGGTTTTTAAGCTGCTGCATGACTTACATGCCCCTGGATGCAAGATACAGAACTAATTAAATATTTTGCCTACTTTAGAATTCAAACTGTTCATTTGTTCTGCAAGAATGTAGGAAAAATGTTTAATTTAAAAATAATAACTATTAATATTATTCATGTAGCTATTGTTTTCTGTTTAAATTTTGCGTCAGATATGTTTCTGGTTTTAGGGAGATTTCTTTTCTTTCATTAGTTCCCAAGGTTATTACGTTCTCCAGGACAATTAGAACTTGCTGGTAAAACAAGTAATATATACAACTCCAGGATAAAACTATGGCATACATTTGGAGGAAAATGTACATAGAAGGAATCAGTGTAAAAATCTAAATAATCATGTTACTTAGACATGAAAGATAACCAACCACTGGAAGCCTAAGGAGCCTAGATTTTTAAAAGACTGCTCAACACTTGAAATCTGGCATCAGCTCAATATTCCTCCAGCACTAAATAAGAACAAGCTAAAAAAATATGGTCTACTCAGCCTAAACCGTATACTTGTGCATTATACATATATGTTTTAAATCTATTTTTATAATGCAATAAAGTTTGTATAGCAGAATAAGTACACATCACAGCCTTTGGTGATGGCCCTTGCATTGTAGAAAATAGCTTAGTGAAAAGGAAACACCTGGCAATTTTTATCAACAGAAGAAACTTCTTTTTCTTTGAGAAAAAAAAGCCTAACTCATTCTGTGTGCATACAAAAAGTTTTATGGTTTTTTTTTGTGAAAGTGAATAGTTTCAGTAAAAGCTTTGAAAAGCACTTTCCAAACAGTGAATCTCATCAGAAACAGGATTTATGTCCCTTGTACGGGATTTAAAAAATTCTTTGAGTCAATGGCATTAATCAAGGTCACTATTTGATACAAGATCTGTCCCCACACCGTGTCAGTTACACAGCTTTGGGAAAAGATCTTTAAACCTTTGTAGAAAAGAGTACATGGAAATAGCTGATAAACTGGTATTGATTTTCACATATCGCCCTTGTCAAAAGGATTTATTCATGTGTCAATGCATGTTGTGGCAAGGATCATAGCAGGATAGCTTTAAAGGATTTATGGTGAATCTATAGGCTCTAATACACTCTGTGGTAAATAACTAACAAGTACTGTGTATATTGATTCTTGTCATGTGGTCAATGGAATCTTTAGCCCACTAATTGTTAGTATTGACGAACAGTTCATGATCTAAATGAGCAGCAGGACATCATTCCTAACCCGCTTTGCTCCAGACACACTTTTCTTCAACATTCACACCCCCAGGAACAACACTTACTCACAGAAGCATATGTCAGTACTTTGACTTACTAACTTTAGGTGAAGCTTGTGTAGGCTGTTAGTGTTCAGGTCCCCATTCTCTACCCTATGGTGGTTTCTCACACCCTTAAGCACCTCTAACTCAATTTAAAAGTCACAGGACAGTTAATTGTGGCTGCAACTTGGATTACTCCTCATTAGGACCACTAAGTGGTCATCTTACTCCAAATTCACACATCTGCCTTTTCATTAGAGGTTTATTATTTTCAACTTTTAAAGAATCCAACATTTACATACATGAGAGTACATAGATAAGACTCCAATTTGACATCTGCAAAGAAATTGGGTTTGTATAGGTGTGTGGTCATTCCTGGCAGCTGAATGTCTCAGCCATGACTCTTAAATTTTATTATCTAACAAAAAAAATATAAATCAACAATTTAATAGTTGTAAAAAGATTTATCAAATTTACTGCTAGTGTAAAATCAATACCCAGAACTAAAATAGCTGGTTAATTATTAGATAAACAATAGGTAAAATTTCCATTCATACTTACGCAGAACTAGGTAAACACAGCATGTGTATGCAGAGCATTATGAATTCACTCCATTAGCCTTGAATCTTACACAGAGTAATAAATACAGTTTACAGTGGGTTTGAGTGTCCATCAGATACCTCAAAGACCCACTAGCCTGGCTCTCAGCATCTAAGACATATTAAAAGAAAAATATTCTCATAAAAATACCCCAACACCCTAAAAGAAAACAAGAAATGAAAGCAAGTCCTAAAACTTCAAAACTGGCCTTCAGTACATCTCTTTCTCCTCAAAAGTCTGAAAAAAGATGGTAACAGTAAGCTTATCAGAGTTGGATTGATTGGGGCCAAAGACAGAAGAATAAATTAAAAACTGAAGATACCAAAGAGCAAAAGCAGTGTTCTCTCTTTCACATTTTTATCCAAATCCAATCTGTAGGAGGAAAGCTAGGGACAGGATTTCAACCTTAACTTTAAATGCTGACAGATTATTCAACATTACCTCTTTTTTTTTTTTTTTTCCTTTATTTGAAGCTTTAATTGCCATTGTGTATTTCTACAGAAATGTTTGCAAATCCCTTTAAAAAGTGCTTTTGCCTGGCCACCGCTGATTACCATTGCCTTCAGTTTGCTACGCTTTCCTAAAAGGGCAATTTGTGGCTTGTGGTGAGCATTTGAGGGGACAGCAGTAAAACAAGACAGTCTCAGTGTCTAGCCTACTTTAAGGAGGGTTGCTTGACATGACACTCCTCTTCACACCAGACCTATATGAGCCAGTAATCAGCTTAATAACTAGAGGAAAAAAACCCAACAACTTTCTAAGTAAATATTTATCAGTTCAAAGCATGGAGCCAACCTGGTAATCATACATACACAGAACATACAGTCAGAGAAACCATTTCTAGCACGTAGCAACAAATTTTAAGTTAAGTAATTTTTAGCAAATTCATTTAAAGTTAAATCTATAAATGTATTTAGTGTTTGTGCTCTCCTAAGAGCTTGAGACAGCCCATGTAACTAAACTCCCTTGGCTTTTATTACCAATAACTTTTGGGTAAAATGATGCAAACAGAGCACAGAGTTTACTGAAGCCATAACAAGTCAAGGAAAACATACTCAACATTTTCTCTTGACTCAATTACAAATTTCAACAAACTTTCTGATCCTGATTAATAATAACACTGAGGTATGTGTTTAACTTTATATATATATATATATATGCCTAAATCCCATTTACTTCACCAGATCTTAACAGCTCTCCTGTACAGGGAACCTTTCCTCAAAAAAACCCTTCATTATAGGCTAGCTACCAGCATGGCCTCGTTTCTTATCCTTATAAATTCTTACCATTATATTATAAAATTATCATTTTGCTACATTCAGGTCATCTGTCTTAGAAGCAGTGGATATGAATATAACATACAGCCTGACTACCTTATATCTAGGGTAACAACATAAGCAGAAGGGCAGCAAAGTAAATTCTTCAAGCTGTCCGTAAATCCAAGGTCTCATTTCAGAAACAAAGATTTATCTTTTCTATCACACACACTAACCTACCGAGTCCTGGTTTAGAGCTGAACAAATAATTTTTTAACCTGTTCAGTCAAATTGTATTATTTAATTCATATATTACCTTCATTAAGGCCCAGCAATCCTTCCCACATCATAATATATGATGAGGACAATAGGAAGTTATTAATAAAATACACTATGAAGGGTAATACAACTAATAGATTCTGCTTTGTGGGGTTAGAAGGCTGACTAATTATTGTTATTGTTCTTTACAACCTCCTGATGAGATTAATAATAAAATACCACATGGGACTTCATCATCAAGTGCTCAATTCAATATTTAGCTGGCAATTTAGCTTCTTCTGAATATAATTTTCAGCAGCTAAATGTTACAACTAAGCAATGTAGGCACTCATTAAGGCAGTGTTCTGTATCCTATGTGAGAAACAGGAAAGGGACTAGTTAAAAGTGCATAAAAGGCAGTACAGAGTAAGGACATACATATCCCGCATCTAAGATGTGGCACCCAAACATGTAAAAAACAGTAAAAAAAAAACCAGTTCTTCTAAGTTACTTGGCAGACAGAAGTGTAGTCAGAGAAGTCAGAAGGATACAGGAACTATTCCTGAAATGTCTACCATTATATCACAATTGTGTACAGTGCCCTACAAAAAAAATAGTAATATATTTCTTAAAAAGCATAAACTAAATAAAAAGGAAGTTGCAGCAAAAGAAAAGGTTCTAATTAAGAAAGTTTGGGAGGCTCTTTGATACTCAAATTCTCTGTTAATTGTGATTTTTCACTCTTTGGAGTAGTTATTTTCTTCACCTCATTCCACTCCACCAGAGCAGTGTTCAGCCCTATGGCACAGAACACCAAAGCCAGGGCTAAAAGGTGAAGATTGGTGGCATAATGTTGGTTGAGGGGTGGCAAGGTTTGGAAAACAGTTTTAAACTGGCAGGTAATTAATATACCTGCTGCACTCCAGGCCTGAGCCATCAGAGCCAAAGGCAACCTCAGAGGATGGGTTTATCCACCCCTACCTCATACTTCTCCAATTTCATTAATACTCTGTAAATTGTAATATGCATAGTTGCACAATATCTTACAGAATGGGAAAGGGATTGAACGGAGAATATCTTGATAAAATGCAGTTGGCAATGGTGCCTATGGTGTTTGCTGGGGACATCACCCAGACTGATCAGAGAAAAGGTACTGAAGCTCCACCATGAGATATTTTATGTTTTCAGTAACTATCAGCACCGTCACTAAAGGCTGATCTGCAAGCGTCTCTTGTGTCCAATTATCACTACCCATTTTGGTAAATGACAAGCTATCAGGACAAATCTGTCTTCCAGACTCCTTCTGGGTATTTAAACATAGCACATTTCCCTCTTACAAGCTAAATCTGTGGGCATAAGCACTATAAATGCAGTTTACCGAACTTATGGCAGGACTGCCTTTCTTCTTTTGAAGAAACCAAAATCCTTTTCATGGTTTGAATACAGCTTCTCTCTCTTTTTTTCTTAATACAGGGATTGTTTGATCCTTTCTACACCACATTGGATCACAAAATGAAAGCAGGACTTCAGAGGAATTAGGTGAATCCAGACACTTTCCAATTTAATTTGCAGCAATAAATGGGATTCTACCTAAATACGATTCATTTCTCTGGCAAATCAGTCCAATGTTATAACCAGGCAGCTGTATTTATAGCCCTCATGGTTTCTTCAAACAACATGGTGTGATTAGTATAACTACTCTTTGCTGACACAACTTGGGCCCAGCTTCATGCTAGTTTCTTCAGGAAGGTCTGTGAAGGAATTTTTAGACCTCAGAGGAGAAACAGCAGATTTCCCAAAGAAACCCAAAACCTGGATGCTTTCCCCTGGGAATGCCATTTCCACTAGACAGAGAGGCTTTTCCTCTGCAGAATCAGAGACGTTCCCTCTTCATCCATTCCTATTCTTACCCAGAAGAAGATGGAAATGAGAATATAAGACTTACCTCCTTTAATATTTCCCTGCTGATATTTTTAGACACTCCCAATGTTACAATTTCAAGAGTCAATTTTTTTCCCCCACATTTTTAACCGTAACATGTACTGCATTCATAATTAGAGGTGCCCTTAAAGATGTGTGCAAAATTCAAGTGTGCAATTAACCTTACTCTAGCCACTGGAACACACTGCCATGGGGTGGCTGGCAGGAGCTGCGAGGCAGGTCCCAGGAGCACCCTCACTGGGGGAAAGATGGGGGAAAGGAGGCACTTTCTATACAAGCTTGACTGTTCTCAGTGTCTTGGTTACATCCTCCTGTGTCATCCTCCTACATCCCTACAACAGCACAATAGAAAGAGTCCCCATTTGTTTCATGCGAGAAGCTCCCTGAGCCAACCTTCCCTGCAAATGCCAGGGCAGACATCTCAGCTACCTTCTCAGGCTCCTCAAAACCACTGAAGAAGGGATCAATTCACAATCAGAGTTTGGTCACAATAAGGGTTTTGCTGTACAATTGAGGCTCTCCAGTCAAAGGCACAGTTCTAGGAAGCACTACAGCATGGAAGAAGCTGCAAATTAAGCTACCAAACTTACTCGGGAGTCCATGAATATTCCCAAAAGGGCATAAAAGTAGCTGAAAGCCGTTAATCCCCGCAACCTCTGGGATGCCAAGTTCTGTGCCACTCCTCCTGAGCTATCCAAGCAGATTGCAATGTTTATTTTTCTTGAAGTACGTTTCCAACTGTTTTCAACTTGAAAATATTTTCCAAAAACCTCTGCCCTTGCCAGGAGCAAGCATTTTGGTGCCTGTCAGGATTGGGGCTCAATCCTCAGCTCCTCTCACTTTCTGGTGCTTCCTCCGTGAAATGGGGAGTTACTGCTTCTTCCCAGCCCTGTTAACCTTGTTTATTTAGATAGAAAACTTGTTGGGAGAGGAACTGTCTCTCACCATATGTATGTAGAGTACTCTGAACAATCAGGCCTTTGCCTCTCCAGGCACTATCAACGTTTAAGAAAGCCAAGTGATGATAATTCTTAGAGAAAAATGCAGGGAAAATAACCTAAAAATCACCAGAATTGACATAAAACTCTCCAGCAGATGGGGGCCTAGCACTCCCTGAGGGCCCTGCTTATGTGAAGACCAGTTACTTGTAAACATTTATAAATTCTGGCAAATATGTACAGACTTCCACAGAAGTAATTGCATTCCCCTCCTCTTGCATCAGAGGCAGCTGGTGCCATCTGAAACATACCCCATCCCTATGCCATATCTACACACACGCCTCTAAAATGAGTTCTTGTACATGATGTGTTGAGGGCAAAGAAAAAAACCCTATGAAAAGGTGGTGCTAAGAACCATTATTTTTGATGGAAGTATCACTTCTGTAAGACACACAAAGCAAGCACTGCAGTTGGCTCACTCAAATTACTTCAGATGTCCCAGCCAAGGTAAGTCATGCTGTTCATTTACTGGTACGGAGATTTTTGCTTAAAGTTTGCCTGACAAAATAATGAAAATCAGTTTTCCAAAATACAAAAAGACAAGTTATAATGCCCCACTAAAGTGTTTCAAGTCATAAGTCATTTATAGTTATAAAATACAGTGGCTGCTGAATACCCTAATAAAGTAACAAAAATCAGATTCAAATTAAGAGAGACTGCAATGAAATCAAATAGCAAATATAACCCTGCCACTCTGAAAAACTGAAAGATTATAGAAAGACAATTATTAAAATTATCTTTATTGGTAACAACATTTCCTAAATAAAAATCAGTCCTTTAAACCCTGTATGACAACTATGCCAACAAAAAAGGACACCCAAAAGGACCACAGTTTCAATACACAAGCCAAAGAGATCCAACTGGAATGAGACACCCGGTTCCCATTTGCTGCTCTGAACATCCTCCGCCTGACAGAAATGAGGTTTTCATTAGGGAACAGGCACTGGATACCTACTGGATACCTGGATAAATATGGCCTACCTGTAATGGCAGGCTGTGGCCAGAGCATGCTGAAGGCATATTTCTAGAGAACGCAGATGGTGCACAGAAGTCACGTTATAATCTGAGAACAAAAACCCTGCCTTCGTTTATTTGGGAATATTAATATAGAATAAGGACAGTGGATAAAAGCAGCCAGGTAGTTCCCTTATGCTACCTAGTGGGATCTGACTGCAGGTTTTCAATTCCTGTCCTGAGGCACTTGGAGAAGCCCTCAGCAGTTTGCAGGGTTGCACCATGAAGCTGGGCTGGCGAATGTATGAAATGATGGGTGATGGCAGCCCCTCAGCCGTGGGGCTGCTGCCAGGGACCGAGCATCTCCTACTCAGGCACACCAAAGGCTCAGCCCTTCCCAGCACTGCTAAAATGAACTTTTTAAACACCCATCTCTGATTTTATATATTCGTCAGCCCTGCTGCTGCTGGTACACTGTCAGCACAAGCACACAGCCACCCTTCAGAACAACAGGCTGTTATTTCCCATGTTTGCGTTCCCGGTCCTCGCGGTGCACTGGAGGCTGATGAGGGTTTGCCAAAGCATCAACTGTCATCGGGGAAAGAAACACCTTGATTAGAGAGGCACTGAAGAGCAGCGACAGGAGTCATAGGACTCCGGTGTGCTGAAGTGTGAGGCCTGATGGCTGTTTCCTCTTTTCCCACCAAGACGAAGAGGAAACTCTTCTAAAGTGCAGTTTTGCTTAATTATGCCGCCTGATCACTTTAAAGCGCTGTTTGCACACAAACATTGTAGAAGCTCACTGTATGAGAACAAGCTGCCTGATAAGGGCAGCTATGCAGGTGGGTCTGAATCCCTTTCAGGACAGAAGAAGTTACTTACATCTGTTTTGAAACACGGCACCTGAGGCTGTGCTGTATTTTTGTCTCGTGTCTGGGTCTAACCGGGAGAGTCCAGATACCAGGCTTTGCATGAAACTCAGCTGCGCCCCAGACTGCCGAGGAGCAGCCCCTCCATCCCAGAGAGAGAACAGCCCCCTCAAAGCCAGGGAGAGCACCTACTGCTGTCCTGGTTTGGGTCCAGATTGCTCTGGCGACACTCCCTTAGAGAAAAGCAGCCAATGCAGCTGTAAATAAAGTGTGCTAAAATTTGCATGCAAGTCTTGGGTGTTACTTAACCTGCCCAGGTAATAAGCTCCTGGAGTGGGAAGGCAGCAGAGCGGAGGGAGGAGAGGGAGGCAGACAACCAGTATCCCCAAGGAAAGGGGCTGTTAGGGCTGGGGTCAGGGCTGCTTTCCTGGGAAAGCTGCAGCTGCCAGAATGGATAGTTTGAGCAGCTCCAGCGCTGAACAGTGAAGAATGTAGCATGTGAAAAGTGTAGTAAGAGCAGGAAGAAAAGGCCTGAGGGGAAGTACAGGTAGGAAGAACAGTGTAAGAAACAAGGGCCATGAAGGCAAAGGTAGCCAGAGCAGGGAAGACTGCCAGGAATCACGCTGATTACTTATTTTATAGGCAGACTATAGTTCATAGTTACAGGCTGTGCTTCTACAGGCAGGCAGTGATGCCTATTGGAAAGTCTGTACTCCAGCTATCCAGTAAACAGAATCCTTGAATGGAATCATCTATAATTTACATAATTAATTTTCCGAGTAATAATTCTCTCCTGCATGCTATTATACTAGAAACAAGTGGTTCTTCGAGTTTACTTTCTGGACTATGTTCTGCTCAGGGTCCAGAGAAACACTCTCACTCCCAGCTCCCCACCTTCATTTCCTATTCCAAGTCAAGCCAGTACAAGTGATTTTACAAAATGAGGAAGTTATATAGGAGTCAATATCACGTTACATTTACATCTTAAGGAGTTTTAGGAGAGGTATACAAGAGTGCTGTTCATCTCAGCTTGTTCTATTTAGGTAGACTTAGAATAACATTGCAAATGACACGTCTACTCGGATAAAACGCTAGAGGGCTTGGATGCCATCTCACACTTCGCCAGAACAGGAAATACAAAGAGCCCTACTATGGGAATATGAATATTCACTAGCAACGGAGAGAGGTGAATTGTTATGCAAGTGGCAATATCTACTGCATACACTAAAATTCCTCTTGCTTCACTCTAATGCACAATGTTCCTCTGCTTTTAGATGGATGTATCTGAATATACGTTGTTTCCTTACCATTTTTTAAAGTCTGACACGAACTGATGTTGTTTAAAAAAACACCAAACAATTGAATGCCACATTATTTATAATATATTACATTAATCAGCTTATTATAAACAGCTAAGAGAAAAAACAGTTTTCTACAAGCTTAAATACTTTCCTCTGCAGAAAGTAATAGATGAGTTAAATACAAATAGGAAAGCTTAGTGAGGTGTAAAGTCTCATATTTGAACTACAAAACTGATGTATTTTTAAACTGACTTAATACTATCCTAAGTCTGATTGTTTGAAAGTCTCAATCATAATACTTGTTAAAGTATCTTATAGTATTAAAGGTCAGAAAATGGGGCTAGGAATTCTCTGAAAAATGTGTAAAGAAGATCCATATCCATCTCCAGCTTTGATACTCAGCACAGCTATTACCAAGCCTCCAGGAAGAATTTCAATAAAATAGCAACAAAACCTTCCGCTAGTAGATGTGCTGGAAAAGTGTCCACAAAAAGAAATTATTTCATTGCTTGGACATAGTAAGAAAAGCCAAGTTTGAATTCAGCCTACAGTCATCGGATGGACTTCACAAACAAATAAACAACTGAGAACAAGCTAATGGAAGAGAATAATCTGGCCAGAGGAAGGAACACACAAAAAAAAACCCAACCCATCCCATTACTAAAATGCATTATATTATTAACTGTTACCACATAGTATGACAAGGCAAATAAGGATTAATTTAACTGAAGCATTTAGCCATTTCTCCTGCTTGCGACTGTGTGCAAATAGGCTCCTATTATTATTATTACTGTTACCCTTCAGAGTTGCTCAATGAGCAGTGTATTGAACACATCTCAGCATATAACATTTGCAACTGTTCACAGAGCATATTCCTTAGATAATTTATTAGATGCAGTTCAACATTTGCACTTAGAACCAGCTGCCTAAAGCACAGGATAAAGTTTATGTTCCCTGACTGGCTAATATAAACTTATAAACTATTTCCATGTACAACTTGCAAAAATAATTTTGTTTAATTTAATCCTAGCTTCATCTTCAACAATAGATTTTTTACAAACCTTCACTTTAACAATTCCTCAGCAACAGAATTTTACATTGAAAACCATCACAATGTCTGTATTTGAAAAAAAAAAAAAAAGCCTATAGGCCCATTGTGGTGGACTTTAGTCTCTTTATATTTAAGTTAGCAACAAAAATAACTCCCAAGAAGAGGCTTCAAGTGGTTTTCTTTTGTTGTGTTAGGAGACAGCAAGGAAAAACACTTGCATAAATGCATTGAGCCCCAAAAGCCACTTATGTGCCATGTTCTGCACACGGTAGCAAAGCATTCAGAAGTGAGGCAGACAATATTCTACAGAGATACATTAAAATACTTCTCAATTTAAATTTCTCAAGACCTCCATTACAGCAATAAAGCTCACCCCAGTAATTTTACCCTTCTGAATAGGCTGAACATTAACTAAATCAGGATCAAACCACTGTGTGAAGCTTAGAAAATAAAAAAATAGATAAAGTAAAGCTGCTACGCAGGAGCAACTTCCAATAACAAACATCACTTTTCTGTTATTCTTTCCCAAAATTATGACTCAAATACAGCGAAAATTAATGTTTGATGTTTAATTAATTAAATTACTGTGATTTCCACCTTTTGCTTCATTATGATTAGTACTGTAGTCACTATAAAGCAACTGTCATTTGATTGAAGGGGACTGCAGTCCATGACACTGTGATATATAAATACAGAATACTGAAATTGGATTTTAGTTGTTCATGAATTCATTTTATTCAGGTGCTTGTAATAACATATTACCTGTCTTTCTTAAAACTCCCAGCCCATTTTTACTGAGCAATTACTGTTTCAATGAAAAATAAGAATGTTGAATTTAGACCTAAATTCTAAATTTGAGAATGACATCAATAGGAATATATTACAGTGATGCCACCACATATCACAGCAGATGTAACAGCCTATGGATAATCTATGGAGGAGAGAGAGGTCTTTACTTGCAAGTCCTATTTGACCCTGTATAGAGCTTATTCATAGACCACAACCTCTTTTGGATCACGACCACACCTGTTATGCGGTTTTGTTTTTAACAATGAAATGTTGATTTCTTTCTGCAGATGAATGAGCATTTATTAGACCTGTTCCAGTGAAAAGAAACCTTCAGAGACTTTCAAGAGTCATGTCACTTCACAAATTTTAGAAAAAACAAGTATCCTGACACTTATTTTACAGTTTGAAATTTGGGGGCTTCCACATAGGAAGGGAGCAGCAGCACAGCCAAGTAAAAGAAACAGAGCTATGCCACAACCAGTATCGTTACTGGTGGTTTTTTTTCAAGCTCACTTTTTCAGTATTCTAATTCTCATAATTTCCATAAGAGGCCTATAGTGAGCAAATAAAACCAGAAGTAAATTCAGATACTATTTAAGAAAATAGTACAATAACTTCTCTTCACTGCACCTTTACTACACTTAACCCAGTATCCAGTAACACACCACCTTGGAGGGGAAGAACTGGCTCCCAGTATGCTGTGGGCACCTTTCTGTTGGCAGAAAGGCTTGTGTACTATGGTCACCCATTATCTTCCCAGCTCAAAAACAAAATCAGTTTTGTAATTGGCAGGATCAGGCTGCAATATTTCAAAGGAAATTACTTCATAAACATTGCAAACATTTCCCCAATTTTGTGGCTACCAGACCATTGTTCAATATGTGCTTTTTTCCCCCTAACCTAAATAACGTATGCATCTTAATGATAGGAAAATGGCTTAGATTGACAAAGAGTTGCACAAAAAAAAATCTGCTCACTGTTTAAGTCAGTAGATGATTATTCTCTGACATGTTAAGTCTCCTCTGCGCTAGGCTTTTTGCTATAAATTTCATCAGAATGCACAACATGAAGTGCACTTTTGGATGTGAAAATCATTATACTCTAGGAAACAAAGGTCTTATCCTGTAAGGTAACATAACTCAGATCTACTAAATCACGTAGATGCTGAAAAGAAAACTCAGGCAAAAGAATTCTAAAGTGTTGTTCTCAAAATACCCCTGAACTCCTCAGTTACCTTGTAAGATTTATCTCAACCAGGCTCCTTCACTGTAGCCATCTACATACAAGCCGCTTCTCTGAATTCCCGGTAGTTGGTGGAGAGAAAGATGCTCTGAGGCTGCAATTCATCTGATCTATTTTAAATGTCTGCACTGGAAGGAGATAACATGTTTCCTGTGCAAGCATGTTTCTCTCCAGTGATTATAAGTAGAATCTAGAAATGTAGCCATCCACGATTGGTCCAGTGAATCCCATCCCTCCTGTTTACAGGTTCCCTCTTCTGCACATAATCAAAATTATTGCCAGTGTGGTGGGAGCAGGGCTGGATCCCAGATTTCCCTGTTTCCAGGCAAGTGTCCTATTTCCTAACCTGTGGTCTCAAGTCCCTTCTCGAACCCCATCCTCCTTCCTGGTAAGTGTGGATGTGGTTCTCTGAGCCTACTGGTCCACCATAAGCAAGAGAGCTAAAGAACTTCATCACCAGCACCTTACGCAAAGAGAAGTGTGTAAATTGGGGATGGAAAGGGACATGTGGCTGCTCCAGGAAGCGGGTGTGCTGGTAGTCCTAAACTGAAGCAAGCCTTTCCCTGCAGACTGGAGAAAACAGAATTTACAGCTTCTGGTTTACCTCCTGCATTACCTGGTGCCTAGGCTGGTGGGTTCCCCATACAGCATCCTGGCTGCTGCAAATCCCAGCCTCCTTCACCCTCTCTAGCTCTGCAAGCCCTCCACTTCTCGGATTTGAGCTTGTCTGACTCCTCTGTAGGCCAAGTCAGGTCATTCACCTGGGGAAACCCTGGGGAGATTTGTCTGTTGGTTTGTCTGGGGTAGCTTTCTGTTTCTTTAGCAAGCCGAATCAATTTATGGAGGGGCACACCTGGAGAGAGGCCACCTTGACAAGAAGCAGCAGCTTAAGAGGTCATTCACCAAAGGACCCAGTCAGCAGCAGGCCTGAGTTAGCACCATCATTCAGGCTTCCCTTATTCCTTCACACTCAACCCTGTCCTCAGTCAGCCCCCCCACTCAGCACCAAAGAGGCACTGCACACCCATTACAGCCAGCTGAACTGTCTGTCTAGCCACTTTATAACCCAGTTCTGGGAACTGATTCCAGTTAAAACCAAAAGCCATCCTTTTTATAGGAGGCAATGGTTTTGCAGAGAGGGGTTAGGGAGCAAACAGGGAGTTAAATGGGCTTTAACCTCCAGCCGGGGCTTAAAGAGTCATCCGTTTCCTCTGGATCTGCAGCTGCAGTCCCAAGTGGGACAGAAGAAAACTGGGCATCACTGTGCCTCCCTCCTGGCTGTCTCCCGTGAGGAAGGAGTGATGGAGATGTTCAGTGCTATGTAGGATTGAGTTCAAAATAACATTACCTAGCCTGACCGATTATGGCATATTTTTCCATCCCTACCACTAGAAACCACAAGATATCCTCCAACAATTACATACAGTTAGCATGGGAAATTACATACTTCTTGGCAGAGCAAGTATCCTGGAAAGTTACACTGAATTTTATTTCACAGAAATGTGCCATCCATACACTTGTTAAAATTCAACTGAACTATAACTAGCTCTTGCATTAGCATTTAGGAACAGACTTAAATTTTCAGGAAAGCATCCCTAAACAGAGCAGAGTATTACACAGTTTCAAATGTTAAAAAATACAGTTAAATTTAAAAAAAACTGTGCTGATAATTATAACTTTCTGTTACATCATAATTCTGAAATGGGCAGAATTATGCAGCTTCAAATGAAATATGGTCATCTCAGCTTTCTTGGATGATTTATTTTAGATTATTACAGACTACTCACACTCTGCTCTACTGTTATTTTTTTATCTAGCAGAAAGGCATATTGCTAGCTATATTTATGAAAGAGTGTATACATATGCATATATACATACATATACATACATGAATATGTATATGTATTGCTCAATCAAAACTTGAAAGTTTAACTCTTTGGATTCTTAAATATTTTTAGTTGTACCAACTGTAAAGCATCAATTTTGTGGATAACAAGTAAACACTTAATGCACGAACACGTATCAAGTACACAATTTTTAGAAAGCATAACAGTTTTGAAAGTTTATTCAAATTAGTTTAGATTTAAACAACCATGACAACTTTTATTCTCTCTTTTAAAATATTTTTAAAACAACATTGTTAGCTATAGTTGCTGATATAATGCTCTGAGTATGTTAAGTTTCTCATCTCCCATGTACGACAGGAATCATTCCCAACTGAGAATCCTGTGACATAGTAACTTTTGTTTCTTAAATGGTGTAGTAAAGCAAAAAAAAAAAAAGTATTTTTTTTCTTTTTTTTTCTACAAATTTGTAACTGATGTGAGATTTTACTGGAGACCTAGGAAATTCCCAGGCAATCTATATGTTTTGACAGGTCTCTGGCTACCACAGGAAAGCCTGGACAGGTTTATTATGCAAAAATTTGCACATTTTCTCTGGCAGTGAACACAAGATTGAAGAAGTCTTTATCATGACAGAATCCATGAAGAGAAAAATAAAAAACAAGTAATGAAAATTCCTTAAAAAAAGAGGGAACGAATCAACTAATAAATCTTTGCACTTGACACCAAACAAAAATCCCAAATTACCCTTCACTTGTTTTATCTGAAATCTTTCCCTGTTTTGGAAAGTTACAGAAAAGCTTCTTCTGCCATAAGGAAAGAATGGCAGGGTGGGCAACAGGGATAAGCCCAAGGAAGAAAGTCACCCTCTTCAGTGACAGCAGTGACTTAAGTCTGCTAACAGTGTTTCTTGGGAACTGTAGCTTCTCCCTGCTCTTTGAGCCTCACAGGCACTAATTTTGTATGTTATGAGTCACAGAAATGAAAAGTGTGGGCACTGCTCTGTCGCAAAGAGCAGGCAGCGGAGCCAGCATTTTATTCTGCCTAAATCAGCCTACCTCCTAGGAATTAAACATAACTTGGGGGGGGGAGTATCCCAAAATCAGAATTTGGAAGACACAGGCTGTTCATACAGAGGGAAAGGAAGGTGAAAACTGGCTGACAAATTACAGTCAGAAGCTTGAAGACTTAAATCTCTATGTGGCTAAATGAGTGTGGGTGCAAACTGTTGCAGTTTCTTGGCCTGGCTTAGAAAAGAATTGAGTTGATGGATGAAAACTCGTAAGTAAAAGGACAACAAAAATATATGAACAGGCAACAAAAAATTTTTTTTCCCAAAAGAAACCAGAGAGGGAATAGCCAAGAAGAGGAAAAGCAGGGAGAAGAGGTGACTTGGGGGTGGTGCTAGAAATGATTTAGAGGAAGCTAATATAATAGTAGCAGTTGCTCTCACGGATCCTTTCTCAGCAATCATTTGCGAAAATAAACAACTGAAGATAATTTCTGGGAAAAAAAAAAAAAAAAAACAAACACAAAAACCCCCACCAACAGCAGAAAACACACCCAACACGGAAGTGAGGATACTAGTTCTCTGTCTCCCACATTTGAAGAAAAAATAAAATGACCAGCAGAGGAGGCCACTTCCCTCAAGAAAGGCATGTAAGACATGTGCAGGTAGGGAGGAAGAACACCATCCCTAGGTCAAGGAAAGTAACTGACCCAAATGAGCTGAAAGGAGCCCCTCACTAGAAATAAAAGGTCATGTGCTCAAACACTTACAGTCATGGAAAGAAACTGGGTAATATAATCCAGGACACAACTATCACAAAGATACAAGCTATTTTTCTGGAGCCTTAGATGCAACTTTAAAAAATTTTCCACCTAGTCAAAATAGCTCATAGTCTTGCCTTGCAAGATAAAGTTTAGCAGCATATGCCAATTTCCAGTGATTCTCTAGCCCCTTCCTAAATAAGCTTTGCCTCATTCCAGTTAAAATTTAAATTACTGATGATTTCTTTTCATTTCCTCAAGCAATTCTAGACTAAGCATTGTGCATACCTATAAAAATCCATATACAATAAGTAATAGTAGAGACATCAGAGTACATGATCTCTTAGCCTCCAGGAACAAGCAACCTCCAGCTGCCCTTTGGTTCACACTGAGAGTTGAAGTTAGTTCTCCTAGAGCACCATCGGAGGTGCACCCAAAACATGGAAGGATAATCAACAAACTGTCTAAGAAAAATGGATTTTGAAAGGTAGAAATAGCCTCCTTCTAACTCAGTCCAATGTTCAGGCTGCAGCCAATGCTAATTTTGTCCCAGTAGGCTGATACCTGTGATTCCCTGAACAGCCATCCTTAAACAAGGGACTTGTATCATGTAATTACCTGTATCACAAGCAATTGCTCTGAAACAGCAGAATGTTTTAGAAGTGAAATGAATCCTTGTTTAGCCATTCTGAAGGTAAATAATGAAATAATTCAGTCATTTCATTTTGAGATAAAGTTGGCTGGACTTTCTGAAACTCTGCAGCAAACAACAACTTGAAAATAGGGTATTTCCTTAGCAGGACCACTTTATAATACTGATGAATTGATATTTGTTAGACAAAAATAGCCTATGTGTGAGAGAAAGAGTGAGAGACCGACTAACTTCCCCCCCACCCCTTTGTTATCCATTTCTAAATCTACGGCCACTGCAAGCACAGCATCTCCTGTCCCCTCCTATACCTTCCTGACTCCATACAGGATATCCACCCCAAGGCAGCCTGCTTTCCTAAAACAAACTGTTTCAAGATTCTTGGATTTCTTTTATCTGCCTATAAAATGACTTTCTTCAAACAATGTACTCTCCCAAGGCAGGGACACTGAGATACAACACAGCGTCTCTTTGATACCAGAAAAAAAGGCATGTGCAGAAACCTACATTTAAGCAAATACCAGACTATCCAAGTGAGGCTGAAAAGGAGAGTCTAGAGATCATAGAATCATACAATTGTCTAGGTTGGAAGGGACCTTTAAGATCACCTAGTCCAACCATCAACATGTATATATGTAAAATGCATTTATAAACCTAAAACCTAGTTTGTCTCTTGCTCTGATTCACGTATGTGAGAAGCCTCCATTCCCTACTGACAAAACTGGGAACTATACTCCTAAATTTGGTGCTTAAAGTTAAGCGGTGTGAGCACTCTTGTAGCCATCAAGCCAATGCACCGCAATTCTTCCAACCAGTTTAAACTCCTCATCTCTTGCAGAGTTTACCCAGGACCACCTTGTCACCCTCTTCTTAATCTCCTAGAGAAGGTTTGGCAGCCACACCAAGTGTGGGCATTGCTGTCTCCTGCAGGGCCTTGCAGGGCTTATGCAAGTACCAGTACTGCCTTCCTCACTGGGATAAACTGCAACTAATCACTTAGTGCTCACAGATGGATTACGAGAATTAAATAGTTAAGGCTTTCATAGCATTTTCAACATATCTATGGCACTACAGCCCTGCACAGAACATCGCAGAAATGCCTTCTCCAATAAAAGCAATCATGCTGCATGTTTACAAGAAGTCCCCACAAGGCATTCCTCTCATCTTCATATTCTAATGTATTCAGCATCTCCAGTAACACTGCAAAGCAACACCTCCTTTCTGGATTTAGGGGGGAAAAAAATGACAACAACAAAAAGCCAAGAGGAAAAAATGGTTTTGGATATCTGCAGTCATACCTACAGCCTCAAACAGTTCAGTGACTAATTATCTTCTTTTTATCTAAGGTGAAGTATGCTGGATATGGTCGATGAAAACCCATTTGCAGAAAAGACTAAAATATGTAACAGCATCCACTGTATTTTGCCCCATTCCTATATATTTCAGTAGCATTAATGCAAGGAAACAATATCATTCAAAGTACATGATTAGCATGTTGTCTTTATCTGTTTGAAAAGGGGTTTTGATAGATTACCTAAGCTTTGTGAGTCTACCAAAAATACAAAGTCTTAAAGTTGCTATCCATTAACCTCATTAACCTCAGGAACAAAACATTTAGGAATGCTGGAAGGAGCAAGAATACAGATTCTACTTTTCTAGTTTGCTTAACTTCTGAAAATATCTTCTGAATATCATGTTATTTTGCACAACTAGATATAAAAACATTTGTAAAAATAATCCTTTGTATTAACATAGTAAAAACGTATCAACCAGACAATAGAAATCATGGCTAGGAAACATCCTTGTCATAAAAAAAAAAAAAAAGCAAAAAAAGATTTATTCTGACAGTTTCTGGGGATCTTTGATATCAAAGTCTCTTTATAAGACACTGACAGTCATCAAGTGGATGTTTGTCAAAGTACATTTTCCAGATGTCTAAATAAAACTGTTTTACTTTGATGAGTTTTATACTGATAGCTGAAGGTAGAATACAGGCGTTGCTTCTATTTGCAGCTCTTTACTTCAATGGCTTGCAAATTTGCTTTAATGCTCCATCTATTTTTGTTGTGTTTTTTGACAATTAATTATTTAAAATGTCATAAAATGCTGGAATTTCTCACTGTATTTTTTTAGGAAAAAAAAAAAAGATGTGCAAACTCTTCTGGCTTGTGCACTTACTATAGCAGAAGTAGTAACTGTGAAGTTGGGATGGCACAAGGCAGTCACACCAAAGGACATCCCCCAGGGCATGTAATAGAGCGTTTTAGCTGTTCCTTTGAAATACAAGGAAGCCCTGGCACTGATTTCAAGAGGAGAAGGATCAGCCCCTCTAAGAAAGGCTTTGACTGAACAGATCAGCTGGCTCATCCCGCACTATCACACATGTCAAGGACAGGGGGAGACCAGCACACCTGTGTTGACACCCGTTCTCATCCTGCACTTGCCTTGGGTGCACAGAAGACCTCCACAAAGTCCATGGAAGTCCCTCCTGTCTGTCCACTTTCATACCATTTGGTCTGGGGCCAAGTTTTGGCCTGTAAGTAAGGCATTTTCTTTTTTTTTTTTTTAAAATCACAATATATACTGGGAAAATTAACCTTCTTCTGACACCTTGTATATTTTTTTTGTAGTTCACAAGTTCCTTTCTTACACAGTTCAAATAAAACACATTTATTTTAGAACATACCGAAAGACATAGCTATACAGAGTAAATTTATCTACAAAGGTACCAAACTGTGTTATCAATAGTTACATCTCACAAGCTAATCCAAATAGTTTAAAAAAGAAGGTTACTGTGCCCAGCATTATTTAGAAATATTTGTCTCAGTTTACATAAACTAGGATTTAGGGAATGGAAAAAAGTGAAGCCATCTCCATGTGGTGACATTTTTACTCTGTTTTCTCTGTATTTATAATTTAACTGATGAGGATAAATTGACTTATTCTTCATTAGTAGCCAGTCAGAAAAAAATAACTTGGCTGCTAAGTACAGTCTGAAGCATAAATAACCCTGCAAAATGCCTGAGAAAATTAACTGAGTGAGCAGAGCTAAAACCAAGGGAGTACAGTTTCCTACCTGTAAGGAAAACGTGAGATAACTGTGGGTGCGTGCTGTTGGGTGAAGCCCCATGGACCCCACCATCACTCACCCACACCAGAGAGGCCCCTTCTCGCCCAGCAAACAGGAGGCAAAGAGTTTCTTTGCACCCCGATGTTGTAGCCGACTCCTAATCCACACTGCACTCCCCAAAGACATGCTTGCAGAGCCCTGCACTGATGGAGGGGTTTTTACCTAAACACCATTCCTAAAAGATAAAACAGTGGCCCTATTTCAGGTGAGACACCAAGGACCTCTATGGCTAAAGCCCATGTGCTGCTGCAGCCTTGGCTGGAAATCTGCCCCAGTTCCACTCTGCCCAGAGCACAGAGGGAGACAGTAAAACACACATCTGTGGATGCACGGAGAATAAGGGGGTGTCCATTAAAACACACATATAACCCCAAACATTCACATGTAGAGGATTACATCTGCATTTCAAATACTGTGAGATGAGGTGGTTTCCCAAAGTCACATGTGCTTTGAATAGCATTATTGGTAAGTCTAGCTGTTTCAGGAATATTCAAGTTCCAGAGAATCATAAAATGTAACTCCAAAGATGTTTTCTCTTCAGTAGAAACAGTGATGAACGACCTTGTTATTCAATCACAGTTTGTTCTGCGATATGAATTTACAAAGTACAGTAATTTTTTGGTGCTTGTCATCTGCTGAAGTAACGCTTGCACTGGGAAACAATGCAGCGTTTAGAGTTACAAAGAAGTATGTTCTCTATAAGAGCTGCAAAGCTGAGTGGAAAGGGTGTTGTTAAGACCCATTTTTAATCAGATATAAATTTAACAAAAAAAAATTACTCTATTTTCATTTGGCACAGGATCCAGTCCACAGCATTATCAGTTATCTGTGTCGCCTGGAAGGAACTCTGGGTAAGTCACAGGAAAAAGGTGGGAGCATTGTCGTGGTTTCCTGATGGCCCAGAACACTATAGTATTGTTCTGCTTTGCTTTTTTCCTTTCTTTTTTTTTTTTAATTTTTTTTTTTAAAGAAAGGGTTATCGCATCATGTCATAATTATTTCTGCAACATCCTCTTTCCATACAGGAGCTGATGCACTATTTATTGACATTGAAAACTGCATCAATACACACATGCAACTCAGTACTGTTAACTCTGAAAAACAAAGTCTAATCACCCAGTAATGTTGCTTTTTAAAGGTATTTCTGGTACAGCACTGTCTACTATTTCACTAGAAATTCTATTTCAAGGTTTTAGTTTTTCTAAATAGTATCTTAAAGTACCAGATATTCCACTTTTTAGTCAAGATGTATGTTATTACCTTAGTTTTACTGGAGCACAGAATTCTACCATTTAACTAGAAAAGAGCTGAGGTATTTATCAGAGAATTAAATGCTTTCGGAGGAGGTCCAGGACACTGAATAAATAGAGTTTACAGAAACCTAATAGGCATATTGGTTTTAAACAAGCTCTGAGCAGAGACACAGACAGTGCCATACGCTAAACCTGACAAGATACAGGACAGGAATAGGCAAGTGCATGTTATATACACTTATTTCAGCTGCTGTTGGGTTTTTTCCCCCCCAGTTATTTGTAGAGGGCATATAAAGCTGAAAAATTATGTTATCGCTTTAAGACACATTCTCTTTTATCAGCTTTGATGAATTATTTTCTCAGGCTCAAGGGGCCAACTGAGCTTTGTTTCTTGTTTTATAGGACCAAAGCATAGAAAGAATCCATGTGATTCAATACTGTTTCAATATTTTACCGTTGAATTGCAATGTATGATGAGGATTGCTGCTCTGAGAAGGGGAGAGATCCAACACTTCAAGAATATAACAGATCCAACATTCGACATATTCCTTTAATGTGTGAAAAGCTGCCTTGTTAGTGAGAACAGATTCAATATTTCAATGCAGTACGCACATTACGGCCAAGGTATTTAAATATGACTGTTGATTTACTAAATCAGAATGAGACACTTTAAAACAAAGTAGCCTGATTTAAAAAACCCAAAACACAACAGAATACTAAAAAAAACCCACTAATTAACTTGATCCAGAGGTGGCCTAGGGGAGGAAAGTAAAAGCCAAGAGGCATGTACAGCAACAGACCTCCACTCTTGATCAACAGGCCGAAGTCTTAAGTAGGGATGTGTGAGAGTAGGCATGCCTGGAATAAAACTCCTATAGACCACAGTTTCTTACTGTTTTTTTCTTTGGCATTCTGGATTGCTTAATGAAGGATCGTGGCAGGATGAGATGGGTGATACTATTTCATCTCCCCATGTTCTCTCATTTGAAAGGATAGTGACAAAATCAGACAAAGTTAGAATAAAATATGCTCTTACTATATATATTTATATATAGCATATGTAATATGTATTTGGGGAGATATTAATTAGACTTTGAAAAATTAGTTACAGGCCAGAAATCTCAGGCTGAATCTTAAGAGTAAAAAATAGGGCCATGAGAGCAACAAGGGTTATCAGCTCTATTTATTCTGTCTCCAGGTTACAAAGCAGTGCTTCTTATTTAATGGATTGTTACCTCTTCAGAAAGATGTTTTCTCATTTTTTGTCAACTAACCTCTGTTCATTGTAGCACTAGGGAACCTTCATCCTAGAGAGCTCTTTCTTACAGCAGAAGTGCTTGTAAGAAATGCGTTTAAGGAACCTTGTTTTCAAACTAAGTCCACTAAACACAGGCCATTCTTGCCACATTACCTGGGCTTCCGATCCAGACAAGAAGTTACTACCATCCAGCATGTGTCTGTACGCCAGTCAGACAGTAACCAACTGGGTGCATGCTGTTAGCCTACCACAAAAGCAAGGTAAGGCTCATTATGGAAACTGCTAACACAAAAAAATTAAACTGATGTATCTTATTCCATGTTGTGCGGGCTAGGAGCATGCAGAGTCAGTCGTGAGTTTGTCTGAGCTCTCTGTCTGCTAAAACTGCCGTTCAGTCCCAAAGGAAGAAGCTGAATTCAAACTGCTTCTGTGTGGCAGGTCCTTTTCTTGTTTCAATCGGTCAGCTATGCACTCCCTATTTCATCCTACAAGCATAGCATCAGCATTTATCGACTCTGTTGATGCAGACCAAGACGAGCGTGTTTAATAGCCCTACACCCAGAATTTTCCTCATTTCTTTGTATGTTTTAGAAGACTAATTTTAAAACTAACAAAACATTATTTATTGTCACAGGCTAATAGGAATGGTTTTGCTGCGTATTCCCCACACCCAAATGAACAGGTGTGGTTCCACACGGAAAATGCCGAGTGATGATCAGTGATCAGGGTAGTTTACCCTCATATTTATGGAGATTAAGACAGCTCTCAAGAGTTGAAGGTCCTGTGGGAATGGAGTGCAGGAACAGTCCGCCATGGGGTGGAGGGTTAAGCTGGATCATGCCCGAGAAAAAAAACTTGGACTGATATTTCTGTGTAGTGTTATTTTAAATATAATAAATACAATAGACTGTAGAAACCATGTGTGCATGTGTGAGGGAATTATATTTATTATTTGAGTGAGCTTCAGTCTGCACTCAATTTTGTGAACATAAATAAAAGTTTCTGAAATTACTAAAGCATGAGAGCTATTTTCTGGATCATCCTTCTGAGCTATTAAGCCAAAGCTAATATGTAGATAGGAAGAAAAAACTGTCTAGATTGTGTTATTCAGTGTAGCAAGTACAGGCCTTTAACTGAGTCATGTTAAGCTCTTGGTACTGCTATTCTTGGTCTTCAAGGCCAAAAGGATCATATCCTAGTCAGCAAGTAATGGCCAAAATTGTTTTCCACCACGGGAAAACAGAGTGGTCAGGAGACACTTCTTTTTTCTGCCCTCAGCAGTTTTGCCCAAAATACTGCATAGGTTAGTTCACACTCCCATAAGAATTCTCTGCTATCATGGCCACACAGAGATTTCTATACAAAGATAATCCGTTCTCAAGCTGTACAAATCAGCTTTCTATTCCTTTCATGCTGTCACCTAGAGTTGTGAAGGTGGAGAAGGGCTGGCCCAAAAACCTTCTATTCCCAGGGGTGTCTCATTGGCACCAGGGAGTTTGAAGTTTGAACAGTTGAGAGTTCTATAGAAAATGTAGAAAATATAACCAAAGTTTGGGTGTGTGGAAACTGTTTAGAACATTGCAATAACATAAACTAAACAATTGCAAATGATTGTCAGATGAGGGGTTTTGCCAGCCAACCAGGCTGTTACGGTCATTGGGGGGAGACTATCACAGGGAGTGATGTGGAAAGAACTGCCTCGGATATTCTGGCTACACTTTATGGAAGAACAAATATATGGACCAAATCCAATGTTTAATGGAAGCTGGGAGAATGGAGTTGAGTCTGGCTAGCAAAACTGAGACAGAAGATACCTTCAGAAAAATATCTCTAACATACGCTGTGCAGAGCTCTCCAGAATACTGCAAAACTCAGCAAAGGCAAGAGATGACACCACCACATGGGAAGCTGCAAGAAGGAAGGCTTTTCATTCTCTGGCAGCTTTAGAAGCCCAGTAAGAGGTGGATAACTATTCTTTCACATCTCTTTTGATATTGAACTAAACATGTTTTGCAGTCTGAATCAAAAGCCCTGAATTGCAAGATGAAGGATATTACAGGAGATATTCTGACTGCTGCATTCATAGTACAGGTGAATAGTTGTGCAAGTTCCCTGGATCTAACTCCTAGTCAGTCCAGCAAAGCTGTTCCTTGTGAAAGTTGTTCTCTTTCCCGTGGGAATTCAAGGAAATTCTAACTCTAGCAGAAAATAAGAGGAACACAAAAGCCCTCAACAATCCTCTTTTCCTCTCCAGAACTCCAAAAACATGTAAATTCAAAGTATTTTTAAAGCCAAAGCAGTGCCAAAGACATCCAGTTTGGAAACCACTGTGGAGTCAAGGGGAAAAGGAAATGAAACACGGAAAAGGAAGGGGATGTAGAAAGAAAACATGGGTTCAGTAAAGGAGCTATCAATCACTAGCTAGCACAAGGGTATCCTGTGCATTGACAGCTACTAAAGGACATCAGCTTTTGTAAACCAAAGGTGATGCTTAAAAAACATAAATGAAGAAACAAGGGAAAGAGAGAAGCCTGGCGCTTTTCCCTCCAAAAAGAAACAAGGTAGATCTGGAGGAATCCTTCACTACAAAAGCTGAGAAAGCAAGGGCTTGTATGGCCAGACATCAAACAGTGTATGCTGGTAAACTGGTTATGCATGAGGGAGTCTCTCAAAAAATAACAGAGTTCTCAGATTCAACCCAAAAGTAAATTTTGGCCCTTGGAATTTTTAGCTCTCCACTGTTTGCTCTTCTAGCAACAGTGTGTCTGTAGTTCTGGCAGCAATTCATACTGTAAATGCTCACCATATAAGTATCCTGCAGAATTACTGACCGTAGTGGAAACATCACGCCTACTGCTGCACTGTTCCACTCAGTTGTTCCACTCCTGCTGTCTGTATGGAGGAGGGTCAGGGTGGACACACAGCGCACAGAAATAATATCTTCTCAAACAAGAACTGCAAACCCCCTGCATTTCACACACCCTTACAAAACATAATGCTTATGAACGTGCCATTCCCCTGATCTGACCACAGGACCAGCATGTCTGGTATGTCCAAGCCAATGTTGTATCCTGTCTTCATGAGGCAAATCCATGCTGTGCCCTGCAGTCCTCCAGCTCTGAGCCTCTCAGTCACCCTGCCTTTCCTCTGCTGCTTCCCTTCTGCCATCAAGTCTGTTGCAGGGGAGTAAAGGATGAAGTTTCTCAGAGCTCTCATGGAAAAGACACATGGTCACTGCTAAGATGTTTTTGAGCTAAATAAATAAATAAATGAAATCTTTGTCCAGGAGCATATTATCGGAAGTGGACTTTGAAAAATTCCCCTCCCAAATATTTTCAGAGTAATTTTCTGGCAGAATCACTCACCCACTAGAAGGACCCTGCTGAAGTCACTGCCCTTGGGAGAACAAGTTACTACCCAACTGCAGGAAAAGCTGAGGCCTGCCCCCAGCTATATGCACATATAGCATGTATGTGCAAAATGTACGTTTGCCTATATAGGTCAGTGTATGAGTCCACTGGTTTGTGAGAAAGAACTAACTCCCCTTCCTTGCTATTAGGCTTTTCATACAGTTCTCTGCACTATAGCCCATTCCTATGGGGCTTCATAAGAGAAAAATATATGACCTCTTGGTACTGCAATAAATCCTTCTCAGCAGATCTGACTTTGGTCTTTTAAAGCTCCTCTATCTAACCATGTCATCAAAACTCTTATCAGTCTGCTTCATACAACGTCTCACCTCTTCCCAACCTCACTTCTGCAACCAGTCACTTAGAGCCTTCTTTTCCTCTTGTGAGTTGTGCCAATGACCAGGAAGGGAAGCTGGCAAGCAAGCGTGCAACCACCACAAAGCAGGAAGAAAGCAACAATGGGTACGAAATCCACCCATCCAGCTCCGTTACAAAACCATATTGTTAACCATCCTGGCTCTCTGACCCCATTTAAGTTCCCTTATGAGGAAAGAACAAACTAACTGTTTCCATCCCGGGCGGGGAAGGAAGAGAGAGATATCATTGTTGTTCTGACACTTGGGAAGTGCTCAGACACAATGGCAATGAGTGTTAATACAAGATCCTAGACAGGCCGATTAGGACATTCTCCAAAAACTGTTTCACTGTAAGGGAGAGATATGCCAGGCCATCAATGAGCTCTTGTCAGGGGCACCAAAACAGTTGGGCAGGCTGAAGGAAGAAGCACGTAATTCGTACATTAAAGAGTCACTGATGCTTTGAGATCTTCACTCCTTCCATTCATCTAGTCATCCAACTTAAGGCTTATTTTTGCTGATCCCAGCTGAAACAATGAATTGTGTGAATGCAGGGGCACAGAAAGGGGAAAGGCTTCTAAAAGCTCAAGTACAATAAAAACTAGCAAAAGTTACCTTCACTGCAGCAATCTTTGCAGAAAAACCCCATCTAGGCCCCAGGTTTACAATGAAGTCAGGCAACAAAAGAGACCAGTGGGGGGTACAGAGCTTCTCAATGGTAGGTGACTTCACAGGTGAAGCTCTATGAGAACATAGCAGGCAACTCCATCCCAAACTGGTATTTAAAAAAATTCTATGCAGGAGAGAATATTTGAGGTCTACGTTTTCCATCTAAACGTAACCTTCTGAATGGGAGCAACACAGAGGATGGATGGAAAGAAAATAGCAGAATTTACCTACTTCTTTCATACTCAAGGAGATTGTTTTTTCTTAAAATTTCATGCAATGTAGAAGACTTGCACACTTGTGCTAGCTTGTGACACCCTAAGAAACGAAACTGCAAAGCCTCTTCTGACATGCCAGCCTGTGAGAGCACTGACATGTGAGAAAATATTCAGTCTATAGATGCTCTTTCCGAGTTTCTACGCAGATCTCACTCACTGTCTTTGAGAACTTAAAGAGATAATGTCTGGCAGTTCAATTCAGGCATCCAGGACTTTTGTCCTTTTCTTGCTTCCTTTTTTTTTTTTTTTGAGGGTGGGGGGAGACACAATGGTCTTTTTAAGTCTTTGTTAAGTATCTTTATCCATCAGCAAGAAGACTTGGAAGCTACAGTCAGAGCTAATGAATCTCTGTCGAGGTCTCTGAGCCTGTGCATTAGGACACAAGTAGACGACAATAAATAAGTTTATTTGTAATCCAGCCTCTGCACAGTGGAGTTAGCGCTTAAAAAATGACAATGAACTAAACAATGCACCATTTTTATTTTTTGTTACTATGCAGACACCTACAAATTTTGAACTTAAGGTATGCCAACTAAAAGGCAAATAAAAGGCTACAAACAGGGAGTTTGCTCTTCCTAGATACCTTTTATAAAGCCCTTACAAGTGGTCCTGCAGATAAACCAGGCCCAGAAAATGCCTCCTAGAAGTCCACCAAAAGAACAGATTTTAAAATAATAAATAAATAAATTATTAATATATTTTCCATACCAGGTAGAAAACACTATGCAAATTTGAACACAACATAATAAACAGTGCTAGGTATATCAGACCTTTTTTTAAAAAAAAATGTTTCTTCTCTTTATAGTGCTACTGGCAAGGAATTCTGGTTTCTTGCTTTTTTATTTTTATATAGCTGACAGTATTATTTTTAACTGAAATTTCAAATATGAATCTTAGACAAAATCAGATGGGAACTGTGGATGGAAAAGTGACAACAGAATTTTCTAGGGTTTTGGTTTTGTGCATTTTCAAGTGCTCTACACTCTTCTAAGTGATATTGGATTCAACTATGAGAAATTCACAAGATCTAAACCCATCCTTTTTATAGAATATGTATTCAGTTGCTCCTTTTGGCAATATCATCCTGTTGAGAACACACTGCCTATTCTATTTCAGTAAGTAGAACCAACACTTTTTGGCTGCAGATCATCCTAGAAGCTTACAATGTTATGCTTTCTTTCATGCATATATTATTTTCTTACATACTGGGGGAGCAGAGGGGAGTCCTGCAATATTGTCTCCATCTACAGCTATAAGATATCAGATACAATTATAGATTTTGTCCTTCAACTTCTGCTCTCTGTATTAGATTTCATGGAAAATGGTGAAGTAACACATTTCAAGCCTTGTATCAGTTTTGGCCTTTCTAAAAACATGATGGTAACAAAGGCTGATCATACACGCTCATCGCTAAATTATGTTCCTGAAAAAAAGAGTTACTCTATTGATGATCACCAGGTGACCCTTCTTAACCCATCTATTAAATCCTGAGGAAAGCCATTCTATGAAGGAAAAAAAAAAAAAAAATTTACTTAAAGCAATCCTTAGCACTACAGAGCATCAAAGATAACTAATGGACTAGATGATCCTTAAGGTCCCTTCCAACCAATTCTAATTTTAATCTAAATAGCCTGTATCAACTATCTTTACTCTTTCTGCGTAACAAAAATAAAAGCCTCCGGGCTGTTCTAAAACCAAAACTGTTACTTTGCCAATATTTTCCTTACTCTGCTAGCTGCCCCACAGTATTATTGAGTTCAAATCTGCTTTTTCATTATGTTCCCAGGAACCAAGCATGAGGGGTTATGCCAGTCTGTTCTTTCCTGATGTCTCTTTCCAGGCTGGCTGGCCAAGCAGCGCAGAAGAGATGGCACCGTATCTCCACGTTTGTGCCCACACAGCCAGGACAATTAAAGCTAGCTTTAGGTTCTGCTTTAGTTCTCGGAGCTTTGCTGGCATTCCTGTAAGTGAAATGACTGGCTGTTTTACACAGCTATCAACTACGTTGCCTAAAGTTTAAAAATGTGTTCATTTACTAAACCGACAGTTGTGGAAAGGATTTCCAAAATGAAAAAATATAAAAAAAAATCATTAAAAAAAGGAAACTTCACAGCTATTTTAGTGTTTCATCTTTGTTCACAGTTTGCAAATAGAAGTCTAGATTGGTTGCTACTATAAAAGCAAACAGACGGTTGAGTAAATATTTTGGGTTTTCCACACTGGAATACATAACCTCCTTTTTATCAGTGCATATTATTGATTAAAAAGAAGCATCAGTTGTGTAGACACAGATATTAGCTATTGGTGAAGCATTTGGTCTTGATGGCATTATCTTTTTTTTTTTCCTTCCTTTTTCCTAATTTTTTTCTCTCCAGTTAAGCAGCTTTTCTCCTCTGAAGATCACTAGATCAACAGATAGCAATCCACTCATAAGCACAGTGAAAAGATGCCCTAGATAAAAGATTTGGGTTATGATTCACAATGTGTGCAATGAATGTACTATTCAGGACATTCTTGACTGATATGACTGTCCTGCACATTCATTTGCAACATGGATATATGATGCTTGTGATGATTTTGAGAATAACGCTCAAAGAACTTATTTTGCTAATATTAAAATTAACATCAAAGTTGGAAAATTCAGAATTGTGGATATATCGGTCTTTTGGGTGCTGCTCCAGAAATGATCCAGAGAAGTACAATATTCATCACTGAACTTCACTAGCAAAAAAAGTAGCACCGTATCATTAACAATCTTTCCAGGGCCCGAGGACAAGAAGAGCCAGGTTGGAGCACGGCATTGAGGAGGTCTAGGTCTGGGTCTGAAAGCAGGCTGAGAAAGAAAGGGCGCTGCTCAACAAATAACAGACAAGCAGCATGGCACATACACAAAGGACAGCAACCGAGAGAGACACAGACAGCCCAGGTATATTTTTAACAGCCGATTCAGAAAACAGGTGAGATCAGAACAAAAGAATCTTCTGGTGATGGCCAGATTGTGTCCAATGGTCTTGTCCATTAAGCTTTAATGTGAGATGTAGTAGAGCACAGCAAGTCACAGGCACTGATTCAGTTGCCTTAACGTGAGCCAAAGGCTTCAGAATGTACTGAACCCACTGCCAGGTCTGCCCCACATTCCTCCGGAACAACCTGCACTTGCAGGAAGAGCAGTAAGCAGGTAAATATTTATTACGTCATTTGCATGTAGAAATGGTTTGGCAGTTCAACACGGGTAATGAAATATAAAGGCAACATTTCAGACAGCTTCCCTGAGTGTGGGTTAGTCTAAATTTGCATTCAGCCACATCACTTATCAAAATAGAGTATGAGAATCATCATTATTAAAGTGTTCATTGGGTCTGGATTAGAACTGCATGAATTATCTGTGGAAGGGAAAGGAGCCTTTTGATAGGCCTTGCAGTTCTAGACGGTAAGGTACTGATTAGGTAAGAGAATATAAATATATAGATAAATTAAAGACTGTTAGTATCATTTCAGACTTTCTTTTCCATTCCAAAAGCCCCAAACCCCTCTCTTCCCTGCAAATGACTTCTTATAAATCTAGAATCATTCCAAGTCATTCTATAAATCACCTTGGGAATGACATGCTATAGCAATAACCAGAAACAAAAGGAATGTCAGGGAGACAGAAAAGCCACCACAGTCTTTTCCTTAACTCATGAGCAGAATTTTAACCAGTGAGATTTTACAAGACTTTAGTACCCCTTTCTAGATCACAGACAGCTGAGTCAGGTCTGTGGTACTGTTTTTCAGGGCTTGGTTTTTTTTTTTTAAACAGCTACATTGTGTTATGAAACCATAATGTTTTGCAAATCATAATAACAAAAGCCTGAAATATATTTTGACAGTGATGTACTAATATGCCTGCAACATTTAATTACTGACACATCATAAAAAAAACGCTAACAGTCCAATAAAGGGTTAGTTAATATCATAGATGGAGGGTTGCTAGTACATCCTCAAAAATGAAGAAATTTTAAACTGGACTAATCGCAGAAGTTAATGACTTCCCCGAATTTTTCTTGTATCACATCTCAAGAACATAGATCATTGGCCATCTCTCTTTTAAAAGCAATCAATACCTCAACACATTTAGCCATGGCTCCTACATGGGTAAGAAGAAAAAAGCCTTCAAGGATGACTTAAACAGTAAAACAAAATATGATGCAAACAGAAACATTTAGGTCTTAATCTAAATAGAAGTTATGCTTTGTTACACAGCATACAGTAGACAGAGGAACAGCACAATAATTATGAAAATATTACTTGAAATATTAATACTTTTTTTATGGTTTTAGTAGGAATCAGTAGGCCATCACTGAAAAACCAATACAAATAGACATATTTAAAAGGGATCAAGTTGTGGGAATTGCATTTGAGAAAGAAGTAATGTCAAAAAAATCCCGGACACTAAAAATTTATGTATACTTAATACTATCAATGATTACACAAATGATTATGTATAGTGAAGATGGTAACATAAGTACTTAAGGAGAACAATTCTAAAATGTGAACTTTCAAAGGGAACATGACAAGTATAAAAAATTGCATTAAAATTGGTATTCAGAATTTTCTGATATACTTGATTTCAGAAAAAAAGCCTATCCAAACTGAAATCAACCAAGGCCAACTGAAGAAAGCTGAAAGTATTCAGGCCTGAAAGCACATAGTTGTTCAGATCTGTAACCAGTATTATTTTATGCTTTTCTATAGTATCTATTTCATTAACTGTATTCCCATAAACTAGTTTTTGATTTTTCAAAAGTTTTGCAGCAATTTTTGATTTTAGGAGTTCCTGCGGACCCTGCAGCAGCATTAAATTATTTCTGCTCTAAACATAAGTTGGCCTAATTAATATTGGTAATTGATTAAAACTAATTAGTTCATGTGACACTGGTCCTGATGTTAGCTCCAAAGATTTACTCAAAAACTGAACACAAAGCATGAATGATAGATAGGCTTCTCTAAGACATTTGTTCTGCTTTGTTGTTTTCCTGTTGTGAACCACTGCATCTAAAATATGCAAGATGCCTAATGGAAGAACAACTTTCCAGGCAAAGATATGACAGGACTGGGGAGCGAGTTGAGATGTAGTCTGTAAGGATGTGGTACATGTTCCCAATATGAGAAACAACTTGGGAACACAACGTGATGGAGGAGAGAAGAGGGCACCAAAGGAGAGATGAAGCAAGAGAACTTGCAAAAACTCAGACCCACTAACTGAAGGCATCGTTTGGAAGAACTTCAAAGCAATCTCTGACACTCTGCAGACATCACCATCTGCCACATACTTCTAAAGATTTGAGGTCTCAAGGGGCTACTTCCTGCAAGACATGAACATCTTCACAGAAGAGATTAGAGATACATCATGAACTATCTCATCCTGACCATTTATCATGATAAAGCTGCCAAGTGCATTAAATTTGCATAAAAGGATGTGGTCGCCTTTAATAAGCTACCTATTTCTTGATTTCTCAGTGACAAAAAATGAATTGAAACACATTTAGTAAGAGTGCTGCAACTAATCGCTGAGCGAACAGTCTTTCACAGAATTGCTTCACTACGATCTAGCTTCAAAATTTTGTAAATGTGCTTTTTCATTCATAGCATAAGTTTAGGTTGTCAGCTATTACAACATTGTGCATCTCCCTAAATGAATGAGAAATGCCAATTTAAACTTGTAAAAAACCCAAATCTCTCTTACGATGTCACTTAAAAGGAAAAAAACACAGCATTGGTATTTTGAATGCTAGTCAGCGGTGGAATCATCTGTATTCATTGCAGTTCCCCATATCAGCAATGCAGGTTCTGGGTGAAACTTCAACTAATTTCACTTTAAGTTTTTATGCTGACATGCCTCATGTTTTCATGTGTGCATTGTGACAACGCCCAGAGGGAAATCCTGAAGGATATTAAAAACTTTGTAACAAAAAACTTTATGAACATTAGTTGATAAATAATATATTAGCTTTTCACTCAGTTATTACTTCAGTATAGTTCTTTAGATACATCCTAGGCAAGTTTTAAATGTAGCTCATCAAGGTAATAGAAGTTAACGAAGTAAATCATCTTCACTACAGGGTATTGTCCAATCTTGAACTTTCACATGAGGTCACAACAAATTTCAGAATGTCCTTTTAAAGATGCTGTATGCTGCATCAGCAAACCCTTCTGCTTTTACTGTTCCCTGTGGGTTAGTACTGTCTATAAAAATGGGTTTTAAACATTCGTTCAGTTCATGGTCATTCAGGATGGTATATTTGCTGGCAAGTCACTTCTGAAAACCTTTCCTTTCCTAAAGCTTTCCTTTTCGCCTTTTACTGTATTATTCTTCTATTTCCCTGCATCCAAGAGTAAAGAATGGAAAATCCTGGTAAAAACTCACTATGGGAAGCATACCTTGAATGCACCAATTACCTGCAGGCATGCATCCTTTTTCCTTCCTCTTCCCCCCTCAAATGACATGGTTTCCAATTAATTCTTTCCAAATATTGTGTTCAAAATCTCCAGTAAAATCAGCAAGCCACTGACAAAATCCCAGCTATACTTTACAAGAGGGTTTCTGTGGGATGGAAGGTACTCAGCCTCAGCTACCCAGTAATGAGCTCCTCTTTGCACCAGCCACTATAAATAGGATTTACAATCTTCCTCCAAAATGCCAGTAATACTCTAGGTTAATACATGAGATCTCACCCCCTCTAGTGACTGGTCCCAGTGAGAATAGGATACAGTTACTTAACTGATAGTTAACATGAGCCTTTCCTTCAGCTTTTGCTGTGGAGAATCCCAGGTGCCGCGGGACGTTGGGACGGCCATGCTGCCTGCACTCGGCTGGAGGCTCCTACAGCCGGAGCCCTCCAGGCTCTTCTCCTTCCCCAAGGGCCGGCTGCAAGCACTTGACTGATGAGAAGAGCCTACACGACTCTTTAGTTTAGAAATTAAACGTATTGGCTGAAAGGGGAGCAAGGCAGAGAAGAGTATTTACAGAGCCTGAAGTCTGGAAAATTTAGGCCTCAGCACAAGTTGCCTCGTTCAGACATGGCCGTTCCCCTCCAGGTGTGGGGCTGCCTTGTGGAAAACCCAACAGTGCTCCAGCTCAGACCTCCGAAAAAGCCCAAGAGCAGCATTGCCTGTTGCCCAAACGTCTGTCCTTAACAACAGATTTACAATCTGCCTGGTGCTGTGGTGACAGAGCACCGCAGAGGGTTCAATCCCCCCATCCTGCGCCTCGCTCTCTCCATGGGCTCTGGAGGTGAAGAGGATTAGCAGAGCTGGCGGAAACTCAGCTGACTTCTGATGAGGCCTGGGCTATGGGCCTAAGAGCCTCCTTCACCCTCCCAAAAATATTACATGCTCACAAAGGCAAGCTAATAATCATAAAAAACACTGTCCTTTGGTGACGGGATGATTTGAAAGTGTGGTAGTAAAAAAATGTCACTGTCAGTGAAGACTCCAACAAGGTTACGCCTCAAAGGCACAGTATACAGAACGCAGATAAATGCATCCATGAAGCTTTTTCTCTAAGAAACCACACGAGAATTGAAGAGTCCGCTACCTTTGGGAAGGACCTGGCAAAGTCTTTCTATTACCGCAATAAATAAATAAACCAGCATTCACCACATTCATCATCTTCCTTGCGATTCCTCTATGATTACATGGTGGGGTCCTGGCTTTGTAGCCCAATTCACTTTACCATGCAACTGTTTGTGTTGTGAAAGCTTTCTTTAATGGATTCATGCTCAAAGCATAAAAGGCAAGCAGCAATACACATTTCAATATTTAAAAGCATAAATAAAAATCTTAATAGATCCCAGATGTTTCATTTCCTCCAGCCTGTGTCAATGACTGAGTTGGTGCTGATGTAGATGATTTTTTTTAAGATCGGTGGTCAGTTTGATGTTGAAAAAGGTTTAGATGCCTGGGAATTTCAAATGTAATTCCTAGAAATAAATAAATCATTAAGTAGATGCAAGGGAGACACGTATGAATGCAAGTGGCTGTTATTTTGCAAACATTTTATGGCCTGAAATGCACCCATAGGTTTTAAATGCAACTGAGTGTGAAGCAGACAGTAACATTTTGTCAACATATATAAAACCTTGTAGAGATAATGATTTCAATCTCATTTTCTTAGCAAAAGAACTCCAAAGGTTCATACAAATAACAAACTGAAGGAATCCATACTTCAAGGTAGATATACAGTGCTGTTGCTGTTGAAGTTAATGAAGAATTTGCTATTTATTTCAGCAGAACTCAGATTTGCTAGCTGCATCTATTTTTCACTTATTAAAGCAGCAAGTTATCATTTATTATACCAAACAAATAAAGCAAGATACAGAAAGCCTATTTACGAAAAAAAAGCTGCTGATCCCAGTAACTGTGGCTATGCTGCCAAACACACAAGTTCACAACTGTAAGGAGTGGCTCGATTCTTTTTGCTCTGATTTTTACTGGGAGAAGTCCTTAGTCTCCTAAATGAAAGCAATCAGGAAGGTGGTGGTGGTGGTGTGGAGGGGGGGTTGAAGCCCATATTTAGCTTGCACAGCCCCATGATGTGTGCACTTGACGTCATAAAAATGCTGTAAGTCTGCCAGGTCAGCAGCCACAAACCCCACATGCTGCCAGTAGCAGGCTGAGCAGACACTAAAAGGCTATGAATTTCATTTAATCGTCTCCTTTCCCCTTCCCGGTAAAGCAGGAGAGGCTAGCAGCTGCTGGAGAAAAACTGAAAAATATTAACTATCAGTGTTCAGGATTTGGTTTTGATTAGCATTAAAACCAAGTAATTGCAGAATAAAACTAATAAGAAATCTTGCAAAATTTGTTATTTATTACTACAGCTAACAATGTAGGCTTCAGAGTCCACTTTCAAGGAGTGTGTGGATAAGTTCAGCTAAATGATGGACTTCGTACAGCCTGCCAGTACCAACTATTCTGCTAATTTATGGGCCATCTATTTCTGTCCAGCTGAACTTCTGGCTGAGAAAAACTTCACCACCTTTCTGCTATTTGTTTTGCTACACAATAGTCCTTAATAGCAAGTGCTGCTTGCTCTTAACCATGCTTTCTGTTGTACCTTTGGCATTTGTGAAATGGTAAGTGCAAACAACATCTAAGCCACCGAACACGAGGTTTTAGCATGTAGCCAACCATGGACAACACTTCAAAACTGAATATGCCCTTCTAGTCCTTTTAGGGTGCCTCAAATTCATCTCTAAGAATAAAGTCATCACCAAAAATTCCTGAAGACATTAGAATAAGTAGGTTCCGCAAAACAAATTTTTGCCAAACCAGCTTCTGCACCTTCTTCTAGCACCTTTTTATAAAGAGAGCCAAACACTCCTTTCGTTGATGTAAACAGGAAAGCTTTGCATAGGATGAAGAGCTGCAGTTACAAGGTCAGGCTGAAACAAAGCTAGGAAGCTAGTGATAGAGAAAAAGTTTTCTTTGGTTGGTTTTTTAAAATCACAACAGCACCATTAGCCCACAAACTATGTTATTTGCAATCGTGCATCTGTGTGCCATCAATCTCTGAGGACGGGAAAGACTGCTGGGCTGAGCTCTCAATTTATGTTTCTCAGTTGACTCTTATAATCACACTCAGTGTTCTCAAGCTTACTGCAGCTATTCTGGTAACAAAATTTGCACACCAGGTGGGTTTATCCAAGTTCCCATGGTCCTAATAGTTTCATATGCTTCCTAATAATCATCTTGAAAATTATATAGGTAATTGCGCTTCTAAAATGCCACCTTCAGCAAAATTAGGAGAGTTCTCTCGTCTCAACGGGAAAAATATTTAATAAAGTAACTAGTATATGCCTATAAAAAATGGTGAGAAATAAACTACTGAAAAAAATCCACCCTTTTTTGATGCTGTCTTTAGATGCAGCGTTCAACAAAGCCAAGGGAATTCTGGGGTCCACAGATGATGAAAGGTCCTGAAATAGGATGGGCACTGACTGAGCAGGAGAAGGATCCCTTGGTCCTGCAATACTGCGATCCAAATGAGGCATTAATATTCATATTCTTGACTGCGATTAGAAAGCAGGCTCTAGCTCCTGCGGAGGGGTGGGCCCAACCCCGCAGAGGTGCAGCGAACTGCTTCGCTTCCTCATTGAAATTCAGTCCATCTAATTGATACTGCAGAAGGCAGGAGCGTAATGAAATAGAGCAGAGATGGTTTCAGTAGTTGCACCCGTCTGTGCTCTCCTGCTTCTCACTAGCATATAACCCCACACAGGACTCCACTCGTTCCAACTTCAGGCAGTCTCAGGAACCATTTAAGTTTCTATAATATGGTAATCATTAAGATATTGCTATTAGATCACCATCCAGAAATGTATCAAGACTCTGACTACCTTCATTTGCGTAACACCAAAAATGTTTTAGTTTTGCTTAAGGTAGGCCAGTTTCTTTCAAAACGACAATTTAAACAGCGCCTTTCCCTCAGAACCAGAATAAAATATTTATAACTACCTCATTTATTTGCAAGTAAATACAGGTAATGTCTCTTAAAAAGAAAAATCCATTAGACACTGGATAGTTTTGGTACTGTAAGTAGTCTCCAAAAGGCAACAGATGTGACGACGGGGGAGGGGGGAGTTGATTTTGTCTTTTTAATATTCAAAGTGGAATCTGTTCTCACTGGCTAATTAAATCAGTAGAGTGCAAACAATAAAAGAAAAAAATAAGTGTTGCCTTTCTTCCCTAGAACAACCTCTCCAGTTCATCTCAACTTATTTATTACAAGACTTTACAATATTCCCTCCCCAAATCCTCATGAAATATGATACATATTCCACAGTGCCCATTCCCATTGAGAAGAAAATGCTTTTCCTCTAGAATTTAAGATAAGATAGTATTTCCACTGCTAAAAGAAAATGGACTTGGAATGAGCTGCTTTGATTGACGTGAAAAATACTGAAGAATCACACTAAAAAAGTAAAAGATTTAATAACAATATCAGATGTACAAATCAATCAGCAGAATGCTTCCCTAAAATATATTTGTACTTGCTTGGCAAAGCCAGTAGGTTTGCACGGGTGTGCTGAATTATTTGAGAAGTAACGAAATGTGTTAATAACATTAAGCAGTCATCTTCCAAGAACCTAGAGTATTATGGTATTTTCTAGTCAGATGATTCTTTATAGTGTATAAATACATGTAATATCAATTAAAACATTTTGATTTGGGAAATCAAAATGAATGTGGTATATTTAGGTTTGGTTTTGAAAGTATTTTAACTACCACTGTCTACTTTTAGCCTTTAGTTAGTTACGGTACATAGCACAGTACTAAAACCGGGCTGCAGATACAGACCAGAACTCCACTGTACAAGAACAGAGAAGGTAGTCCCAGCCCCAAGAATCATCTTATAGATATAATGATACACATCATGAGGACAGGGTTGTGTATGAGCACCAGAAGCCACCTAACTTCAAGAGCGTGAATCTCAGCTGAGGATCAAAATACTTCTGCATGAAATAAGGTAGATTCTGTGGCCTGAGCCTGGCTTCTGCTTCCCACTCCAGCAAGTTCAGGCATGTACGTCTACGTATAAAGCCACAGCACTGTGGACGTCCCTGAAAACAGAGGGATACAGACCCCTTGCATGATAAGGAAGGGTATTCAGCAGTAAATCAGTATTTGGCAACAGAAGGCAACAATTTCAGCCCAGTTGTTGCCAAGTTTTTGAAAGCATTAGAGCCAAGGAAAGTGTTACAGGCCATAATGTATGAGTTTACAGGAAAACTCTTGAATGCTCAAGACCGTCATGGAAGAAAACGTGGACACGCTTGGTTGAAGGCATCACAAGTAACAATGAGGAGACTAGTGTCAGGTCCTGTGAGGTCCTGAACCTTTACACGTGCAGAGTTCCTTCTCACCTCCATGTGTTATTGGCCCAGCTTTAAGTGTATTGAGAATTTCTCAGCAAAATACAGCTTCCTTGCAGTTAAAGAATTATCCGCAGCTGAAACACTGATCTATATAACCCCAAATTCAGGGGTTTATGGAGTTGTGTGCCCATTGCCAAATGCTTACTATATCTTAGTTGCTTTTAACTCCGCTACAATTTGAACATATTCAGCACCAAAAAGTATTTTACTCCCTTCAAGCGTTATTTTGGTTAACCAAATTAATGGTTGCAAACAAATAAAATATTTACTCTGTACTGCAGCCAAAACACTGCTTCTTTATGTAATCTGAATGATAAGCAAACACCAGAGCACCGGAGATAGCAGCAGCAGGTCAGATTTAGTGAAATGGTGCCCCCATCTCCTGACACTTCACCATAAAATATATAACGTAAGGACCCCGAGCAGAAATGAGCGTTAAATGTGGCGGCAACAGGCTATCTCAAAGACATAGTCAAGTAAACCCACAAAGAGATTTCTGTTGACAGTGGTAGGAGACAGGATTTGTCAACACCCATTAACATCTGGATTTCACCTGTTAGGTTTTCTAAAAGATGCTTGTGCTGCTTCCTAAGCCCCAAGGTGTCACAGTGGCTCAACTGGTAGGATCCTTGTCCGTTTAGACACGCAGGTTGTGGCTTCAGGTTACATACCAGTGCGAACACTGCTCTGTGCCGGGAAGTCTGTGCCACTCTGCAGATTCCAAAGTGCAGCCCTTTGGATGGAACAATCAGTCAAGGTGGAACTCAGCTGCTTCAGGATGCTCTTGATGTGGGTGTTAAATAATCTTACAGCACCATCGGGGAAGAGACATACTTGGTGCGCTGGCATCTTGACTGATCTTTTTACTTTGCATTATTAACCCTGACAAGGTGTGAAGAGCTACTGGAAAGAGCTGAGCTAATCGTTCACAGCAAATGATAAATTTTATGAATTCCACTTCATTCTACCCAGAGTTTCTAGGAATTAATAACAATTTATTTGAATATATTAATTATTAATTTTTAAGACATATTTTTGCTCATCTTTCATAACAAGCAGGTGCTGTAAGCATGTAAAATTCTGCTGAGACTATATGCTGTGATTGGTCATACTTTGTGTATTACTGTTTTGCATCCTTGACTGGATGAGCACAGATGGAGCTAGAGCTTAAAATGCCAGGAAGCTTTGAATTTTTTTCACCAATTCTTTCTTATTATATTTTCCTAAAGTAAGTGCAAGGTAAGAAGCAACCTGTGCCATGAAAAAAAATATGCACATACATCATATTTACTGACCACTAATTTTCCTGTTGCCACCAGTTATTGCCAGTAACTTGCTTCACATTCATACAGCAGTTCTCACTGCAAAGCAGTCAGAGATTCTTTTCTGGTGTATTTAATTTCTAAGTATCGTGGTTCTGGAAACTCAAAACAGGAAACGCTGCGTCTCCGCTTAGCCCGTATAAAATAAGCAACTTCTTTCCAGAATGCTTAACAAATTGACATTTGCATTCTGCAATTATTTGTAAGAATAAAGCTCCATTGATCAACCATTCACAGACGCGCACAGAGCGCGAGCATAGCCAAAGCAAATTCACTGTTAAACTCGAGTGAATAGTCATGGAAATTTTGCGTGTAGTATTTGTTGCGCTCAGGTAATGAACCTTTACCCGGAGTGTTGGCTTTTCATGTCCCATTATTCATGCCAACACGTTCATTAAAGTGGGCCTCTGCTTTTTAACATAATCAGCAATGTGCATAGGTGTGGCCTTCAAAGAGTTATTACCACAGTTTACAGGCACGCTCTTCGTAAATACAAGCAGAACTCCCGTCAGCGCAAAATGCCAAGCTTCCCACAAAACATATGGTAATTTTTGCTCTGTAAAATGGATAGATGTGCTATATAATGCATAATTGCAGCACATTATATCTGAACTTCTAATTGCTTCAAATGATACTTCAAATCACATCAACAACATTATTACCTAATTACCCTAAGGGTTAACTGATACTCCAGTGATTAAGTCTAGGTAGAAGTGACAGAGCTATTGTATTGCCTTCATGCACTACAGCAAATGGTATGGTTGCAAATGGCCATATAGAATCTATGTCCTGTCAACGTTTTTAGCATCTTCGTATGGTGAAGAAGAAAAGTGGAGAAATGCTGGCCGAGTACCAAAAGGAGGGATGGTCCCACAAGATGCTGAACAACTTCAACATGAAGATTTTTCATGTGCTCTAAAGGAATTAGTTTACACCAGTTCTTTTAATTTCTGGTCATAATGATATCGTTGTGATGCGAAATGGAGCAACATGGCAACAGTTTTGGTACTTGAAGTGGATACAAGGATTATGGAAGATGGTGACACTGATTTGAAAAGGCAAGTTACTATCAGAAGTTGGGGGGTGGAGTAAAACAGACACTTGTAGACCTTTTTCCACTGCTGCATAACCCACTTGTGAGGCTTTGGTAAACTGCATGAAGACAACAGCATTCTAGGTGCATGGCATTTCACATTCCTTTTGTTCAGCTGTAAAATAACATCCTGGTTGCAAACCTAGTGGCAAAGCAGGTTTCATGACTGCCTTGCCAATGTCACCTGAAGCTGGAGGATCTCAAGTCCATAGAAGAGGAGATGGTTAGGAATGCTGGTGCTGCTGACTGCCTTCCTGAGGGATGGAGCACTGTGAGGGTGCTTCAGCCTAAACAACTAAAAAGTTTCATTCTATTTACTTTCTTGTTTTCTGAGCATTTTCCTCTCTCCATGTGACTACTATATTTAAAGAGCTAGAATATTTATTTCTGTATAACATGGTCATTAATATTTCAGAAATTTTTTTGTAACCTGCTCTAGGACAGATGGTAACTCTTTCCCTCAATCTTCTGCTAATGGCTGAAGCAAAACTACACAACTGGAACAAGAATCACAATAAGTTACATGAAATACTTTAAAATGTGCAATGTACTGGAAGTCATAATTTTCTCAATTTACTACTTTAGAAAACAACCTAATAAAAATGCAGTTAGAAAAAGTAAATGTTTGAAAGTCCAACAGAAAAGTAAAATTAGTGTGCTGCACAGGCAATGTAAGACTGCACATAATAATACTCAAACAGGGATAGTTGTTTTTCCCAGGTTTTTAGTTTTTGACAAATGAGCACACTTGATCTATGTTTAGGTCTATTCTTGTGTCTGCCTTAATCAGGGGTCCTTAGATATGATGATTTTTATACACACACAAAATGTTTAATTTGCCCTCTGAATGCAACAGATAAGGTCATCCAAACAGCCTGTACAATTCTTCTGGGTCACGCAGGATGTTCTATTCTGCAACCAGCAGTTGTGTAAAATGGACAGGATCTGGACAGATATTGAATCTGCTGTACCTGAGTAATCTGATAGCAAAACTATACCCAGAGATTGTATTTTCTTTTTTCTTTTCTAAAGACACGCACAAATGGTACAGACAGATTTGAGTGTTTCTGCGCAGCTAACAAGGCTTGGCAGGCTGACTCTGTGGCTTAGAAACAGGAAAGATGGAGAGCAGGTATTACAGATCATGCCTGATAGATATTACAGCAATGTTCTAATCTATTAATTGTTTGGAAGGATGCAAAGACCTAACTATTTAGTTTGACAGTAACCAGGCAGTAGATCTGACGTACATTTAGAAACCTACATCAAGTTATGGCTTTACTGTGTCAGTTGTGAGTTTGTGACTCTGTCCTCGCCAATTACCAGGATGTGAAAATTGACAACAGAAGAGCTTAGGGAGAAGTTCTAGTTTGATAATTATATTTTGGCTGTAGGTACCAAGAGTTATTCATTAAGAAGAAGTCTGCTATGCTCAAGACTCAGGCTTCAAGTCTGTATGATGCAGACGGGAACACCACCCTGGCCAAGATCTTCCTCATGATTATGTCTTCTTGACAATGGTGTATAAACAGTAAGGTGGTACCAAGGCAACCTGAGTCTCATGGAGAGGATAGCCTACTCATGTAAAATTTATGGCCTTTGCAAAGCCTCTACACTACCAACACTCTTTAGCCTTGAAGAGGTGATAGGCTTAGAAAGCCACCAAATCCTAGTCCACATGTAGTCTTGCAGAGGTCTCATTTTCCAGGTCAGTGATTTTTCACTAGCCACATAAGGCACAAAAGTTCCAGTGTCTCTGGAAGCACTCTGTTCCCATACTGAAGTTTACAGTCCACGGGTAGTTCCAGTTGATCCCCAGCTACCTCCAAGGTACCAAGTGTAGTATTCGACTTAGATTAGTAATTTACAGGCTTTAGTTTTGAAGGGCACGGCTGTTCACCACAATGTAACAGAAACAGTATTCTGACCTTAAAGCGCTTTCCCTCTGAAATTCTAACAGTGACCAAACACAGAAAGAATGTACTGGGGAAAAGAAAGACACAAGTCTAGGGAGAAGATATTGGCCAGGGGCTCGGGGAGGTTTCTTTCACCACTATTTTTGCCTAATAAATAAGATCACTGAGACCTGGCCAACAGGCCCTGCCCTACCACAATCTTTTTTGGCGACTAATCAGCCACTTTGGGGCAACCCTCTGAAGCTTCAGGTAGCCCAGGAACAACTTTTGGAAAAGAGCACCCAGCAAAATTGAAGATCTGGGCTGGCCTGTTTACACAGTACAGTGCAGGAAAGAAAGCTCTTCTTGGGGAGGAAGCAACCGAACAAAGTATCGGCATGGTTGGAATGCCTGTTTACAGCAGATATGCAACTTTTGGCAAAAAAGATACAGAAAAAATACCATTTGAAGTGAGGAGTCCAGCTAAAAATATTGCTATGAGTTTAGCAATCTACCCATACCCTTTTTCTGTAAACAAAGAAAGTGTATACCAAAAACAATTTTTTTTTTTTATCTGATCTTGCAATCCTACTGCAGGCAAAACTCCAGCTTAAATAAGAGCACAGGACTGGACCCTTGTTATGATCTCTATTTTGTTCCTTCTCACCATTCAGAGGCTTCTATTTTTGAGACTGGATCTGCATAGTAAATCTTGTTTACATCAGGGAAAGACTGAGTTTAAGGGGTTTTTTTAAGTGGATTTGTGGTTTAAAGAGTAAAGAATGAAAAAGAGAAAAGGGTAGAAAAGGCTTCTTTATAGAAAATGATCTAGTAAGCTTCAGAGGAGATCCATTTTTACACTTTCACATTGACGCGCTCTCTCTCCCCTCACCCGCCCCTGCCCCCAAAAGCTCCCTGTTCCTTATGCATGCAGTTTATATTCTATATTAGAACTTTTTTTGTGGGGGGAGGGTAGTAGGGGGGGGCGGGGGGTGGGAGAATGCAGCAAGACATCCCTGTAAGCTAAGGATCAGCATGGAAAGGAAGTAGAGTCTTTTTTTTTCTCTCCCCCAGCCTCATAAGAATTGTTAGTTTGTAACAATTTTAATTGAAAACAGCTGCAACTGAAATTTTCAAAAGGGATGAAAAAACTATATGAAATAAAAGACAATCAGTAAACTAAGAGCCTTGAATCTGTTCTGAAGTCAGTGTCTGCCTAAAGAAGTTCAAGGGTTTTCTTTTAAAATTGACCCTTTAGTTTCAGCAAAGCATGGTTTGTAAATACTCTGTTAGAAACTTATGTTCCTAGAATTGCTAGGTATTAGTATATTTGTGGGTGAGAGAATATTTCCTCAAAAATACTTTGAGACAGAAGTTTATGTGATTTCCCCTCAATAAAACAAACTCATTGGACAAACTCAGACTTATGTACACAACATGAGAGGTCTGTTTGCGATACTAAGTTGCTATGTGAACAAATGTGATGTCACAACATAGATTTTTATGACTAATCTATTAAAAATGCATCAGGAAGAAGAAAAAAAAAGATTATTTCATCAGATAGCAATGTGAGGAAGTAAAATGAGCTACTTCCATTAAACTGTAGAAATGTTTTTTTTGCTTTAATTTGCTTTGCTTTAAATATTTGGTTGAATATGAACGCCTGTGTAAGCTTCCAGTTCATTTAGTAGCTTTTACATAATCATAACATCTTCCTTTATTTTCCTTTTAATTTTCTTTACTTTTTCTTCCATCATGAAACCTCTACTATTGTGAAATACACTATCCATTTTAATAGGAGTTTAATATGACTTGATTAAGCCGATTGTCTTTAAAACAAATACGCTACTAATCAAGTTCTCTAGTCATCCTTAAAACACTGCTCTCTTAGCCAGGAGCAAAGCTGTATATTGCACATAATGGTGATGTAAAGCATAAACCTCTTGTAGTGACAGAGGGAGATACAGGTGAATTTAATATATTATGATACGCAAAAGTTCTAATATAGGGGACTAAGTAAACAAGTGAAAGGCTGGATACATTTCTTTGATTATGGGCAATAAAGCAATGCCTCAAACTCCAAACTGTCAGCAACTGTAAGCGATCTATGCACAGCGCACTGCAATGTTACTGAAAAATAATTATATACAAGATATAATCACCTTTTGTTTTCTTTTAAGTATGAGCAACTTCAAATGAATAAAAATTAGAACAGAAAGGGATTTACAACATCAAAGTGGAAGAGAGGCTTTTTTTAAACACTGAGTTTTATGAAAAACAGAGAAAATATTTAAGCTAATTTACCGATGCTGTGTATTGCTAGCTGGAACTTTAGAAACTGCTGACTATGCCACAACAGGATTGCTTTCTTGAAACGTTAAACTAAACACAGATATAAAAATATTAAGATAAACTGAGTGATTGGTAATTAAATCCTTAAAACCACACACAGAGCAAGGAAACAGCTGCGTATTGGTTAACCAGAAAGTTAATCAGCTATGATAGAAGTAAATAAGATTTATCTTTATATCTGCCAGATATTATTAAACATTTAAATACTCATCTTACTTCTTTCAGTCAGGATTGTTGATGCATTACGAAATGGCAGTAGATGCTCCCAAAGTATTATTTAGAAAGCACGTATTAATTGCCATTTAGAAAAAAAAAAAGTATCGCCAGGTTAGATTTCTTTGAACAACTTTTAAGGAAGGTAAGGTGTTCCTGTACACTAGTTGGTAACTCAGACTCCCTAATTTACTTTAGATCACATAAGAATTAGCTAGGTGGTGGACTTCTGCCAGTACTTACATCATAAAACCACCCCCTGCCTGGGTGTGATTGGAATTCTTCGCCTAAGACTGACCCTGCATTTAAAAAGGCAGTTTTAGGTTCTGCCTGAGGAGCCCATAAAGTTGTTAGAAGTTTGGAGAGCAAAAGTTTGCACTTCTCACACAGGCTAGAGCTGCTAATTCTTTACTTTCATGACTACCATTTCTTCCTAAAGAAAACAAGAACAACAAAGATAGCCATGCTGCATCTAAATGACCTTTATTTATCACTCTCTACTTCGTCTGCTTAATACACTGAGCACATCCTTCACACCCACTGCTTTTCCCTTCTACCCAATGCTGACACAAACCGGAGTGGCAGCACTGGGTTTCTCAGGGAGGGTCCCCAAGCAGAGCCACTTTGAGGACACTTCGACCTCCTCCAACGTACCATAGGCTCTGCTGCTGGGGCAGCAGGAGTAGAAATGGCATTTACCGGTGGATTCCCTAATGTGTCCCTACCAGCCCATTGCTTTTTTTGAATCATTCTCACCTACCTGCAAGCTCCAGAGAGCAGCTACAGGAATCCACTACAAAGGTGGGCTCTACAGATGGAGGGGAGAAAACATAGACATGACATACAGACACTCCTTTTCATAGGCTCTCCATCCATCCTCTGTAAAAATTAATTAAATTATGTCTGGTTTGCTCTGTCTTGGAACTTCCACCACTGCAAAGGACAGCAGAAAATCTGACTTTAAAAGATTATTAGGAACATTTTTATTTTGTAGGAAAACAGGAAAATTGCAAAGGCTTTCTAAGGATACGTTTGGGATAAAAGCTGTATGTTCCCATTTTTTAAACACATCCTCACTTGCCACCGGCTGTCTCCGGAAGTTGGGTCCAAGTGGAATCTGCCAGCTTGCTACCCCCAGTCTTTTGGAGAGTTTCTTTGTAATTCCTTTCCCCTTTAAGCTGCTTTACTTGTGCTCACCTACCCCCTGGGGCTCACAGAGTACAAGCAGCCTCCTTCAGAGACCAGTGCCTACATTATTCCAAAGGCTGCCGGAAGAGAAATGTTCATGCAGCAAGCCTGTATCACCCACAGCACAAGCACATTCCTTCCATGACATACAGGGCTCCATCGGTCTGGATTCAAAAAAAATTCAGAGCTAGTTAGACATGCTCCAGAAACCTTCAGCTACCAATCCCAAACATACTTGGAAGTGCATGAAATTAACGTGAAACTTCCACTCCCAACCTGCCCCAGAAGCCAGCATGAGTCTTTGCAGGCTGTCAACACCTAGTCACTCTAAGTGTCCCAGGAAACTAATTATTTTATAATTATTATTATTAAGGAAGGTGTTTTAATTGAAGAATGAATGAGATGAGATGAAGCTAGCTAGAAAATACATTTCAACAAACAACACTTACAGCGCAGAGCTCAGAAATTAAAAGAAAAACAGAGAACCAGAATGTAAACACTGAACAATCACAAGGCAAAAGTATTTTTACTCTGAGCAAATAAGAGAAAAGCTGGAGCATAAGGGCCTTCATTAACTAAGCGCTGCCTGTCAAAGTAAAATGCTGCCGAAACCCATGGCAGAACTAGCAAGGAAGAGTAGGATATCGCTTTTTGCCCACAACAATCCACTGCTGTGAATGAGCACAGCAAAAACTGCAATTAAAGGCGCTGAAGTCTAACTCAGCACACCTCAGCAACACAGGAGGGGGAAGTTGTTTCACAAGTCCCTCAAAAACTTTTCTAGTGTAGCACTTTGTAAAGGAGCTGCAGTCAGAAACTGGTCAATTACGGAAAGTGCCACTAAAATAATATGTAGAAAGGAGAAATGAGCACTGACAGCTTTTCGGAACACCTTGTATATAAAACCCTGAAAGAATCACTTAATGATACATGTTTCTTCTTTTCACTTGGAAAAAGTCTAGAAATTACTACACTAATATGTACAGGAATGTGAGGAACAGAGTTGCAAGAGACTGACAAATAAACAGTAGCAAATAAACCTCCCAAACCTTCTCCTCCTATCTAAAAGACCCTCCGCAACCAACAACTTGGGGCAAAACTGACAAACAGTTGCCATGATTTTGGGAGCAAAGTGTATTTACCAATTACTCCTCAGCAATGTTTTAAGACTATCAGTGATAACAGTGTTAGAAAAGCAGTTACCCCGTGGCGGTTACCCAATCAGAAAGCAGGTCACATCTCGTTAGCTGTATCATATACATTAAACGTCACAGATTCTCCATGGCTTAGCTGACAATTCAAGAGTGTGTGTTTATTTCATGATAACCTCATGTTCTCTTAAAGAATTACAGTGTATAGCAAACAGGTCAGGCTGAGATCCTTTCCTGTGCTTCATGGCACCGATCTGGCAGATATTTGCCTCCGTATACAGCCACTCACCATAAAAGATTCATACTTTTTAGAAGTGTTTTCAGGGCACCACTAGTAAACTACTATGAAAAAAACCTGCAGCACCCAGACTGTTTGCTGCACTAGCACAGCCACATGGGCAGGAATGCAGCCTGCTTCAGTCCACACAGTTTTCACTTCAACAGACTAAAAAGTGTGCTTTATTTAACCACCTAAATACCAAGATGCAGCCTCCACTATGTTGTTGTCTTTAAGTGACAAAAGTCTTTCCCCTTCCCATTCAGCATATTCTTTGTGGCGGCTGATCTGGGGGGGGGGGGAGAAGCCAGGCTGTATAAAGCACTAACAGATTATACAAAGCTTAACCAACAGTGGATGTGTAGTTTACATTATTGGGTACTTTTGACAGCTCTATGATAAAGTCGTGAACCCATCATCTCTCCGGCTAAAAGCAACTGCATTCTAAACGTAAACATGAATTTCTCTTGTCGGTCGTCTCAAACATGTGTTCTTTAAGTGCCACCTAGGAATAAGTTTTAAAACTCCGCTCCTGTTTTCTGTTATCATTCATTTTTAATCGTAACGAGTTTCCAAAACAAAACCAGAGAAAGATTTGTCTCTCCCCTTAGACCCGCAACATTTCTGGGTTAGTTTTGTGCAAAAGCTCAAGCGGTACCTTGCAATATTATAGCTGCAAATGCCAGCAGGACAGATCCTGAGCAAACAGCACACTGAGGCAAAGAAATTTCCCTGAGACCAGCATTACAATCGATCCTGAAGTGCTGTTACTGTAATTTCGAGATTTCAGCCTAAGCCGGTATCTCCTCAAAGAGTTGCTCTGCGTGGAAACATAATGAGGGATTACCCAATTAAACTACTAAATTAATTAGGGTTCGTGCCTGCATATACTGTACTGTCTAGTGGGACGCTTCAGCTGGAATTCGGGGCTGAAACCTTACCACGGTCCATGCACAGGAAAACAAGGCTGAGGGACTTACCTCCGTCCGCGACTGCAGCCTCTTGTTCATTTCATATATTCGGTACTCTGGTTGCACCATGTATGGTGTGTGTCTCCTATAAAATGGGCCAAAAGGAGAAGAATAGAAAGGGTCATGTGGTGTGCTGGACATCTTGCCTGCGTGCAGAGATTCAAGCTACACAGAGTATCATCAACATCCATACAGAGCACATGGGCTGGGTGTTCTTCACAGTACAAAGTAGCGGCGCGCACACACACACACACACACACATCCAGGCTGCGCGCACTGGCTGGGAACTGCTGTGGGAGCCCTCTATAGCAGGAGACAGGAGGGGGGGGGAATGTGAGGG
>JAOTQQ010000032.1:55911624-55936708 GCA_026546715.1 Gallinago undulata
AGATCATCTTCCAGACCAGTAAAACATCAACAAGATTTTATATACCTTGGGTTTGCTGCATCTCTGAGGACACCACGAAAACTGCTTTCCAGAATCCAGCAGCTTCAAGAACACTTCCATCTTGTTTTGTTCCATCTCCCCCTTGTTTCCATGTTTGCTCCATTTCTCTCATTTTCCTTCATATCATCCATACCCACTTTTGGAGCACCGTAGTTCATTTTCCTAAATATCTGCTTTGGTAGTTTCTCATTCTACACATTTTTTCTTCCCCCCCTGCCCCCTACCCCGTGCCCTCATAGACGCTGCTGGAGTTTGGTGTGGATTATCACTGGAGGCTAAAGCTGGTAAGTGCTATTTGAAAACAACTGAGATTCTTCACCCAAAGTGCTCAATAAGTTTAGCTGAGCGTGTTTTCCTCTTTCCTTGAAGGGCCGGTGCTAAGGGTGGTGAATCCAGAGCAGTCAAGCAGGGAAAAGAAAGGGATGAAATTCCTGTCATTTGCCTCTTGCAGCCATCTCCCAGCGGCTGAGGAAGAAAACAGCCTTCAGCAGCAGAGAAGACAGTACTGCGGTTTATAGCGTTGGCAGACAGCCAACAAAAGGGAAGGAAAAAAAAAATAAAAAATCCAAAGAAGTGGTGGGGGAGGCTACAGGAGCAGACAATGGTCTGGGAGACTGACCCTCCAGCGAAAAATCAGACAGGCCAGCAGACGGGTAAGGACCTGAAGAGTTCGAGCCCCTTTCATGATATACTGGCTTCCCTTACGGACAAGCTAAATGGGAATTAAATGCAGGTGGCAGAGTCACTCAGCTCTAACGAGTTACGCAACGTGTTATTCAAAATTTCTTAAGTCTATCTCCGTCCAAAGGAAGAATCGTTACAACCACCCCTCAATATAGTAAGAAATAAGCAACACCAGACTTCAACACAATCTTTAAGCTGCTCTTCCTCCCTAACTTGCCCACAAAATATATGGCAGCATAGCCCGCCTGTGACAGATTACAAACTGGGCCTGAGAACGGGAACAGATGTGTGAATATGAAAAAGAGATGCTCATTTTGGCTAGTGTTTCCCCAAAGCTCTAGTCCCTCCTTGGAAAAGCGTAGTACTCCTTCTACATACCCAGCTCCACCGTACTGATTTACCTGTTACACACCTCACCCGCTGCTCAACTTTCAGCATATTTCAATTAGTTGAAAGCTTACTTTTTAAAGGACTCAACTGGGAGCACTCAGCTTTGGAGGCATTTCAGTTGAGTGCTAATTAGCAACTAGCTGACTGTCAACTTTTTTTCTTCGAAGAGAGGGAAGGGTTGGTGATTCCCTTCTGAATTACCTGGCAATCAAATACATGTTGAAATTTATTCATTAACTTATAATAATCATCCCTAGCACTTCTTTGGCAATTTTCATCTTCAAAGCACTTTATAAACATTCATAGAGATGCTGTGGTGATTAGGACTAGGACAAAACTGTGAGACTTCCTGCATAAGGGTCTCTCTCCCCATTTTACAGCTGGGGAAGGTAAGGGAGAGCTGAATAACTGAGGAAGTCAGTGACTGAAATGTAGTTATACCTCAGGAAATTATGGCTTATGGATTTATATTGGGATCTTGCACAGCACAGACACACACACTAAGCAGAACGAGTGATGGACGGGCAGGAGAACTGGTGTGAAAGGGAACGATGCACGGAGGAATTCTGTGCCTGGTGCCAAAGTGGGATTAATTTGACAGCAGCTTGGATCTTGTAATTAGGCCTTTATCATCCAACTGAGCCAAGCTCCCACCAAAGCCTGTACCGCATTCACCTCCTTGCTTTGAACCAAGTTACACCTTACCACAGAGCAGGCAGAGCCACTTGGTTTTATTTGGTCAATTATTTCAACACCAAGTCCCAACCCAAAGCAGAAAAGAAATGTCTGTTGGAAAATGTTATTTCCTACACAGAATTTTTCTAGAGTCTTCTATTTCACGATCCTAATTCATTCTTTGTTCTAAGATTTGATCTTAAGCTTAAACCTTTGCAATTGTAAAACACAAGCCAAAACTTGCCAGGAAATGAAAGCGTGCTGAACGTGATCCATTGAGATCCTGGACATCACCGCTGCAGGTCATCTCTGCACTCTTGTAGACCCTACACTCAATACATGAAAAATGCAACCAGTTACCTGCATGCAGATTTTGTAGACACAATATTTTAATTTTTTTTTCTTTTTAATTTGGCCTTTAAAATTTAAGTATATGTTATTCATTCAGATTTTATACTTTGAAATGTTACCATGCTCTGCAGTGCTTGAATTTTGCCAAGGCCTTGTACGGCTGCATAAATGGCACTGAAATAACCAGGAGTTTTGCTTGGAAAATCTGATTATGCTGCAAGAGCAAAATGTTCCAGCTCATGAGGGCGAAAGACTGGCTGTGCCTCTCCTTTTAGTGAAAAATGATTTTGCACAGAAAAATAGAGTCTAAGCAAAATATATACCGAATAAATCTTTATCTCTTCTATGACATAGATTCTGTCCCTTCTACATCTCACACTTCTTAGGCACAATAGTCAGTGGTCTATATCCAAACAGTGACCATGTACCTAATTCAGTATTTAAAACACACCAGATGCATCTTAAACACATCCGACAAGCACATATTGCAGAGAGCATGGAAAGGTGCTGACACCTCTGGAGAAGCAGCAGATCTGAGCTCCCTCCGACGCGTAACTCAGCCCACATCAGGAGCTGCAGCCTCTCCCAGGGACAGGACACCACCAACCCGCTGCTCACTGGCAGCAGCTGCATCTCCCAGCTTCTGCTCTCATCGCTAGCTTTGATTTTTGGATTCCAAGAGTGCATTCTGCTCTCTGCTGTCTGTTGTCTTCCCAGCATCATCCCATCGCCACAGACTCTGCAGCCCTGCACGCCCGTTTGTACCCACCTATTAACAACCTGCAGCTTCAACAACGGCACAGTGTTTCCTGCATGAAGTACAACAGCTTCTGGAGTTTTAGGTACATTTTTCTGTAGCTCTTTGAATGCGAAGTTTAGTGTCTGAAGGTTATTGATTAAAAAGCTCGCTTTCTAATTAGAGAAACGGAAAAAAAAACCTCAATCATTCTTTATTTCTGCCTGACACTGTACCCAGAGAACCGGCACGTTGCACCGTCTGTAGCAACCCTTCTGCAGTGCCAGCATCCTAATAAATATTGCCTTGATTTCAACATCTGGTTCATATTAAATAAAACTACAGATGTGAATCCAATAAAGATAGAAACTTTGGAGGGAACATAAAAGGCTTTAAATTAAGCAGCAAGACATTTGTGTTAATTTGCAAAAGCAAAAATGCAAGTAAAGTTACCACAAGACCTGCAGTCGAACTTTCCTGTGTCTTAGCTAGAAAGGGTAGCCCAATGACGCCAATTATTTCAAAACCACTTCATCCTTAATGCGATATGAAATTTCAGACTGAGTTCAGGCATTACAATTCTAACTCACACCATTCTAGGTTTTTGCATTTTTAAACTTCAAGTCTTAAGATCCTGGGGGGGGGGGGCAGCGATAAACGAAAGTGTGCAAGAAGGGACATTCAGTCGAGTGAATAATTATTAACATCATAAGGACAATTACAGGGCTGTTTTACATTAACAGCATGAGCACTGAACATTTCCTTAAGTCTTCATACAACCTTTGTATTTCATGTATATCCATACATTATAATCACACCCTAGTTAGTAATACGTGTTACACAGAGATCGAAACAAAGGCGGTGTCCACGTGCATTCGGTTAAGTCTCCACTGAAATTTGCCATTAAAAACCCCCAACATTTAAATCCAACCATTTCACATTTTGATGAACTGAGTTTAGATTTTCAGAACTTCTTTGCATTGTGGGCAGACCAGAGTGTTGCCAGTCACATCTAGGCTAACTTACAGTTTTCCATTGGAATAATAAAAAAGCGCAATGGGATATGGGTGTCAGGATGAGTATGTGTAGTCAAGTTTATGGAAGGACATGTCCATGGGTTGTCTTCTTGCTTCTTTTGCAAGGTAGATAGCAGGTAGTTTGTAAATCATCTGCACCCCCACCAGGCAGGTCAGGCTTTTCTAAGTAGTTTCAGGGAACACATCTGATTGCAAATAAGTCAACAATACTAGGTTTTTTGAAATATCCCATACTTAAGCCTCATTTTTATTAAATGGTAGAGAGGAAACATTTAAAAATAAAATTCCCTTGTTGAAAATTTTTCCAGACTAATTTCTGTATGTTTTCTGCTATTACCCCTTTCACACTTCCCAGAAGATCTTAATTGTAAATATATTCACTGCAGCATGATTTTAAGCCTTTGCCACTTTGGAAACTCTGAAATTCAAATTCATATTAATTTTCTTGATTCCAAACAATCAAGAGTCACACTGGGAAAATCTTTCAGTATTTCTTGTCCAAAGAAAAAGCAGGCACCTGCCACTTCAGGGAAAAGACAAGCTTTAATAAAGGTGTAGGTTACACTTGTCCTTATGGTCTGAGAGTGTGGCAATGAGGCCATAATATAAAAAGGAGAAACCCCTCTGCCTCCTCTTCCAAATTTTTTATTTGCATGTACTTGGTTTCTTCATGCTTCTCCCACAACCGTTCTTCAAAGAGGATGCCCATTGAGATAAACAGGAAAGAGGTTAGGCTGAGGGGGGAGACTGGCGTCTCCCACTGAGCTGAGTGACTGTACTAGCTATTTCTTAGATTTTTATAGTATATGATGGTGTTAAATGAATTTTAACAACCTAAAATTTAAGTTAATGATGTTTCCTGTAAGAAACTGAGAGCATATATCATGCGTACAGCTTGACATCATTTATTGCTAATTTCAGAATGGCATTTCCATAGGCATATTGTGCTCAAATCATTTTCTGCCGTTCCTACACATATCATAAGCACATCAGATCAGTGGAATCTGGCAGGGCATATCAAGGAGTACTGTATCCAGCTCTGGAGTCCTCAACACAGGAAGGATGTGGGTCTGTTGGAACGGTTCCAGCAGAGGGCCATGAAAATGATAAGAGGGCTGGAGCACCTCTCCCATGAGGACAAGGTTGAGACAGTCGGGGTTGCTCAGCCTGGAGAAGAGAAGGCTCCGGGGAGACCTTATAACAGCCTTCCATTACTGAAGGTGGCTTACAGAAGAGATGGGGAGGAACTTTTTATCAAGGAATGTAGTGATAGGACAAGAGGTAATGGTTTTAAACTGAAAGAGGGGAAATTTAGATTAGATACTAGAAAGAAATTCTTTACTCTGAGGGTGGTGAGGCACTGGAACAGGTTGCCCAGAGAAGCTGTGGATGCCCCATCCCTAGAGGTGTTCAAGGCCAGGCTGGATGGGGCTTTGAGCAACCTGGTCTGGTGGGAGGTGTCCCTGCCCATGGCAGGGGGGTTGGAACTCAATGACCTTTAAGGTCCCTTCCAACTCTAACCATTCTATGATTATGTGATTCTATAGACTCCAGTGTGTCTTGTGGCACTGGTTGCCCAGCTGTCCAAATTGATGTCCCTCAAGTCCTACGTGGCAGCTTATGCAGCCAGGTCTTCTGCTGGAAGTGAGGTAAAGTGGCAGACAGCACATCCCGTTGTCATCCCAGCAGAGGGTTAGGATATCACTTCCAGACTCAGCCATGGGATCCTGAAATGCACCTGTCCTGCAGTGTGGATGTAATCCTCATCATACGTTGGTTAACACTAATAAAGTCATACCATGAACCCCAGTCAGGGACAGCCTATTTCACAAGGGCTAGAAAGCATAGTTCAATTCAGCCAAAGGCATAGATATGAAGACGCTTATTTCACTAAATCCTAATGAAGCTCCTTTTCACCATCATCCTGCCCTGCAGTCATCATTCTCCCAATCCAAACTCATCCATTTCTTTTCCATCCATTCTATTCAATTCCCAATTTTCATCTTCCCTTAATAACCCATTCCTTACATCTTATCCTGAACCAGAATATTTCCATCTTCCCTTCAATTTCTGATATTTCTGAAACACCTACTAACTCTTCCCCTGCCACTGTTTTCAGAACTCTCCTCCCACTCAACATCTACTCTGCTTCAACACTGTTCCTCCATCCCTCACCAATATTTAGTCATCTTTCCTCAGCCCCTTGATAGGTCTCAGCACTTCTGGCAGAATGCTAGGGGAAGCTCACAAACCTTGTTTGGTCACAGCAGTCCAATGATGTATTGTGCGTCATCAATCCCACAGAAACCCTGAAGTACCTCAAATATGGCAATGGCAGCCAGCCCAGGAGAAACTATCAGATCTGCTGATATTCTGCCAGGGTTCCATGGGAGATCAGGAAAGGTAAGAGGGAGTGCATGGGAAATCAGAGAGATAAGAAACTTGGAATTATATAGAAAACAGTGCAGCCAGTCAGCAAGAGTTGGCTTTTTTGTTTTTGTTTATGGTTTTGAAAAGGCAGTGATTTAGGACAGAATATTTTTATTTTATAGGAAAGCAAAGTGCTGCAGGTTAAAGTTTGATATCAGGTTCACTGTCAATGTGGAGATATACTGAAAGTTTACTCTACTGCTACTGTGATCAATCATCTGAATTCAGGTCACAGTTCCTTGAAATATGTATTCAAGACTTGGATATAGTCAGAGGAAAAATAGGAGGCAATAGTGTTCACAACATGATCTGTGGCTTGTAGTCATGAACCCAGAGTTGATGTCCCTTTGCATGCTCAACCAATTCCTGTTCTACTGTTAAGCCAAGTAGGTAACGGACTTCTGTTTCTCATGGAAGCTTAGATTCTCATAAAAGCTTTTTTTTTTTTTTTCAGGATATAGAAGGCTGTTGTGTCCCACCTTGTATATTTTTCCTGTTTGAGAAACGACCTTAATTTTAGTTCCCTTAAATAATGCTCAAATAATGTCCTGAACTTTTTTTTTCCCTTTTACCATGACTCCATCTTAAATCAAGCATTGAAGATCTTACATACAAAAAAGATCATTTAACGATATTGCCAGAACTAATCTGGAGACACACATGCAGAAAGGCCAGATGACTTTCAGACAAATATCTGAAGTGTTGAATAGTGATTTGAGTTTCAAATCCTGCCTTTCCAGATTTCCTACTCTCGATGAAAACTGGACAAAGAAAACCGAAGTAAAATGGGAACACTTACATCAAGTAATTAAAACCACATGAGAGATCACATAGTTAAAGAAAACAATCTATCGCGTGCTAAAAGTTTTCTGTTGACTGTCGTTAAGGCATGAGATACTTTTGATTCCAGGTACACGTGTCTCAGCTGTCCTAAGCCCACTTCAAGGTGCGGGTTTCTAAAGGCTGTTTTTTACGGTGAGGCTACAAGGTCCCGCTTTAGCTGCAGAAGGTCAAATGCTGTATCACTGCGAAGCGGGAGAAGACGGGCCACAATGCAGGTTTTGTTTACTCGGATCCTCATCTCACTGCTGCACGGGACAGGGTGTGTTCTGCTGGTGAGCTTAAACACACTGTGTTTGCAACTGCCATCTTATACAGAAAATCGCTCGTTTTACACCCACACTCCCTCATTTTCACAATACTGGGTCCGAGGAAGCGCTTTTGTTTTCCCATCTTCTGCAGCAAACAATGCGTGTATTTTACAGACAAGAGTCTGTATTTTAACCACTCGTAATTCAATTCTGAGAGTTATGTGCTTTTAATAAATCACGTCTTCTGGTGCAATGTCCAAACACAGACATTGAAGCACGTTAGTCTCCATTACACAGTATATTCCAGGCAAATACACTATGTATTGCCTGATTGACTATAGCAGAAGGTCTCTATAAGAGTACGTTTAAAAATCAGGTCAGGAATACCTTAATCCACATATATCTTACTATACTCCTCCTGGTTTTGTTTGTTTGGTTTGGGTTTTTTTGGTCTGATGATGGTCCAACAGAGTCGAACCAGCAGAAAATTGGTGTCCTCATCTCAGCCAGAAGTCATTATCTCTTGGACACTGAATCATGCTCCTTCTTCTAGGTTCTACATTTGGTTCCAGGACTTTTCCTGAAGGAAGGGCAGAGCGATGCCCCCTTAAATACTAAGACAACCTAGTGTTTAGGACAGGCTCCTAGGAACTGGTGTATGGACTTGTGAATCTCTCAAGCAGAAGAGGGCAAAAAAGCTAGGTTTCCCACTTTGTAACCACAGGGCAATTATATAAACAACGGGTGGAAGGAGCACCACTCCTTATTTGTGTGGAGACAGTGGGACAGTGAAACACATACCAAGAGAGTGTTGAACGTAATAATCAAAACCAACAGTGGTATACAATAGACCACCCAAAACACAGCTGTAATAGTTTTTCAGCTCTGCTATGGAAACAATGAATAGAAACAACAAGCAGAACAGTTTTGAAAATAGCATTTCTACTTTTCAAAGTAGAATTTTAATCTTTGAACCAACCAGGATAGTATTTAGAATCTTCTTGCAGCTATAATTTTTGCTGCATGAGGTCAGCTGTGCTAACAGCACTGGAGAGGCATAGACCCTAAAAAGTGATAGCTTAGGGTGCTGTGTAGGAGTTGGGTATGTTACAGAGGCTGCTTTAGCTGGTTATTTCCTGTTATTTAAAGAATGACATTCAGAGGTAATGGCTGTCAATACTTAATCAGAACAACCATCATTTTATATCATACAGAGATTATTACACAGGAAAAAAATGTATTAGAATAGTTGTGAAGTCTCTCCATTTTCGTTCTGCTCCAGAAATAATGAGCTTCCTGGTGGCAAAAATGCTTTGTTCCAAACCAAACCTGTAAAATTACAGCTAGAGTAACTTTGCAGCGTTTCCTTAGCAGGCCTTGAAAGGTGTGGCAGATGCGTGCTAAGAAAAGGTCCAGTTGATCTGCATCCTGAGAGAAACATGGGTTGATCATAGTTTAGATTTCCAGAAAACCTCTACAAGATTCTCACCACAATTCTGTGGAGTGGCCTGTGGGGCCACCTCCTTTCTACTGTTACTGAGCATCAGTCCTTGGGGTTTTCTCACCATAAGGGAAGGTTCTCCAGAGAGTGTATTCATCACTGGGTATCTCTCAGCCCACATCTGAACTTTGCCAGCCCCATCATACAACACTCACTATACTTCAGCCAAAAGTTGCACTGAGTAAGAATTTATCTATTAATGAATGATGATGCATGAATAAGAAATTATCTATTTTCTCATGAGCTTTGAGGAACTTCATCAGTATAGTATGTGTCTCAACTGGAGACACCTCTTGCAGTACTAATGAGCTCCCCTGTTTGTTAGATAATAAGGTACAAATGCTTCCGTTTTGCATATGGACTCTGATGCATAGCAAGATTAAGGCTAAAATTTGTGAAGTCCTTGAGTTTGGGGTGCCTCAGTGATTAGATGCCCAACTTCAAATACCTTGGGTTTGATTTCCCTGAGCTGTTGATCATCTGCCACTCCTTAAGACTACATTGAGAACTATCAGTGCTTTCGACACCTATACCCTGATTTTCAGAAGTAAAGCCAAGGAAGAAATTATTTTCCTCTCTATTAAAGCTGCACAAAAATACTGTTTTTTCCCAGTCCAGGTTGGAGGAAACATTTGGAAGCATTAGGTAGAAAGACTATCATGGTGGGAAATGACTGGGTAGACAAATCCTCTGCCTGAGCATAAAAGCCTCAAATGCAAGTTTCTCCTCTGAACCTGATGGTTCAAATCCAGACCTTCTCTGAATGTTCCCTGTACCCCAGTATTAGTTGCATGGGGTGGTACTATCTCTTTCTCTTACTTAAAAAAGAAATTCGCTACCGAACTGAGACTTTCCATCAAAAGCAAGGAGGAATCCAGTCCTATTAAAAAACCCTTTTGATAAGGCAGCACCCTGTGACCCCTTTCTTTCTTCCTACTCTCCCCAAAATGTTCGTCGAAAAGAATCTAATCTAAACTAGCTCTTCTCTTAAGCTTGGCAGATGAAAAACCGCTTTCAGAAGCTAGTTATCACACAGGAATAGAAACCAGTTCACTTAAGTTTTGGTGAGCCATATAACCACTGAATGCCAGCTGCCATCTTCCTGCTGTCCATTCTGCTCTGCAAGATCAGAGCACCACGCACCTTACCAACAAGTGATAATGCTGGGGGGGAGGGTAAAATTAAACATCCATATTCCTCCTTTGAAAACCTTCCAGCCTGAGCTCCACATGAGGCAGACACTCCAGGAAAAATTAGGCTGGAGAGAAGGGTCCCCAATTTCATCCTTAGTGGAGCTGCAGCGAGGATAGGCAAAGCTGAACAACTCAAGGGTGTTCAAGCTGTTTTCAGCATTTGGAGATATTTAATGGTGTTCTAGGGGAAAAAACCAGTAACATTCTGGTATGTGGTGTGACTTATATGGCCTATATGCAGTACTGTGACATTCAAGGACAACAGAGCTGAAGAAAAGAAGAATTATATGATAAATTATACATATTTCTGCAGTAATAAAAAGCTATAGTAACGCAGATTCAAGAGGCACAACATTTATTAACAAGTTCAAGCTTTAATAAAAAAAATAAGGACCTATTTTTCCCCTTTACTTTAACTAGAGGAAAAGAAAAAAAAGAAAGGCTAGCTCTCTCCTAAACTTCTGTGCCCTCTCACCCCCAACATCTCAATCTCCGCTGAGCACACATAGATCATGTCTGCCTCAGAACGTAAATACACCGCAGCGCAACAGAAGAATTAAAATTAACAGATGAGTCCAAGGAACAAAACCAGCTAACAAATGTATCTTGTTAGACTGCTGTCAGAGAACAAGATTTTTATCAGAAATGCTGTTTTTCAGAGGACACCGGGATAATTTCCTCCTAATAAATTTCCATCCTATTGGGAGCGGCTAACACTCTGCCAGCCAGAGGGAATCTCCCAAGGGTATGGCTCAGGCAGCTCTCCTACCACTGGATTAGATGTGGGCACACGTTTTAAAATACAGTGAGTGCAGAGTACCTCTAAAAGTGCATTTGGGTGTTTTTAAAAACACACGACAGTGACAGAAGTTTGACCCGTTTTTTTTAAAAAAAAAAAAAAGATTGGCTACTTTGTTTATTGCAGTCTTTTCCCCTGAATTCAGAGGAAATGAGTGTGCATAATTCCACATTCCCTGGAAGGCAAAAGGAGAACATTGGTCTAAGTAGTTTGTGGTGTTGTTTTGTAATTTCCACGACTCAAAGCATATTTTTTTACTGCATCACCTATAATTTTTCATAAATCTCTCTCCTTTCCCTTTAAAAATATTTAGATGAAAAAAAAAAAAGAACCGTGTGTCATAGGGTATTAGCTGATTAGTTCATTCAAACAGTGCTAATTATAGGTTTAATTGCTTAAATGTGAAAGTCATTTATTTAAATTAGCTGCATCAAACATACAGTATGCTCAAAACCTGAAACATTTTGGTACTGGGAAGCGGGGTTATTTTCTGCAAACAGAACATGCAAAATATAAGATGAGAAACAATGTGCCTCTATGTACTGATCGGCAAACTCATTTAAACCCCAAACTCCCTCCTCCCCTGCCTCTGGGGTCGGAGAACAGCCTCATTTGAACAATGACTAATGGAATGCACTGAAATGTGCGGAGGGTTGAAAGGAGAAATACTATTCAAGCCAACAAACTCATTTCATTTGTGATTTAGAGGGGCACTGCACCTTTCCCCTGAACTCCTCCTGAGAAAGAATGAATAGGCATCTCAAGGTTATGTAAAAACGGGGGGTTTGGGTGGAAAACTATATTGGATTTAAAAATAATAAACGAAGAAATAAATAAAGGTTTGTTATGCCATAAAAATACTGCAAGGAAAAGATGTTGGAGCCACAACAAAAAGGTAGTCAGGGCTCTAGTGACTACAAGAGTGACAGAAAGAGTATGCTTGTGAATTAAAAAATATACTGTATTAAATACACAGCATGAAAACTATGATCAGAGTGCAAGAGATGGGCTCGGCATTCTAATCTGGGGGGAAAAAAAAAAAAGGAAGAAAAAGAAGAGAATTTTAAAGAACAGAAAACATTAGGTAATTAACATACTAAAGAATGCGTGGCTGCCAATCCCTCCATCTTCCTGTGTTGACAAAGGAATGCATATATACATACAGATAGACGTCTATTTTTTAAGAAGGAATTTTTTTAGGGAACAAAGAGATTCAGAAGCACTAGGTTCCCCAGACATATCCGTTTTCATGTTCTGTATCTCTGTTCCGTCAGTAATCAAGTTGTATCTGAATGTTATTGCATTTTTCTAAACCTCCAAGTTTATATTAAGCCCCAGTATTCTCAACAACATTATGGAAGTACACACAGCGGCGGCGGCAAAGGCTGGTGGATGCAGAAAGCTCCTCTTAATTTAATAAGGGTTTTTAAACCGAACGCTATGCACCATTGACTATGCAGGAAAGCTATTTTTTGCTGCAAAAGTTCCCAGCTCATGAATATCCTTGTACGCTTCCCTGTGCACAGCCTCTCTCCATGCCCCCTTTTCCTGCTGAGAGGGTCATCTGGCCACAGGAGAGCCTGACCCCCTGTTTACATTTCACTGTGCAGATTACACAGTGAAGAATAATACTACAGCTGGTTACTGCTTACAATTATTTAATTTAATAAAAAAAAATAATAATAAAAAAACAATAAAAAAACCCCAACACTTTAAGAGCTGAATTTATATAAATCCATCTGTCTCCGTGTCTCTCTCTTTTTCCCTCACACGCAACTTGCCATTTATTATTTTTTACTTATAAATTTGAGGTACTCGGTTATTTCAAGCTTGGAGCTTCCTTTTTGGGTGGGGAGAACGATTGTACTTTTGATCCATGCCGTGCAGAGCCTTAACTTGGAAAGATTGGAAAGTAAAAAATGTTTGGAAAACACTATGGCCATATTTTAGATAACCAAAGTAAGGCAGGGAGAAGGTACAATCCTAACATCACACAGCAGTCGGTGACAGAGGAAGCAATATGCTCCCATCCTGGGGTCCGAGCCAAGAGTTTAATCTCTAATTTTTAGAGACCACAACTCTCCTGACACACAGTGGTTCCCCCCCAGAGAAGCAGGTTTGAGGATGTCTAAGCAAAAACGCAACGAAACGTAGCAGCCCAAGCAAAAAAGTGCTCCCAAAACCAGCATTGCAAATTTAGAAAGGAAGTCCTGTGTAGATTTTGCTGAGATTAAATTTAAATTGAGTGGATTTCCAATGTGATCAGGGAACAGCATGTTAAGGGAGAGAGTTGGAGCCATATTCTTGGGGGATTTATGTGGTTATACCTCCAGATGATCCCACGGCAGTTGGAAAATGAGATACAAAGGGCTCTATTCTGCCCTCATTTACACAGCACTTAACTCTGATTTTCATGCCATTTAAACAAGAATGTCATGTAAAGTGTCTTGAGCATTGAAAATGGTGCCAAATACATATTCTTCCCTCAAGATTACTGCATGCAATTCAGATCATGGGACACTTACATGAGTAGAACCAGCCTTTAAAAAAGAGGTAGGGACATGAAATTAGAGGTTACAAGGAAACTAAGCTGAATTGACCTATTTCTCAGATACTTAGCCAAAATAACCACATATGTTACAGTTTCTTTAGCATTTTTACGTTTGTATTTGTAAGAGCAAACTGATATTTATATACTAGGCATAGTTCATATAAATGTCCAGAATACAAGTGCAACATTAAGAATACTGTCCTTTAAGACTATCATCTAATTTTCTAATATATGTAAATCTATAATATTGCCAGTAAAATGCAGTAATAGGGATGCATCACATCTTCCATTCATCATATGATATCACAGTAATATTTCTTCTCATTCTTAGGTGTTTTAAAAGCTTAGCATTTCCCAGTTACAGAGAGTTATGTTGCCCTCTGGATAAAAGATGGAGAAATACATGGGAATGCTGACTTTTGAAGGACAACTATTCTACAGTATAATAAATACATGACAAGTTAGTCCCTGCTTAGCTGTGCTGGTACATGTTATGAACAGGCCTGTTTTACCTTATTCCCATTATTTTAATCCTCAGCCACTTAAATGAACATGAGACAGTCAGCCAAATGGTGTTATTATACTCATGGTTGTATTTCAGTCTTGGACTTTACTATCTCCTTATTAAACACCATACTTAAATTAAGGTGTGATACCAGCAGGTATGGTCCTCTTCTGGATAGGGCTGTACTTAACCAACCCAAGCAGACTCTCTGAAGGCACGTGCTACAGGTATCCTTGAAAATCATAAGCAACTGTGAATGCAAAAGGCAGATAAGGTCATGAGTCTCTTCTCAACCTTTTTTTGACACTTCCTCAGGCTATGTCTGTATTGAATTTGGGTGCTGGGCAGAAGAGCAGGCTAATCCAGCAAGCTCCTTTGCCAAGTTTTATTCATTTACATCGCTGTCTTTGGATACTGTAGACTGACCTGAGGGATATTACTCTGAAGCTCAAACCTTATACCTGAAACTAAGCAGAAGCCTTTGTTTGTGAAGTATGGATAGGAAGGAAACTGGGTCTCAAGGCTCGGCTTAGAAAATAAGGAGTCGTCTTTAATTTATCAAGAACCTCTTCAATACACATTTTAACTCATTTCAATTTATGACTAGGCTTTCTTAAGTACTGCTTGTTGCTGTCGTGGTTTGTTGCATATCTGGTCACTTTAGAATCATGTTCTGTTTGGGAAATAGATAAAGATAATGCAACAGGAATGCCTTACAACAGCAGGGAAGCATTCTTGTGCCCCTCTGTTTTCAATCTCTGCAAGTAATGCAGCAAATAGATTGTATGATGCATTATAAATTACATGATACATAATAGTAATCATCATCACTACCCAAAATCATATAGAACATAACAAGAAAATACCAGCAAATATTCAGTGATAGCCAACTTTGAGATTTTGTGTCAAGTTATTCCAGGAGCTGGTCCTAAAATAAAATAAAATAAAAAAAAAATCATGTAGTCTACCTATAATCAAAACAAACCACAATGTTTCTGTTATGTAGTGGCTAAAAGTGAACAGCCAAAGATCTATTTTGTTGCCAGATTTTGAGCAGTGTGTATACTTAGGAAACTAACAGCACATTTGAAAAAAATCACGGATGGGTGTAAAAAAGGCAAAATTACTGCACTGTTATTGCCTCCCTAGCCTATAGGCTGAACTTTGTGTCAATGTTCAGTGAGAAGCCCTTTTTCTCTAAGTATTCTCCTTGTGCTCTTCAGACTAAAAAATGCAGATATATATATATGTCAAAGTAAAAATAATGCCCACTGAGAAAAGGAGAAGGCATTAGCTTTTCTTCCCCAATCTCAATTAATTTTCAGTTTGGATTTGTTGTGTGTTCTGTGGGAGAGATTAGAGAGATTCTGGCTGCAGCGATTTTCCCTGCAAGGCACCTTTCCGTCTGCTATACAGTGACCAAAAGATGGTGTAAGTTTGGAGTGAACATATGGTCTTCTTTTCCACATATTGTCGAAGAGTTTGTACAAACAAAGGACGCATGTCTCAATTTCTAAAAGCTTCTTCTTTTATAGAAAGAGGAAAAGTTGGTAAAAATCAAGGCTAGCAAGGGAGTCTGGTACTACTTTCTTAGTCAGTGAGTACTGACTTGATTTTTATATCTCTAAACATTATTAACTTTACCGACATCAAAGAAGGCTCATACCCTTAACACAATATGAAGAAAAAAGGTATCTGGCTGCACTGGCCTCATGTTTCATTGTGCTATCACATCACAAGCTGCTGCACTCATAGAAGAAATCGCATATCCTCCACACACATAAAAAAAAAAAAAAAAAAAGAAAGAAAGGAGAAGAGAAATGTATATATAACAGTCTTTGAAAGTTCTGTAAATGCACATTAGGCACCGACTGCATTTCACTGGCACAATGCACGCCGCTCTGACAGCAAAGGCACAATGTCATGTGTCTTTAGCAAAGACAATAGAGAAGACAGAATTTAAAGTTGCCATTAGGGAGCACAAGTGAATAAGGAGTAATGTTTCTGGTGGGATCTCCCTTTGAATTTTTAAAGCAGGATAATGTAACCAGAGTACCAGCTATTCTCTTCAGCCATATTGAGCACAGGTAGAGTGTTCATTCCTAAAAATATGCCCACTGAATCATTAATAGCTTACTTAACTGTGTTTTTATCTCAAATACTTGCAAAAGGGAAAAAACAAAACAAAACAAAACAAAACAACAAAACCCTCCAACTTTAAAATAAACTGTTGCCACTTATAAGAATTGCACCATGATAAGAATGTAAGTGGCACAAGAAAAATATAGTTTTGTGCTTCTGTAGTAGCACTATAGAATTGTCCTTCTGCACCCCACTCAGTCCTTTGGGGCTTCAGGTGGGCAAAGGCTTCTCCATTGAACTTCTCATCAAACCACTTGAGACATTGTCCCTTTTAAGGAGGGACGCAAATCATGGACAGAAAGAGATAATTATTTGCCTCCCAAAATTGCTTGTAATGGTAGAAAGTGGAGGATAGAAGAGATAGAACAAGTGTGTGTGTGGGGGGGGTTGTTGGGTTTTTTCCCCTGAAATATCTATCACAAATGTGGGAGAGAAGCCACACATTAATTAGATAAACTCTTCAGTATTAACATTATCTTATTACATGTATATACACTTACTAGAACAGGGGCCATTAGAAGCCCTATCACTACTAAAGACCTCTGTGTTCCTGTAAATACAACTAGAAGCATGATCACAGGGTGATGGCATGTATCTCGAGTGTTGCGTGTGCATATGTGCTATTTCAAAAATACCATGAGTTCCATTGTCAGGTATAACCTTTCGCAAACACTGGACAAAAGTGTACACGTAGGCGGTAGCACTTCAGCGGAACTGGCAGATTGCAGCTAATCTCATGATGTAACATGATGCGCGTTTTCTATTTAACGTGTTGTGAGAAATCTAAACACAGCTAAGATTTTCATTTTTATTACTTTCATTTTCCCTTTTTCCCCATGTTCTTTCAGTAGCACAGGCACTGAAAGCTGAAGAAAACCTATAATGTGATGTTTAAAATAGTTACCATTTTTCAGAGGTATTTTTTTAGGAGGTGGTAGAGATTGAGAGATTGTTTTCTAAATTAAGAGTCCAAGATTTATGGGCAATTTGAGCGGTACCTGGAAAATCGAAGGAGTGGGAAGGAGAGAAAGAAGTAATGGTGTTGTATTCCAAGGCGGAAATAAAAAGCTTTTGTTGTCAAATTCTCATTACCAAGATTTAATACTTATGCTTATTTATTTGGGCAAATACTTAAACTTCTTCATCTCGGTCTTGAAATACAGCTTGAAAAACCCTGGGTCGGGCTATTGACTTGACCACTAGCCTTTGACGCGGTAGCAACAGAAAAAAAAAAGTCACACCCCTTGAGTGCTGTGCTCAGACACCTGAAATTCTGCCACTAGTGTGGAGCGGCACAGCAAGGCAGCTGAAACACAAATCTTACAACCTCGGGTATAAGGCTGAGGTAACGATGTGGTATCCGGAGGGGTTAGACTGCTGCATCGAGAGGCGAGGTAATGTAGACGCAAGGTTCAGGCTGCCTGTAACTCAGATCTCCCTGTACCATCCCCACTGCTCATTCAAATGCAAAAGGAGCCTGGGCTAGCAGCTGGCTTTAGGGCTGGACCTTCTCCCAGAGGCAACCCAAAGCTGCTGTGGTGTTCTGCAGAGGTCCCTGTGGCACAGTCAGTGCTGTCTGGCTATGTGTGGAGAAACACCTAGAGCCGTGCAGGAAGCGCCGTGGCTGATTCTGGGTGTCCTCTCCCTCGCTCCCCACGGGAAGACCTTGTGCTTTACTTGGTAGAGTTTCAGAGTTGTGGCCACTGTTGCTTTTGAAAGATGCATATTGTTAAAAATTTACATTAGAGAGGATGGGGGTCAAAGAACAGTGCCTTGCAACTGGAGCAGAAGGCGGTAAGGTCTGTGGGGAATTTTTGAATTTCCAGAGTTCATTCCAGCTTGAGACCAGCCCTGGAGAAAGTTTTCCTCTCCATAGGGAGGAGAGTTCCTCTTAACAGGAGAATGCTCCCCACATCTTTTACATATTCTGGACAAGACAATGAAGTATAAAGCTGAATCTAAGCAACACCTCCCTGAATCTGATTTAAAAAAATGAGAGCATCAGAGGACAGATCTGATGTGCTCACACCAGGTTTCCTTGTTGAGAATACACTTTTTAAAAGGTTTCTGTTCTTGGAGGCTCTTACATGCTGAAGACAACATAATGTGTATCATACGTGTTTGGAGTTCAAGTTCAAGAGCAACAAATGTACAACTATCTGAGCATAGACCCTCAGCTGGAGATGCCAGCGAGTACTCAAGGAATACCCTGCATTCTGGGAGTTTCAGTGCTGGCAAGGGATTCAATAGCAGTGTCAACCTGCAGCCTGAGTTCACCAGTTTCTTGATGCATGCATTGATGTACACTAGAAGGTAGAGAAAAGACACCTGTAGATGATGGGTGCTCAGCTGGCGATACAGAAGTATGAAACCCTACCTAGCCCATCCTGTGGATCTGGCCTGTTTTCTGCCCTTCTGGGAGGCAAGTGCAGCCTTGGGACCATATCGCATCACAAAAGCAAACCTGCATTTACATTTTCTTCAAAAATGCATGCATTGGATTTTCTTTTAAAATTACAGGTTTAGTAGTTTGGAATAGATGCCTTCAGGATGCTATTATTGCTTGGCCAAAGTTCCTCATAACTTACCGTAATGACTCACCCAGCAGGTCCCCACTGTTCCTACAAATGAATCACTTTTAACATTCTGCTTTTGTCCTTCTTCCCCATGTAATTATTCCTGAAAATAATCTCTCATCAAGTAAGTAAAACCTGGGTAGCGCTACTCAAATTCCATTAAAAAGAATATAGCATTTTCTGAAATCAACTATTTCTTCATTTTTTCATGCTTCAATTTTCAGCTTTCCTTCAAATTCACATTCCATGCCTGGTGCATTTTAACTGAAAGACTTTATATTTAATAGATTATTATACTAGCTGTCTTGTTATTTGTTCAAAAGTTGTCAAAAAAATTCCCTAGCTATTTCTTGAGGAAAAAGGACCAAAGTTTATTTCTTTTAAAATATTAAACTCCAGCCATTTTAAAACATACATCCTATTTCACACTCATGCCACACAGCATAAACCTCTTTTTGTAGTGTTTTAAATGTTAACATTTAATTTTAACAAAGTTTAAGTAATTTATTTTACTACACAACAGTTTAAAGATAAAATATTTACGTTACATTTTCTCAGTATTCAGAGGCAATAAACAGGTTATGAACTGTCTCTAGTTGCATCCTAGTAAAGTTCTCAGATTAGCAAAAAAAAAAACCCTGATATTTTCACATTTTTCAGAAAACATTTCTTCTGAAGAATCGAAGCTGGCAATTAAACAGAGGCACCTGGAAGTTAGCCCATAAAAAAAAAAAAGAGTTCATCTGTAAATACACAAGGTAGTGCCACAGAACAGTTACATGTGACCTATTTATTACTTAACCCTCTATTTGGGCAAATAAATCCAGCTGTATTTTACACGGGAAGTAGAGAGCATAATTTGTATTAAAGGTTGTTTCATGCCTACTTGATGTACAGCAAATCCCTTGCCGTGGTGCAATTTGACAACGTTACAGCATGAACAGTCATGAACAACCCAGACAAATGAGCTTCCAGCAGTTGCCCTCTTTTCCTGTGAGTTTTAGAAATGTGTTTTTTGTGGCAGCAGCAGCAACTGCGTATTTATTTCAGCTGATCCAAGTAATGTATTGCTGGCGAATCAGGGAAGAGATATTTACTTACAATCTTGCAGACACGGTTTACTAAACAGTTCCATTTACTGTTCAGTATAGTTAAAATTTTAGTACTGCTGATGTAGTACCAAATAGGCTTAAACAACTGTGACAGCTGGAAAGAGGCAGACTTTTTTTATTTGACTATTTTGCAAGCTTCAATTAAATTGCAGGTGAGGCGCTCTCATTAAAAAAAAAAAAAAAAAGTAAAAGTAGAGCCAAAATAATGTTATTTTTTTAAGAAGAAGTTGCAAGAATGTTTAGACTACTTAAAAACAACCCAAAACATCCACTTTTCCATAGGTACAGGGACTGTGGGAGATGGGATGGAGACTGGAAAACAGGAAATAGCCTCTTATGTACACACATACACAAACCACAAACACACTAGTACAAATCCTGGCCATTGAGCAACGGATATACTACCACAAGTAAATCTCAAAGTCCCTACTGAGCGTCCCACTGTGTCAGAACGAACAAGGAAAGAAGACAGGTGCCAATTCATGTGGGGACGTGGATTAAGCTGGAATGGTTCCAGGAATTCTTGCCCTGTACTCTGTGTCCCACCTCTCTCAGAAGTCGGTGTCCCCAGAGCAAGGGCGCACAGAATTTCCACAAGCTGCAGCCAAAATTTTAATCTGAACCATCATTGGAGGTTTTTTTAAAAGAATAACTTGCTCCACAACTAAATAAAAGCCACCTATGTGAGGGTTAATACCTGGATTAGAATAGGTTAAACCTCTGAAAGACAACTGTCTTTGCTCATCCCAAAAGAAAAGAACACCATTCTTGGTGTTCTATCTCCTAAAAAGAACAGTAAAAGCAAAACTCTATTCTGTGCATACACAGCTGGTGAAAATTGTTTTGGAGAGCCTGGAGTAAGAAGCCTGGATATCAGAAGAGACTGATAAATTATCCTTGGGCCCAAGAGCAAAGCTGTTGGTCCTGGTTTGCATTTGACAGTCCCAGAGAGTGGGAACTAACTGTTACAAGACAAAAATGACTTTTCTTCCCGTACCTAAACTGGTAAAGTTTACTTGCATTACATAACTTGTGAGAAATGCAATTGCAGAGCAAACTTCTTTATTCTATCTCCACGTCTTTGCTAGCCCTTGTCTTTGCTAAGATTAGTGTTGGCTGGGTTACTATTTTAATATGGCTTAAGATGTTTAAATAAGATGTTTTCAGTGAATAGAAAATTTGCTGCAGAATGCACTTCAGTGGGGAAACACAGGTTTGCTCACAAAAATCAGAAAGAAATGCTTGTGTCTAAAATTGCTGATTAATTTTGATTAATCTTCAAATATTCTTCTTGATTAATTTTCAAAATAGCTTTTTTACTTTGCCATGTGTCTTTTAAAAGAAGTTAAAGAATTCAAAATTATATTAAATGCTTTATTTGAGGTTCATCTAGCAGTTTAAATTATTTATTTCCCCAAAAGCAGGCAAATTTTTGTTTGAATTCTGGAACAGACCTCAAAAGCCAGTTATTTGCTTAGCCCAGTTGAAAACTTACAGTTGTTTTCAGTGAGAAGAAATCCAGGAACATGAATAAGAGTGCAGGGAAAAACTATAACTAGTCTCCAAATGTGGACAAATAAGTGCACACTGTCCCAAGGCTCCATTTTGCCACTAGACCTTGGTATCAAACACAGCACAAGAAACACAAGAAATCAAAGACCAAAAAGAGACAAGAGCATGGATGACAGTCCCTTGCTAAGGGAAGGTGCCCCCCATTCTTCTCTGGCTACAAGACCAGCCAAAACTGAGCATTCAGAGACATGAACGGGGCCATTTGAAGGAAGACAGCTAAATGCAAAAAATATTATGTTGTAAAACAAGTGACACTCATCCGGTAGCAAATTGCCAACATGTCATTCCTCATTTGCTATCTAGTTTTATACTACATGTGCAGATAGATCAGGCCTCTTTCACTGATACGTATAGAACCTAAGGCAAAAATACCATTAAATGCATGAAGTGTGAACTTGAGTTTCTATTTCTACTGCTCTAGTTCACCTGCCTAGTTGTGTTTGGGGAACGTTTTGAAGAAATTATCATATTCAAGCAGTTAGAGCTCAGGATTGCTGTAAGATTTCTAAAATCTTAGAATTTGTCAAAAGGTTTGCTGTGAATCTTTTGAGGATTCTCTTTGGTAAGCATTGACACAGTTAGCTTCATTTCAAATTTGTATACACGGTAAAACACCTTCTGTAGGACAAAATCAAATCTGTAGTCACCAAAGGGCTGTGAGTAACATGAGTCAGCTCTAAAACATGTAAAGGAAATGAAAAAGAAAGTAGTAAAACTACATAATGAGAGGATGTTATTAAACGTCCATTAGATTTAGGAGTGTTTATTTTCATTATGTCTCTGATACTGGTTTAAAATGGGCCAAATCCAAATGCAGAAGCACATGCCCTCAAAAGAATTCTCTGTCTTCAGAGAATTCACTAATGGGAAAGCTTTAAGAGCCACTGAGTTAGTCCTTGGATTTGGAATTGATGTATCTGCCCTTTGCATCTTTAAGATGTTGCACAAACTACCTTAATTACTAAATAAAACAGTTCAGTTCTCAGAGGAGAAGTATTATGTATTTGGCTAAAGGAAAGGGAATCTCATGAAGCAATCTAAATGCCTTCAGGTAATGCAAGTACAATTGTCAGTGAGTTACGTGCATGCAATTCAGAGCATTTGATGCAATTAAGTATTAATTATTTCATTTTCCCCCCTAATAGATCAGTAAAAAAGTAAAAATAAAAAGGCTGCACAATGACGTAGAACCTGATCTTCTGCCCCAAAATGAATGTAGTTTGTCAAGCACAGTCCATTCTGCTTCCTCTAAATAGCATGATTCTAGAAAATGATCCTGACCAGACTGTTTCTAAACAAGCTTCCACAAAATACTGCAAAACAGAATGGTGTGAACCTGAACACCTCGTATACCTTCAGGGAGGTAGGGAACCCATAACTACCTTCTGAAAGAGTCCTGTAAAGAAGGATGGCAGTGATCCATGATGGTTTCTCTGGTAGCAAGTAGTTTCAGGCTTCCCATTGAAGACTGGTGCCTGAGAAGAGGCTGGCTGTGTAGCTCCCCTCCTCAGGAGTTCTGCAGATCAGCAGAGAAGGTTGCATGAAACATGCTGGAGCATCGGTGATGAAAGCAAATGTACCTCTCAATAAAAGACTCCCCTTTCAGCCAAGCAGCTATACTGTTCCCCCACCCATGGGAAAAGACTCAGAAATTCAAGCTTTGTGGGACTCACCTCATAAATACCCGTGAGGTTCCTCACCACTTGCTGGGGATTATTTACCCCAATGTGAAGAACGTATCATGGCAGGGAAAGCCTCCACTCAACGGGCTGAAAAGCCATCAGGCTTCCTTTCTGTCTGCCTTTTCCCCAAAAAATGAATGGGAGACAAATGCCTGTTTCATCATAAAATCAGCTTCAGCAAAGCAAATGGACTTACACAGGTATGTAAAGAGAAGTTTGAATTCTGTCCCAAAGTCCCCAAAACCCAAACTTGTTTCCTTCCAGGACAGTTCCGTGCATTTCTTTCTTCCAGCGGGGACCTTTTAAGTTCCTCGTTGCTGTCAGCTTCTTTTTATTTAAGAAGTGATGCTGTGACAGGGAGTGAGTGGGTGTGGGAGCCATGCGAGGGGAGGACGTGCAGGCAAAGTGATTGCTAAAGACATGCCCGAGATACCTGCCCCTGGCTCTAGGGCTGCCTCTCTGCCCTCTGGTCACCCGGCCACCGCGGGCAGCGAGGCACCCACCTACCTCCCCTCTGGATGAGGAGCAACAAACACGTGAAAGCAGCCAAATCTCACTTTTTCCCTCCCCCCAGTATCGGTAAGGAATGTGAAGTATCTGTTTTAAAAATACAGTTTTACCTGGCCTTTTTTTTTTTTTTAACCACTGTGGTTTCTTTAAAGAGCTAAAAAAGACCATAAATTACCATTTTATGTCTAAAGTAAATCTTTCCTCTGTTTCTCATTATGCTGGTTTGCTTGTTGGCCAGAAAAGCTACAAAGCTGAGTGTGTGACAAAGGAGGATGAGGCAAGGTCCACAGGGACAGGCGAAACATGGCAGCACAATGCTATCTAGGAGAGGAAGCGTGCAAGGGCAGGATTTTCCTCTTCTATGCTGCTATCACGGAACCTCATTTATCCCAAAGTTGGTTGGTTGGTTGGTTGGTTGGTAGGTTTGCTTGTTTATTTATTGAACGTATCGTAGTCTAGTGAAAAACCACAGTGATGTTCCCAAAGCTGCCCCTCCGGGTTCTGCAGGAATCCATCCTGGCAGACAGATCTGCAGACTTGGAGGAAGTTCAAGAATTTTTCAGTGTATCAACAAATATGACAAGCAATCCCACTATATTCCGAGCGATGCCATAATAATAAGTGAGGAAGAAAGTAGTAACATTAGATAATCCCCATAGAAGACTAACTCTTTGATCTGCAGCATTTACATGCATGCCTTTACACTTTGTACATTGTAAGCATTTGATTTCTCACCAACGAAATACAGCTACAACCTCCACTTGAATGTTCCAGAAATAAAATTCCCCTTGATCCGGTTATATGCCTTCTAAGTGCTGAGGGAGAAAACTGAGGCCTCAGATGACCACGATGAGTAAATGAACAAGTTATCAGACAAATGCCAAGAACTAATAATGTCTATTTAGTTTAGCTGCTTCTAAATACTAAGTCAATTACGGTTCTTCTTTCTCTACGGGAGTCAGTATGTTTTCATGATTTTAATACTCTATCTTCAAACACGTAGGCAAGCCTGACACCAGGGCTTGTGTAGATAGGGAGTGTGAGTAAGAACATTTTGATCGCCCCATTTCTGTCTGGTATGGGAACTAAACCTACTTTTACAAATAAATGTTGCATCAATTCATGTGAAAAAAATTCATCCTCCCTTGTGTCCTTGACCCCCACCCCCCCAACCCCCCCCAGGCCTAGATTTCTTTTGATTCTATTCTGTCCAGGAAGCATTCACATACTTGAGCAAATGGGAAATAATGAGCTATGACCTCTCGCGATACTGCTTGTCTGGTTACATCAGTGGATTTCCAGCAAGGGAGCCGTTTCAATGGGTGTCAGTGTAAAGGAAATGACTCACTAGGCTGGCGTAGAGTGGCTTGTAACTACAGAGACTGTTAACCAAATCCTAAATAAATAGCAATAAATAATAGAAAATAAATCGTGTTTCACTGCTAGCACTAAAATCCAGTGCATGTATTATTGAAATGAAATGGATG